>CAUYUJ010015893.1:276730-469230 GCA_963575745.1 Prorocentrum cordatum | reverse complement strand
GCGGCTATCAACAACGGGGGTGCCGCCCCACACCCCCAGCCGAGTACGAGGAGACTAAGGGCAGGCCGAAGGCGAACATCGACTCCGGAACGCAGCCAGCAGCTCCTCATCGGGCGTGGACACGGGGGCGCCCAGGGTGCGCACCAGCAGGCGGCGCTCCTCGGCAGCGATGACGACTGCCTCCGCTGCCCCCGCCGCCGCATCGCCAGGACCAGCTCCAGCAGCATCCATCTCCATGGGCACGACGTCGGGGCTCGGCCGCGCCGCGGCCAGCCGCACGACGCCGTCGGCCCACTCGTCGTCGTCCACGTCCGTCTCGACCGCAACAGCCTCCGCCGCGGCCGCGGGCCGAGGGCCCGCGTCCGCCGCTCCAGCGACAACAGCACCAGCGCCTCCTTCAGCAGCAGGCGGAACAGCGCGCCCCGCAGCGCGCGCCTCCGCCACGCGGCGGCGCCGACGCCGTCGGCGCTCCACCTTCGCTGCCGACAGAGGCGTCGGTTCCTTCTTGTCCTCCTGCGCGGCGACGTCGCGGCCAGGCGACGCGTCGGGCGGCGCCGAGGCGGCGAAAATCACCGCCGACACCGCCGACCGCGTCACGGCAGCGACCGTGCGCCGCGGCGCTTGGGCAAGCACCGCGGCACGGACAGCAGCAGCCACCAAAGCAGCGCCATCCGCGACCGAGAGAGCCCCTCTAGCGAGGCGCGAGGCGTCCATTCCGAAGACGGCCGACCGAGCGCCAGGCATGCAACCGCTTGAGCCAAAATGGGGTTCTGAGAGCCGGAAGCGGCGAGAAGGTTCAAATCCTTCAAAAACCATAGGGAAATCAATGTTTTGTTGCCTCCGGAGGCGCTCGTGGGGGTCCTCATGGAGCCCTCTGGGGCCGTTTTGGGGGCTCTTGGGGCTCTGTTGGGCCCACTCTGGGCTGTCTTAGGGCCGTGTTGGCCCGTACAGAAGCTGTATTGACCCGTCCTGACACCATTCTGGACCCCCCAAAGGCGCAAGGGACCCAAATCGTAGATTTTCCATATGTTTCGGTAGGTTTTTGGGCTCCAGAAGGGGGGCCGCCACTTTGGGTCGACGGATGTGGCGTAGCCCTGGGGGGGGGTGTTAGGGGCGGGCCATAATAATGTAACACAATACAACATGTGACAAGTATGCAATCATTGGATACAAGTATGCAATCATTTGATATATTGGATACGTTGCATCATCGCCTCCGCAGACCTGCCTCCGGCAACGCGTCCCTTCCGGACGTGCATTCGTTTCGCTTCGCGGGGTGCACGTCCGGAGCACGTACAGTCCAGCCGTTGTGGGGCCTTTTGGGAGCCTCCTGGGGGGTTCTTGGAGACGGATGCCCAGCAACCGAATGGCCAAACCGCCTGAGACATGCCCACAAACTGGAGGCGAACGGGGCCCGTGCAATACCCCCTTGCCGCGCCCCTTGGGAGCACTGAAACCAGCAAATCGCCTGAGACATCCTTCAAATCTGCTCCGAAAGTGAGAGATGCTCAGCAACATGATGGCCAAACCGCCTGAGACATCCCCGCAAACTGGGGGCGAACGGGGCCCGTGCAATACCCCCCCCGCCGCGCCCCTTAGGAGTGCTGAAACGAGGTAACCGCCTGAGACATCCTCCGCATTCAGTGTGTGTGTGTGTGTGTTTGTGAGTGATCCGATGAGTGAGTCTGAGTGAGCGTGATGAGTGTAGGAGTCTGAGTGATGAGTGAGTCTGGGTGATGAGTGAGCCTGCGCAATGAGTGAGTCTGAGTGATGAGTGAGTCTGAGTGGTGACTGAGCATGAGTGAGTATGAATGATGAGTGAGTCTGAATGATGAGTGAGTCTGAGTGATGAGTGAGTCTGGGTGATGAGAGAGTGGAGGGGGAGGTGGTGTGTGTTCTTCTGGCGCGGTCAGAGTAATAACAATAACTCCAATCTTAGGATATGGGGAATAATAAGAACCCCAATCTAAGGATATGGGGGGGAACAAGAGCCCCAATCTTAGGATATGGGGAAAACGCATTTCTCAAAGTTTTGGAAAATTATATTTTCCGTCCCCGCGGCTCCCGGAGGAGAGAAATGTTGCTGTTGGCGCCCCCGCGACGCCTCCGCAGCCCCGGGGAACCGAAAAAGCATGTTTCGAAACCTGGGAAATTGATTTTTCCGTCCCTGCGGCCCTCGGAACAACAAAAAATCCGTATTGGCGCTCCCAGAGCCTCAGGAAACCGAAAAAACATATTTCGACGAATGGAAAATTGATTTGTCTGTCCCAGCGGCCCCCGGAGCAAAACAAAATCCGTTTGGACGCCCCCAAAGCGCTTCCGGAGCCCCAGGAAACCCCAAAATATATGTTTTCGAAGCCTCGAATATTGATTTTTCCGTCCCTGCGGCCCCCGGAGCCAAAAAAATCCGCTTTGGCGCCCCAAGAGTGCCTCTGGAGGCCCGGGAAGCCGAAAAAGCATGTTTCGAGGCCCGGCAAATTTATTTTTCCGTCCCTGCGGCCCCTGGGACAAAAAAAGTCTGGCTTTTGGCGCCCCCAGAGCGCCTCCGGAGCCCCGGAAAATAGAAAAAACATTTCTCGGAGCTTGTAAAAACACGAAAAAGGCACGAAAAGACTGGAAAGAGCGCGAAAAAACAATGAAAAAACGAGAGGACGGCAAATCGCGGAAATGCCCTGGCAGGTCGGGCGAATGCCCAGAGGCACCTCTAACGACGCGGCTCGCAAAACCAGGCACGGTGGCGGGATTTGCGGAAGGCTATTTAGTAATGCTCTACCTGCTGCTGCTTCAGATGCCCGACGTTCTGTCGAAATACAAAACACAAGAACTGGGAGCACTGGGAACTGATCAAGCTGGGGCTCACATGGACAATCTCACGCTTCCCCGAAGCACGGAAGGACCCCAAGACCCCGGAAATCTCCACAGGACAACGCAGACCGATTCGCACCCAAACGCAGACCAACTCGCACACGGCGCAGGAATGTTCATCGGCTCGCCCCCTGCCTCAAAGGGACCGCACGTAATGGCCAGCGACGCATTCGAAGAGGGCGGGATACGCGAAGTGCGCGGGGCTCACAAGCTGCATCTGTTCCTGCCCCAAGCCTTCCAGAGCTTAGCCTTTATCTCTGCCAGAGCATCTGCTCACGACCTCTCGAAATCTCCCCGCCGTCGTCGTCGCCGCCGCCGCCGCCACTCCCAAGCGCCCCCCCCCCCCCCTGACCGCTCTGCGCGGCCGGGGGGGCTACCCAGGTGTCCCCGGGAAGAAGTTAGTTTAGGAGAGGGCACGCCCCCGTCGACGCCACCGCCGCCGCCCCGCCAAAGCTCCCAAACGCCTTCCCAAAGCTCGCAAACGCCCCAAACTCCAAAAGCTCCCAAACGCTTTCCCGAACGACCCAAACGTCCCAAAGCTTCCAGACTCCGAAACTCCCAAAGCTGCCAAACGCCCCAAACTCCCAAAGCTGCCAAACGCCCCAAACTCCCAAAGCTCCAAAGCTCCCAAACGCCCTCCCAACGCCCCGTCCCTGAGGAGGCAGAAGGAGGAGGGAGGATGTGGAGCCGCCTGGCCTACAAGTCCAAAGACATGTAAGCGAATGGCGACGTTTCGTCGCGCCGTCGAAACGGCCGCCCACTTGTGTTCGCACCGCGGTGTCTCCGCGGCGCGAGCAAAAATGAGCTTGTCATCACTTGTGGTGGACTGAGTGGCCGTCGCCACTTCAGTGGCCGTCGCCACTGTTGGTCCGCAGCCCCTGCACGGGATTGCCGGTGGTGGTTGTGCTGGTGGTGGTTGCGCTAGTGGTTGTGCTGTTGGCGGTTGTGCTGGCGGTGGTTGTGCTGGCGGTGGTTGTGCTGGTGGCGGTTGTGCTGGTGGTGGTTGTGCTGGTTGTACTGGTGGTGGTTGTGCTGGTGGTGGTTGTGCTGCATGTACTGGTGGTGGTTGTGCTGGTGGTGGTTGTGCTGGTTGTGCTGGTGGTGGTTGTGCTGGTGGTGGTTGTGCTGGTGGTGGTTGCGCTGGCGGTTGTGCTGTTGGTGGTGGTGCTGGTGGTGGTTGTGCTGGCGGTGGTTGTGCTGGTGGTGGTTGTGCTGCTTGTATTGGTAGTGGATGTGCTGGTGGTGGTTGTGCTGTTTGTGCTGGTCGTGGTTGTGCTGGTGGTGGTTGTGCTGGTGGTGGTTACGCTGGTGTGGTTGTGCTGGTTGTGCTGGTGGTGGTTGCGTTGGTGGCAGGTCGTGCTGGTGGTGGTCGTGCTGGTGGTGGTTGTGCTGGTGGTGGTTGTGCTGGTGGTGGTTATGCTGGTGGTGGTTGTGTTGGTGGTGGTGGCTACGGCCCGTGGGAAAGGAAATGGCTACGGTGGCTACGGTGGCTACGGCCCGGGGGCGCGGCGCTGCTCCTGAGTGTTCCCGGTCCCGTTGTCGTCGTCGTCGTCGTCGTCGTCGTCGTCGTCGTCGCCTTCGTCGTCGTCGTCGCCGCCGTCGTCGTGGTTGTCGTCGTCGTCGTCTTCGTCGTCGTGGTCGTCGTCGTCGTCTTCGTCGTCGTCGTCGTCGTGGTCGTCGTGGTCGTCGTCGTTGTCGTGCTCGTCGTCTTCATCGCCGTCGAGAGAAATAGGGGAAGAGAGACAGAAGGAAGTGAAGATGCGGAGGAGGGAATGAGAAGGGAGACTGACGGGAGACGACTGAATCGTTCAAAGGTGAACGTTCAGAGGGGGAGGAGGGAGAGCGAATGGAAACGGAAGGAGGTGAAAGGGGCGACGCGCAATCATTCAAATGTGAACGCGCTCACACACAGACACACCGGAATTCAACCTTGAAGTCCCGCGCCCGGGTCGCCGAAAGTCGACACGACACAGACCTACCGGGCCACAATATGGCCCGCAACTGGGCCATCTTCGCCGTCTTGGAAGCCACCTTGAACCATCTTCGCCGTTTTGGACGCCATCCCCGACGAAAAAGGTTCGCGTTCACGCAGGAACACCCCCCCTGCCCCCCCCTGCCCCCTCGATCCTCGAGCAGTCCCCCACCTGTTTAACCCCTCACCCCTTCTGGATGCTGTTTTAGAGACCCCCCACTTCCTCCTCCTCCTCCTCCTCCTTATCCTCCTCTTCCTCCCCCTCCTCCTCCTGTTCCTCCTCGCTGCTCCCCCTCATCCTCCTCGCTTCTCCTGGCTTCTCCTCTTCCTCTTTCTCCACCATCTCCTCCTCCTCCTCCCTCCTCGCTCCTCGTTCCTCGCTCCTCGCTCCTCGCTCCTCGCTCCTCGCTCCTCCTCCTCGCTCCCTCTCCTCCTCTTCCTCCGCCTCCTCGCCCCTCATCCTCGCTCCTCGCTCCTCGCTTCTCCTCCTCCTCGCTCCTCCTCGTCCTCCTCCCTCCTCCTCCTCCTCCTCCGCCTCCTCCTCCTCGCTCTTCCACCTCCTCCTGCTCCTCCTCCTCCTCACCCTGCTTCTCATCATCATCATCATCATCATCATCATCATCATCATCATCATCATCATCATCATGACGATTTACTCGGCCAATAGAATGATATCCCAAAGCGATACATCACAGGCTTGCCACCAGTCAGCATAGAATTCTACTGCTCTGTGTCCCAGGGCGGGTCGGGTCGGGAACCACAGAAGGCTATGAGCACGGGACGGGCGAGGCACGCGACGCTCCTGCTGCCTTCCCCCTACTCGTGTCACAGTACGGCCCCCGTGTCGTCATTACTGTGCACGCACTCTCATGACGATTTACTCGGCCAATAGAATGATATCCCAAAGCGATACATCACAGGCTTGCCACCAGTCAGCATAGAATTCTACTGCTCTATGTCCCCAATCACCATCAAGAGGTCCCGAATCTCAGAGATGTTTTGGCCTCGGGCGGGTACGGGAGGGAGAGGCCGTTCCTGGAGGGGCGGTCGTCCGTGCCATCGAACCTGCAACGTGCTTCTGGGCCCACAGGGATCTGAAGGTGCCGGCGATAGCAGTGCAGAGACGAGGAGGGTAATGTTTAGCACGGTCGGTCTTCCATCCAGAGATATCTGTTCCTTCAAGATGTTCGTGGGGTTTTCCTGACCTGGAGCATATACCTGATCTGCCCACACATCTTTGGTTCAGAAAAGAGTCGTCGAGATCTGAGGACATCAAGATGGCGGTCCGCTCCTGAAGTCAGCCCCAAACTGGCACTGGTCGAACACAACAGACTTAGCGAACTTGGATTCAGCGATGTGCTTTAAAAACGGGACAAGCCAGAGCATAGAAGAGGCAGGGTTCTCGATCATGAACGGTACTCCGTATCGAATAGCTTGCCGAACGAGTTTGCACGCTGCTTTAGCGAGCCGGTTGCCTTCGAGACAGACGTGTTTATCTAGATCCGAGAGGTTGGAAAAGCCCCAAATACACTCAGGAGAACGAACAGCACTCGGCATAGGTGAGGAGGGAGGTGCTCTTCTGGCTATACTGAATGAGCGGCATGGCGTAGCCACGAATATCCCCTGCACGCGGCCCGAGCGGATCAAGTTCAGGAGTGTTTTCATCACTCCAGACGCAAAAATGTCGATCCCCAGCTCGAGCTCCACCTCTAGCGACGAGATGCCACACCTTGCCACCGCCTTGCCGACTCACTCGGAACCAGCGAAGATGTCGAGGAAGATGTCGCCTCGCTCCAGCCAGGCGGTCGGGGCGCGCTCACCGTGCCGAGGAGGATGTCTCCAAGGTGCGCCGTGCAGAGCCTGAGGTACTCCTGGACGCTGTCGTCCAGGTTCACAAGCAGGGAGTTGACCTTGCTGGACTTCTCGTACCTGATGAGAGAGCTCGTGCTGGCCCAGCGCCCGCGACGCTGGACCTCCAGCTGCGACCTCCTGCCCGTGATGACGTCCCACGACGGGCCCGCGCGCCGAAGGCTGCAGGGGGCGACCCCCAGGCCCTCGAGCTGGCACACCTTCAGCGCCTTCGCGATCATGGCCCCGAACTCCGCCTGCGTGAAGCCCCACAGCGGGTCGCTCGACCCCTTTCCCTGGCGGTGCAGCTCGAAGAAGTGGTCGAGGAACTGCAGGTTCTCGTGGTCCATCGTCACATTGTCGTCGTAGACGCCCGTCTTGGTGGGGCCTCCGATGCTGTCCGAAGGCCCCAGGATCAGCGACCCCTTCTGGTACTCTGGCCCGTAGCCAAGCGCGGGTGGGACGACGTCCCGAACGCGGAGCCCACACAATTCCCCTGGCCGCAAGTAGGCGCTCAGCGCGACCAGCACGGCTACAGCCATGTCCGTGCGGCCCAGGAGGTGGAGAGCCACAGCCAGGCCACAGATCGTCGGGCACGGGGGTGGCAGACGGCCCAGCGCGGGCCTCCGGCGCCCCCAGGCCTTCAAGCATCTCTCGAACCTGGCCAGCGGCTTGGTGTTGGGCCGCTTCAGGTTCGGGTAGTTGTGGAGCACAGCGGCCTTCAGCTTCTCGCCATCGTGCTTCTTCCTGCCCTCGAGATACGCCTCGCCCGCCCAGTCCAGGAGGGCCGTCTCCAGCGAGTCCAAGGTGCTGACGTTCAAGCCCTGGCGGCGGGCGTACTCGTAGAACTCCTCGATCCGTCTGTGGTAATCCTCGATCTGGACGGGCTTCACAGCGACGCTCTCGAGGTAGGAGAGGCCCCCGCTGCTGGCCGACCGCCGGGCGGCAGCCAGCCTTGTCGAGGTTGTGACTCGCGATCTCCGCGAGCCGCCTCGAGGCTCGGCCCGCATCGCCGGAGGCCGGGCCAGGATCGCCTGCTCGGATGGTCCTGATCCTGCGGCCTGTGGCGACTGGCCGCCCTCCAGTGGCACAGCTTCGCGCACTCGAAGGTCGGGGCGATCCAGATGCATCGCCGGCGCCGCCTCGATCCGTTGCGCCACGTTGCGTGTCGCAATGCCTGTCGTCACTCTGCGTTTCGCTGCAGGCGCCCTCGATACCACGCCCGCCATCAGGATGAGGGAGCCCAGGAGGAGGACGCCATGCATGGCCCAGAGCAGCAGCTGCAGGTTCCCAAAGCCGCGAAGGCCGATCAGCAGGATTGACCTCGGACGGGATCCAGCGGCACTGCACCCGCAGCCCAGTGGCGAGCTGCAGCGCGGCCATCTGACGAAGCTGGCCGAGGAGGGCTGGATCGCGGCAGCGGCCCTTCTGCATGGCCAGCGCGAGTGACATATTGTCCACCAGCATGAGCACCTTGCTGCGCCGCCAGCGCCCGCAGCGAACCACGTGCTTGAGGCCGAGCTTGGCGCCTCTCGCCTCCTTGACGTGGATCGCCCCCTCGCGGCTGCCGCAGGGGCGCTTAGCGACCACGGCCCACTTCGAGCCTCTGACCGAGGTAGGCGCAACGTCGGGAAAGTTCCCGATGGCAAGCCAGGCGCCCTCGCTGACGCCCGCCACGAGGTTGCCGTCTCTGTCGATCGGCGGGTCGGCGTGGTCGTATCCCGCCAAGGCGACCTCACGGTGCTTGCGCAGCGGGTCCTTCTTGAACCTCCAGCGCTCGTCGTAGCTGCCAGTGATCCGTATATCTTGGGAGTCCCACTCAGCCGCACAGACGCCCAGACCAGTATCGCAAGCATCCGTCGCAACCACCTGGTCGAGCCAGCCAGCCCCGAGGTCGGCGTAGACCAGCGGCAGGATGGCAGCGGCGATGAGGAGCTCCCTCTTGACGCTCGGCCAGAGGTTCTTTGGCTCCCCTCCGGCCGCCTCGGCAAAGGCGAAGGAGGCCGCGATGCAGGATAGGCAAGGGCGCCGAAGCAAGAAAGCAAAGCAGAGGTGCCCAAGCATGGCTCGCATCTCCCTCCCAGTGCAGCGCCCGCGTCGTACAAGAGCATGTAGCCCAGCGTACAGTCGCCACGCCCTGGCGGAGGACAGCCTGACCACCTTCTTATCTCCATCGAGGTGCGCTCCCACGATGTCCAAAGAGGTGCTGACCTGCTCGATCTCATGCACGTGAAAGCCTGCCTGCCGATTGCCTTCGAGAGCCTGACGGTGCGTGGCCTCAACTTCGGCCTTGTCACAGCCGAAGACCCCGAAGTTGTCGACGTATGCCAGCTGAACGGGCCCTCCCTCAAACGAAGGAGGAGGTGTGCCGTCGCGAAGAAGGCGAGCTGGAGGAAGACCAGCCCGCCGCAGGAGCTCCTCATGGACAAGTTGGGCCGCCCACATTGCCCACGAAAACCCCATCGGTAGTGACTGCAGAGCCGGGTAGATGAGCTCACTTGGACCAACCTTGACACCATTGATGCCCCCCGCCCCCACCGCCGAGGCACGGACCGCTGGTAGAGCAAAATACTGAGATAATTCCTCATCGATCCTGAGCTCGTGGAAGTAATCCTTGATGTCGAAGCTGGCCGAAAAGATGGTCTGGTCAGAGGCGCACTCAAGACGGCTGAGCGAGTCGCCAGTAGCAAGCTGCATTGAGTCTGGGATGTCAAATCGTATGTTGGTCCTTCGTGCATCGCACATAAGTCGGAATTCACCACTCTTTTTGCGAACAAAGAACAAACCCACCTTTTCTTTGTAGGTTCGAGTCCAGCGTACCAGTCCTCTGTCACGCAGATCCCGACAAAAACCCTCCCACTTCGCAGGCTGTGCCTCCAGCACTGGGTCAAAGTAAAGGTTGGGCAGTCCCTCGCTCTTGATACGCAATGCATACTCCTCGTCACTGAGAAGGATGGCGTCGCGAAACCGCTTGAGCTTGTGCGACGCGTCCGAGGGCAGAACGTTGTAGATGTCCACCCCGTGCAGGTCGCGGCTCGGCAGAGATACTGAAGCCGAACCAAACGGTGCAATGCTCCCGGCGCACTCGCTGTCACCATAGCGGGCGTCTGTGCGCAGAAGCGCCGCCAGGGCTTCTTGCGGGGCGGGTCTCTCCTTAGGCAAGGGCACAGCTTCAGCCGCTTCACGGGCCAAGGCAGCAGCAGCGCGCGCCTGCTCACCACCTGGGCCGCTGGGCGACTTGTCACCGACGCCCCCGAGCTCGTTGAGACCCCAAATAACCTCGTCGGCGCGCCTGTCGATCCAAGCACGGCGACAAATACGTTGCTGAACTCCACGACTGAGTGAGCTACGAGGGCCTTCCCAGTCATGATGTCGAGGCAGGGGTAGAAGGTCACGCTGCCGACCGTCTGCCATGCCTTGGTCAAAAACTCGTCGCAGCCCTCGCAGAGGACAGCGACTCGGCGGCGGCCCGAGTAGGACCACGAAAATCGAAATACCGCGAGGCGGCTAGCTCTTCTTCGCAAGGGCCGCCTCCTCGCGGGCCTTGCGTCGTTCCTTCTGGATCGCAGCCTCGCCCTGGAGCTGCAACGCCACGTGCGAGGTGAGCTGCGGCGCCACGGCCGCGACCTTCCTGCCGAGGCCTTGGAAGTGCTCGCTCCCATCGAACCGCGGCGCCTTCGGATTGGACGTGTAAGCCTCCTCCAACAGCTGAACCCTTCTCGACGGGATCTCGAAGGAGGCGAGGGCAGACACGTCCAGCTGATCATACGTGAGCGCAGTCTCAAGAATCTCCATGAGACTGCCATGCTCGTGCCTGACCCTGTCGTTGTCCGGCACATGGGCGTCCCGCATCCACTTCTCGGTCCTGGTGCGAGGCGCGCTCCCCTGGTCTCTGATGAACCTGCACAGCCAGAGCGTCGTCCTCGGGCCGACCACAGGGAAGTCGTCGAACCGCGGCTCCTCCAGCAGCCCGACGGCGTTCGAGTAGGCCCTGAACCTCTGGCCCATCTGATCGTACAGCACCGGCAGCACCCGTGCGTCAGAAGACTTGAGCGGCGCTGCAGCCGCCGTCCCGTCTCCCATCGCCTGAGGTCCGAGACCAGCTCCTGGCAGGCCTGCTCCCGAAGCTCGGACCACCGCCTGCTCGACTTCGCCCTTCCTCGAGACCAGCACATTCTTCTTGCTGCCGACCGCGATGCTCTCCAGCACGAGGGTGGCAGACCCGAGCTTGACCAGCGCGAACTTGCCCATGACGACGGCAGTGGCGTCCACGCTCCAGTCGGTCCCGATGGAGGGTGCCCCCGGGTGGCCGTCGTTGGCCACCGCGATCCACTGCATGCCAGGGGCGAGGCCACCTCCGGGCGCCACCACGGCCCCCACGGCTGCTCCAGCCCCCGGGATGGCAGCGCCTCCACCCACGGCGGCGAGCGGCACAGCAGGCGGCGCGGCCAGGCCGCCGGCCACGGGAGCCGCGCCCAAGTCTGCCACCAGTACTCCGGCCCCAGCGCCGGCGGCGGCGGGCGGAGGCCCAGCCGGCAGGCCCGTGTCGGCGGTCCAGCCGTGCTGACCCACCCGATCACGCACAGCACCAGACTCAGCATCAGCAGCGTCGTCGTCGATGCCCAGCCCAGCCCTCTCCAGCTGGGCGGCCGCGATCCCGTCGTCGAAAATCTGCCGCCACTCCGCCGCCGTGTGCAGCTGCCCGAGCGGCGGGAATCTGTACAGCATGGCGTCGGCCGGGATCGCCGGCGGCACGGACCCTTGAAGGCACGGCCTGCCTCCGAGAGCCCGAATGTCCTTTGGATAGACATCGCCATCAGGAGTGACGATGATCCACGTCGTTTCCCGCACCTAGCAGAGCAGGAGGCGCTCGTGCCAGTATGCCGTACCACACCAGGATCAAGCGTCCTGGTGCGATCGGCTTCGAATCGGCCATGCACTGCCCGGCGAAGCCCCGAGCCGAACAGAGCCACAGCGCAGCAGCTCGTTGCCCGTCCGAAGAGGCCCGCGACCACCACCGTGACGATCCACCACCTGCTGCGGTCGGGCGCCGACTGCGCGGTCTGCTCAGCCCACACCAGGCTCGCGGTGCCCGCCGTCTGCAGTGTCCCCCGCGCAGCCTCCAGCACAGCGTCCACGAGCCACTTGGGAATGCACGGGCTGGCGCGGCGGCGGCGGGCGGCGCTAGCGAACCCCCTGAACAACAGAAGGCTATGAGCACGGGACGGGCGAGGCACGCGACGCTCCTGCTGCCTTCCCCCTACTCGTGTCACAGTACGGCCCCCGTGTCGTCATTACTGTGCACGCACTCTCATCATCATCATCATCATCATCATCATCATCATCATCATCATCATCATCATCATCATCATCATCATCATCATCATCATCATCATCATCATCATCATCATCATCATCATCATCATCATCATCATCATCATCATCATCATCATCATCATCATCATCATCATCATCATCATCATCATCATCATCATCATCATCATCATCATCATCATCATCGCTCCTCCTGCTCGCGCCTCCTCCTCCTCCTCCTCCACCTCCTCGCTCCTCCTCCTCCTCCACCTCCTCCTCCTCCTCCTTCTCCTCCTCCTCCTCCTCCTTCTCCTCCTCCTCTGAGTGTTCGTTGGGACGTCATGGTAGGTCTCCGGTGCCTCCTGGGGGAAGTTTTGAGGACTTGCCCTTGTTGGGGTCCTTGTTGGGGCCTCTTGAGGGCCTCTTAGGGGTCTCTTAGGGCCTCCTGGGGGCCTCTTGGGGCCGAGGGCCCGAACAATCCCTTCGGGTACCCCGTGTGGGCCCCCTCTTGGAGCCGTCTTGGGGGCCTCTTGGGCCGTCTTGGAGGCCTCTTGGGTCGTCTTGGGCCGTCTTGGGGGCTTCTTGGGCCGTCTTGGGGTCAATTTAGGGGCCTCTTGGGAAGTCATGGAGCGTCGGGAAGCCGAAAGGGCGAGGACCCCAAAAACCTTCAAAAGCCATCGGGTGATCAATAGATGTTACTGATTTGGGCCCTCTTGGGAGGCCTCTTGGAGGCGTCTTGGGGCGTATTGGAGGCCTCTCGGGCAGTCTTGGAGGCCTCTTGGACTGTCTTGGAGCTTACGCGCTTACGCGGAGCTTACGCGGAGCTTACGCGAACTTACGCGAGCTTACGCGGAGCTTACGCGAGCTTACGCGGAGCTCACGCGAGCTTACGCGGAGCTTAAGCGAGCTTACGCGGAGCTTATGCCTTCAAAATACGACGAGCTTACGCGCTTACGCGGAAGCTTACGCGGAGTTTGCGCGAGCTTGCGCGCCTGGGGGGGGTATTAACCTGGGCCTCGCCCTGCCACCCCCTCTGCACTCCCCTAGTTAATTCCTTCCTACCAACGGATCGCACGCTGCGCGCGCTTTCCGTCACCTGCTTGGCACGGGGACGGAAAGCGTATTTGTTTCCAGAGCGCAAAAGGTCGATGGCCTGTCCGCTCCTGCCGTCTATCTTCCCGTGTTGAGGGTCTCTCGTGGCATCCTGGTGGCATATCGGCGCCCTCTCTTGGGCTATCTAAAGACCGCAGTAGGCTTCTTGGGTGCCCGAATGTCGTATTTTCCTAATTTGGACAATCCACCTGTGCTCGGCGCCAGCGGCCAAGAGTTACAGAGCGAACCAGCACTGGTCTCACTCAGTCAGACTTCAGGCAGAGCCCCGAAAATGTGAGAAGCTCAAAAGCCTTTTTTACAAGATGCAAGCCATTACTAAATTTATGCAGCGCATCAAACTCACAATGTCAAGCGTTTGCGTTGTTCTTGTCCTTGTAAGAAGAATCCTCAACTGAAGATTTCTCACCCATGCTCAATGCCATCAGGCAATGGTCGCAATTCGTTATTTCAGGAATGCTAGAAGAAGGTCCTGTAACCTGACCAACTCATTTCGCAACTCATATCGCTCCAACCAGCTTAGCTCTCTACTGGCCAAATTGAAGCAGCGGAATAACTTCAACATTGAACGAAAAATAATGTTCTGCCCTGGCCCTCTGGGAATCTGTAGTACCCAAATAAAGAACCTAAAGCACCCGATGATTAGGCTGCAGTTGAACACAAAGCGAACGCTGATTAGGCTGCAGTTGAACACAAAACGAACGCGGTTGAATATGTCACCCAGGAAACCCGGGATAAAGTGGTAGCGAATCTCTGTGAGACGTTCCGAAAAGGACGCTGACATGATCCTCTATCTTAGAGAGGGCGCTGGTCATGTTGTTGAGGGTGCTGGTCATGTTGTTGCAAACTGCACCCATGCGACTGTCCCTCTCGGAGAGGATGATGGTCATTTTGCCCATGCGACTACGAATGTCTCTTGTGTTCTCGCACATCTCGATGAGGGTTTGATCGGTCCCAGACCGTAGAAGATTATCCAGTTGTTCTTGCGCTAGTTTCTGCAGGTCATGCAAGCAAAAAAATCCGCCTCCTCGACGACACTGCTCAATTCGGTCTCAGATGATGGGAACTGCTTATTGCCACGAAGAAAATTGAGAACATGCCGAAATGAAGCACCATCCCGGTCAATGAATACACGGCCCTTCGCATCTTTGGCGGAGGGAATTGTTCCAGAGAACATGCGAGCGAGCATGGAGTCCTGCACAGTGGTTAAGGTCTCGATTGTAGTTGTATATAAAATGCCTCCCACATTCAAATCAACGATCGTGCTAGATTCCATGCTGCGCAGCCTCACACAGTGGGACTGAGCTCTCGAGTAAGTTTGAACCAAAACTTGAGCCAAAATGGCTACGGAGAGAAGCTCAAAAGCCTTCCAGCACCAGTGGAACATCACTCGTGTTTTCCCCGTTTGGGCCGCCCGCCGCCCGAATGCCGCGGTTTCCCCGCTGGGGCCGTCCATCCGTGCTCGTCTTGGCGACCTCTCCGGTCCATTTTCAACCTGAGGCTCTTGCCCTAAAAGACCGAAGACAACGGACGGAGGGCGGAGGAGGAGGAGGAGGAGGAGGAGGAGGAGGAACGAGGAGGAGGGAGAGGTGGGGAAGGAGGAGGAGGAGGAGGGAGGAGAGGTGAAGGAGGAGGATGAGGAGGAGGAGGAGGAGGAGAGGAGGAATGAGGAGGAGGAGGAGGAGGAGGAGAGGAGGAGGAGGAGGAGGAGGAGGAGGAGGAGGAGGAGGAGGAGGAGGAGGAGGAGGAGGAGGAGGACACTCGTCCTAAAAGACTGCAGCAGCTCCACGGGCGGAGGGCGGGTCCTTTTCAACGTAGAGCTCTCGCCTGGGCGCCGCGGCCATTCGCCGAAGGATTGCAAGCAAACCCTTCGGCTTTTCTGCAATCCTTCGGTTTTTTGTTCAATCCTTCGGTTTTTTTTTGCAATCCTTCGGGTTTGTTTTGCAATCCTTCGAAACAGAGAGTTTGTGGTCTTACGGACGCACATCCAATGAAGGCCACTGGGACAGTCGGACGACCCTTGATGTGGGGTCGGCGGCAGAGGCGGCAGCCTTTGAATTACGATCATAGTGTCAGGCATACTACTAATGCTACTCGCTTGGATAGATACTACTAGTACTACGACAACAACGCCTGGTACAACTGCGACTCATACTCGTACGAATCCAAATGACATGACTCTCAAGGGGACGTACACTCGGGCTCGGAAGACGCGGGTTGGCTTGGGGAGGCCGTCGAGAAAATGACGAGATCCAATCTGAAATTTGGCGCGGCCTCCCGCTGCAAACAACGTAAACTGGAAGGTCCAAATCCAAGACGGGCTCGTCAAAACAAGTCGGCAAGCCCGGGTTCTGGCGAACTCAAGTCTTACGTTTTCCGGATACGAATGTTCATCTCATTACTCGTACGAATGGCAATACGGGTGGCCATGAGAGAAAACGACGGGAGAAAACGGGAAACAACATAAGGACACGTCGCCCCACCGATTCTGGATCCGGCAATTCACCGACTAGTTTCTGGGAAAAGTTATACATAATCCTTTTTTGCAACGAAGCTGCTCAGGGAATGGCAGACAAGCTGCTCATTGGAAACATCAGCCTGGCCGAGGATCCAACCATATGCACTTGTGAATACCATTGTTGTATGCACCGCATTCGGAGGAGCTCCCTATAGGGCCGCGAAACGTGTGAGGGATGTGCCAAAAATTGTCCATCGGGCGCATGCGAAAGCAGCCACTGGGGCCGTCGGTGGAATTCCTTATGGGGCCACGAAACGCGTGAGGGATGTGCCAAAATTGGTGCGGTGGGCGCGTGGTGCGAACGCAACCACTGGGGCCGTCGGTGGAGCTCCCCATGGGGCCGCGAAACGTGTGATGGGTGTGCCACAATGGGTCCGGTGGGCGCGTGCGAACGCAGCCACTGGGGCCGTCGGTGGAGCTACCTATGGGGCCGCGAAACGTGCGATGGGTGTGCCGACGTGAATGTGGGTGACGCATGCGGACGGTAGCACTGGGGCCTTCGGAGGAGCTTCCTATGAGGCCGCGAAGCGTGTGAGGGGTGTTCCGAAATGAGTGTGGGTGACGCATGCGGCCTTCGGTGGAGCTCCCTACGGGGCCGCGAAACGTGTGAGGGGTGTGCCGAAATGAGTGTGGGTGACGCATGCGGGCGGTGGCACGGGGGCCTTCGGTGCAGCTCCCTATGAGGCCACGAAACGCGTGAGGGGTGTGCCGAATTGGATGTGGGTTACGCATGCAGGCGGTGGCACTGGGGCCTTCGGTGGAGCTCCCTATGGGGCCACGAAACGTGTGAGGGAAGTGCCGAAATGAGTGTGGGTGACGCATGCGGGCGGTGGCACTGGGGCCTTCGGTGCAGCTCCTTATGAGGCCACGAAACGCGTGAGGGGTGTGCCGACATGAGTGTGGATGACGCATGCGGGCCGTGGCACTGGGGCCTTCGGTGGAGCTCCCTATGGGGCCACGAAACGTGTGAGGAGTGTGCCGAAATGAGTGTGTGTGTGTGACGCATGCGGACGGTGGCACTGGGGCCGTCGGTGGAGCTCCCTATGAGGCCACGAAACGCGTGAGAGGTGTGCCGAAATTGGTGTGGGTGACGCATGCGGGCGGTGTACTGGGGCCTTCGGTGGAGCTCGCTGTGGGGCCACGAAACGTGTGAGGGGTGTGCCGGAATGGGCGTGGGTGACGCATGCGGGCGGTGTAATGGGGCCTTCGGTGGAGCTCCCTATGGGGCCACGAAACGTGTGAGGGCTGTACCGAAATGGGTGCGGGTGACGCATGCGGGCGGTGGCACTGGGGCCTTCGATGGAGCTCTCTATGGGGCCTCGAAGCGCTGCACTGGTTGGGTGAAACGCAGGGAGGAAGGAGGGGAAGTGGGAGGAGAGAGGAGGGGGAGGAGGAAGGAGGCGGGAGGAGGAGGAGGAGAACGCGGGGCGCCGTTTCTTCAAAACGAGGACCCAACACCACAGGATGGTTGGGAATGAATTTAGATGTCAGCGAATGTGCGCACGCAGAAATCTGAACCTTTCCTAGTTTTCCTACGCGCTCGTATAGCGGCGCGTGTGGGAATGAAAACATGTTGCCGTAGATTTGACATGCGCGCGTATGGCGATGCGCGCATGACATCTGCATGATGGAAGTTCAAAGAGTGTGTTACAAAAATTGCTATCATATCATGGCATGTGCACTGCGTTCTACTTGTTGCATGACATGGCGGTAGGGGTCGGTACCAGTTTGACTGGGATACAATTGCATATTCAGAACGAGAGATCGTGCATAACAACCTCTGCAAACATAGTATGCGGAGGGGACCGACAAGTCCGACCTCGGCATGAGGTGTAGAGGGGAGTTTTTTTCGGGGAAGGAAATATAAGATGTGAGGTTAGCGATGTGGTGCGCTGTGCGTGCTGCAACCTGTGTAGTGCAATATATGCGATCCAGTTTATGTGATGCAAACTATGCATTGTAACCCACTTTGACCGTCTTGAAGCTGTCCCCTCCACTGCTCGTGCAAACATCCCACCCTCCCACCCGCAACTTGGTCGCAAGACATCTTAAGACAAGACCGTGACGGTAGGTACCACGTGGCACTTGGCCACGACACCGACGCCGACGACGACAGCGACAACGACGACGACGGCGCCGCCGACACCGACTACGACGACACCGACGACGTCTCCAACGACTTCGACGACGACAACGACGACGACGACACCGACGACGACGACGACGCCGCCGACGACGACGACGATGACGACGACGACGCCGACGCCGACGACGCCGACGACGACGACGAAGACAACGACGACGACGACGACGTCGCCAACGACGACGACGACGAGGGAGGAGGGAGGACGACGACGGCGACAAGACGACAACGACGACAACGACGGGGGAGGAGGGAGGACGGCGACGACGCGAACGACGAAGAAGGAGGAAGGACGGCGACGCCGACGACGACAACGACGAGGGAGGAGGGAAGACGACGACGACGACAACGACGACGACGACGGCGACGAAATAGGAGGGACGACGACGAGACGACGACGGACGACGACGACGAGGGAGGAGGAGGAAGGACGACCACGGCGACAACGATGACGGAAACGACCACGACAAGCGAGCACATGGGAAGACGCGCCGAGTCCAGGTTCGGGGGTTAAACGAGCAGCTGGAAAAGGAGAGACGCACAATCTATCACATAACAAAGACTATACCAACGCACAAGCAATCAGCACAGTCGAGCGAGGGGGATGCGACATCCCCGACGCTGAGCATCAAGTCCGTACGACCTGAGCTGAATCAAAGCCAGACGAGTTGTTACAGAAACTAGGATAAGGAAATGAGACCGAGCCACTGCACCGCATCGTCTGCCACTTCAAGGGGTCGGGGGACAGGGATAGCGGGATTACCTCGCGCCCTCGGGTGGACCCCCGACATAAAATCATCTCTGCGCCACTTGCGCTGCCGATCATCCTGTAGCAGATCGGGGTTACAAACATCGTACAGCTGTGAGCGGCTGCCTCTGGCTGAGTACGCTCCGCACCTGCTGCACCCTACAATGTCCTGCGAGATATGCAACCTATGTCCGCGCGCGCTCCTCGGCGGGACGGGACCAAACGGGGGCAACGGGGCCTCGGGCGGGACCGCGCGGCACCTGCCGAGAGGTTGATTCCCGCGGGGGCGCTTCTTCGAGCCAACTTCGACCGCGCCCCTAAGGACCTCCGCAGGCCCAGGGGGAGGCCCCAGGACACGGGCAAAAGTCACTCGAGGGCGCACAGCTCTGATAAATCCAGGTTCTTCCTGAGACCCCTGGCCCCGATCAAGACGGACCAGGGAGGGGGAAACAGGATCAGGGCGAAAAGAAATATTAACATCATCGCGTCGGGCTCTGACCGACCTATCTTCAACCTGATGGACTCGATCCAGAGCCCTCTTGGTGCCAGATCCTGAGGTTCCCAAGGTGGGAGGGGGGCGCAGGGGGGCACGGCACGGCTGCACACTGCACGGCAACGCGCACATCCTCCGCTTCCCCGCCCAGGACCTGGCCACCTTCGGACACCTACAACACTTCCAACCTCCCTTATATAAGATGGGGGTGTGCGGAACGGCTCCTAAGGCCAAATCAGGATGCAACTTCTTTTCAGCAATCCGCTTTGGCACGGCCGCCTTCGAGTACGACTTGCGGCCGACCGTGTCCACCCTGTCCGACTGCACCTCCCCTGAGAAACATTGCCAGTTGGCGATCCATGCGGCCACTTGCCTCACTTCCTCGAGTAGCTGCTTGTGCCGATCCACCACTGCCTCTGGTAGATCACGCTTCTTGAGACCTCGCTTGGCCGCAAGGTCAGCCCAATCATTGCCTGCCTTGTCAAGCCAACCCTGATTGTCGATGTCCGACTGATGAGACCGCATCCACGTGATGCACAGTGATTCTGAGAGACCGCCTTGGTCCTGCACCAAATGCCAAAACTGCTTCCAGAGGCCCAGGTGCTCACGACGGACATGCATGCACCAGGCGGGTCCTTTGCGCATGGCCTCCACAACGTTCAAGCAGTCCGACTTGATGTTGAGGGGAAGAATCCCGTGCCCCAGGACCTGGATGATGGCATGCAGCTCCGCCCTCGGCACACTCTGCTCGTGGCCTGGAAGCGGCCCGAACGCCAGGCCCTTGCACCGATGTCTCTGCATGACTGCGAACCCCCATCCTGCGCGGTTCGCCTCGGGCCATGCGATCAGTGTCCGCCCAGACCCGTCCGTGAACACATCGCCTGATATGTCCATGCCGTTCTCCCATCGGTCGTAGTACCACTGGTCTGTCATGACAGGTGGTGGTACAGGTGGGAGACATGCTCGGGACATCAAAGCACGCGTGAAAAAAACAAATCGTTGACGGGTGCAGCCTGTGCTCTGATGATGGTGCCCTGCTCCACGGCGTCCACACAATGACGACTCAGAAGCGGGCATTCCCAAAACCTGTGGTGGAGGGTCCCGTCATGTCCCTCTCCGCACACCTGGCAGTAATCCATGTCCGAGAAACCGTACTTGGCCAAGCGCTTCTGCGTCCATTGACCCCCAATCACTGTGGAACGTAACGCGCCGACTGTTCCACAACTTGGCCGTGGGCGGGGCCTGCAGCATCATACGGATAGGCTCCAGCCAGTAGCCACTAGAGTCTCTCACTGCAATTGTTGTCTCAGGTGCCACGTCCGAACCGCGAGCCCACTGCTCCCACTTGGCATTGACGTACGCTCTCCTAGCAACCTTTCTGACCCAGGCAGGTGCGTGTAGCGTAAGGTCGAGCTCGATGCCCGTGCCTGTGGTCCAGCTTGCAAAGCTCGAGTACCTCCGGTTCAACTTCTTGAGGCATGTGATGACCGCTCCAGCAGGGCCCGCAATCAGCTTCCAAGGGGCATGCGATCCTCTAGGTAGTCGATCTTGTTTTGCCCACGCTGCCTGAAGAATACGATGGGGTACCACGCCATCCATCACAAGCTGAGCCCATGTGAATAAAGGTTCGACCGTAGCAATGCACTCTGGCTGGAGGTGCGGTGACGGCTCCAGCTGCGATGCCAACCACGTCGACGTAGCTGAAGGCGTCTTGCCCCATCCCACGCGTGTCACCTTGGTCATAGTGGCCACCGTCGCTGGGGGTGCGCTGACCACCTGGAGGCCATACTGCATAGCTGGGCCCAGGCTGGGCGTGCCAATCTTCTTTGCCAAGGCGATGGTACCACGGAGCCTCCTGAATCTGGGGGGCCGCTTCTTGACCTTGCGCGCCCGTTTGGTCACCGTGGCGTAGGTGATGGGCTTGCCTGACCTCGTCTCCATCCCAAGAATGTTGAGCGACGTAGCTACTCGAAACCCATGCCTACTGGTGCGCCTAGCCACCAGCTTCGCCACATCCAAATTCGAGCTGAGCGCCTTGGCCTTGTCTGCTGCGATGGGCAACTCCAGGGCCAGCAGGACCGCAGCCAGGCGCTCAAGCACAGTCACGGCCGTGTCGACGATCGTGCTGATGTGCTCCGTTATCTGGACTGTGATGCCGTCCGCATACACATCTATGGACCTGGGTACGTGCGACGTCGAGGAAGCAAAAACGCCGAAGGGAGTAATCATCACAAGTTGGAGAAGGTACATCGCTGCTGTGCACCCAGGGAGCACTCCCTGTCCAACTGCCACTGCAAAAGAGTACGTATCTGCCCACCTGATGCGCCTAGGCGCTGCATACATACTCATACACATCTTGAGAATGGCGACAGGGAACTCATGCATCTTGGCCGCCATCAGGATCTTCATCCATATCACCCTGTCGAAGCACTTACTGATGTCGATAAGGGCCGTGACAATGGCGCCCCCCTGCAATTGATCAGCGGCCTCTGCGTGCACCATCGTGCGGGCTGCAACGTCCACCGTGCACTTGCCCTGCCCAAGAGCAAAGAACGGTCTGGTATGCTCAGCAGCCCAGCGTCGAAGGTGCACCACTCTCACTTTCATGTACAGCCTGTACAGTGAGGGCAGTAGCGCGATGGGTCGGACCCCCCCCCCCGCTGGCTTTCCCAACAACATAATGTGAACTGACATAGCTGCTGTCGGCCATCGGCACTATGTCTCTGCTGCCCATATGAGGTACACTACCTGTGCCAGCGCCTCGTCGGAGAGCAGGGAGAAGGCCCTCGGAGATAGGCCGTCTACGCCGACCCCTGTGCGCCACGTGAACGTCGCAGCCGCGCGCCTCAGGTCGTGCACCTTGGGCACCTCCAGGGCCTGATGGGGCAAGCTCCTCATGAACTCGGCTACCCCGCTATCTTGGTCGATGAGATGGTCCACATCGAACTCCTGGTCCTCCTCGTCATCCTGGTAGCACAGGCTGCGTCCCTGCCATATGTGATTCCAGTAGTCCATCTGGCTGTCCGCCACTGCCTGAGGGAGCGAAGTCTTGATTCCGAACCTGTCGACCTCCTGGTGAGACCACCCCTTCATCTTGGTCATGGCGAACAGGGGTGCTGGCCCTGTGACCAGTGCATCCTTGGCCCACTTGCGGAAGGCCTGGGAGCGAGCTCGCGCCGCCCTCTCCTCAAGGATGCCAGCATGAGATTCCAGGAGGCCCGCGTATGCTTGCAACATCACCGCGTAGGCCACACCTCCATGAGAACATGCCTGGTGTATGATAATCCAGGCCCAGTCGAGCAGCGTGTGACCTTCCGTGGTGTGAACATCTTGTCGATGTCCAGGCCTGAGAACTCGGCCGACCCGCGCCCATCTTGTCTTGACTGGACGCGCATGATGATCCTGCATGAGAAGGTCCTCCACTGCCGTTGCGACTGCGCGCAGATGTCGTGGTTCCGACCCTGCAGCAGGATGTCCGCCGCTGGCAGGGCCTCCGACGGGTCGGCGAACATAGGCTGGGCCAGCTGCTCTCCCACAATGATGATGAGGCTCATCCACTTGATAGATGTGGCAGAGATCCTTCTCCACATCTTGCAGCATGCCCTTGTAGAGCCCGTCCAGCCTCTGTTGAGCCTCTTCCGCATCTGCAGGCAATCCCAGTTGAGCATCCTCCTGTACGCGAGCAAGATAGTCTCGCTCTGGCGGTGGCCCCTCCAAAGGGTGGCAGCCTGCATGCGCAGGGTGCGCCCGAGGAAAACGCTTCGGTCCTGTCAGGGTGATCTGCATGTGGCGCCTCGGCTGTGCGGCCAAATCGAAGCGCACTGGGTGATGGGGTCCGGCTGGCCACTTCTCCACCAAACGTGGCCTCTCGCATGCCTTCACCATATCCGCCGAGACCATCCAGTAGTCGATCATGCTGTAGTGGCCTGTCGCACTGCAACACGTTCCCTCACAACGTGCTGGCGTGACGATGGCGGCTGACAACATGTCCAGTAGACCCATGGACTCCAATTCGTGTGGTGGTGCATTCCAGCCACCCGCGACAATGAATGGCACAGCAAAATGGCGCAAGCACGCACCCAGCCTCATGAACCTGTTGTAGTTCGCGCTCACGTAATTGCTCAAACCGACGGACTCCATGCACACCGACCCGATGACCCGCCCTCCTGGGAACCCCGTCTGCACGTGCAGCGCCACGGCCCAAGCTGGCGATATGTTGAAGCCCTTCATGGTAGGACAACCTGATAACATAGTGGCGGAGATATGCTCTCGCACGAAGATCCCTACCCCAGCCGAGGGCTTCATTGATTGCAATCTCCTGCATGGTGATATGTACGGCTCCCATCCGTGTCTCAATGCCCACGTCTGGGCACGATCCACAGCTTCACCGTCGAGTCTAAGCTCCTGCGCACACACGACTTGAGCGTCCCCCACACCTTCAAGCAAAAACTGCTGTATAGTACTCCAGCAAGACCCATTGAAGGTGATCACGCCCATGCCATGCCTGCGCGCTCCCCGCGGAGCCCGTCTACGCATTCTGCCAAGCCTGCGGGGTGTCCATCTCCATGCGTCCGTCTGGCACAGCTGCGATGCCTGGAGCTCGGACTCGTGCAGCTGTGGCGGCGACAACTGGTGGTGCGTCCTGAGACGCTGCTGTAGTATCTGCGCCTGAGGTGCGAAAAGCGGCACCGACCGCGCCTCTCCCTCCAGTTGGTTCCCCACTGTCTCCTTGAACTGCTGGCAAGAGTGCGCCCAGCTGCTGAATGTTGGATACCAGCGAGTCCAGTAGCTGTGCTCCCACCTGCTCCCTCGATTGGCCGAGCTGCACCGACTGCTGGGCGCTGAGGATGGATGTCTGAAGGCTCTGCACCGCCGCTGCCACATTGGCGATGCCCTGCCCTCCATCCGTCGGCTGTGATGCTGGAGCCATGGCCAGCTTCGCCTTGGCCACGTCCGCCTGGACGATCGTGATGTCCCTGGCGACAATCTCGAGCTTGGCCTTGGCGTCACCCAGCTTGGTCTCCATCTCGGTGATCTGCTGGACGAGCTTGTCTTTCTCCGCCCCCTTGGACCCCAACCTGTCCATGGCACAGCGCAATGCTGCATGCTTCTTCAGGTGGCATGGCGTCACGCTCCTGTCGCTCTGCTTGTGCCAAGGCGGCGATTGCCAACTGCATGACCTCATTGGATCTCATTGGAGTCGTCGTAGTGGAGGCGCCGCAAGGACTGGACAGCCTTTCGGCACCGCGCCACCTCTGACCCTGCTGAGGAAGGTCCGCCAGCTGCATCAGGACCACGATCACGGCCAGGAAGATCGCGGGTCCCCCGCGAAGGCGGACGTGGACGGCTGGTGTCGCGCCGACCGTCTCTGGTGCGCCCACACTTCCAGCACGTACTTCTTGTGGCATAGTTGTTCTTGAACCCGCACTGCTTGGACGCCTTGCAAACCCATGACCCGCTGGCTTGCTGCGGCAGCTGCCTCCATGGCGGGGTCGCCGACGCCGCTGCGTCACGGCCAGCTGCAGCGCCCGCTCCAGAAGCACCCGAGGCCTGCATGGCCCAGTGCTCGCCGTGGTGCCGCCTCAAGAGCCTCCGCGCCGCGTCGAGCCTGAGCTCGCGGCGGGCGGTGGCTCCCGCCCGACGGGCTCGCCTGTGCCAGGCGGGTGAGCGACTCCTGGACCTCGCCCCAGGAATCGCGGCGGCAGTGCACCAGCGCCCGCTGCACGGGCCGCTGGCTGGGGCCAGTTGGCCGCGCCCAACCCCTCGCCCCAGCGGGGGGGGCACGGAGCCCAAATGGCAGCCTCGGAAACGACCACGACGCCAAAGAGGACGACGACGACAAACACGAGGAAAGACAGAAGACGACGTAGGCGACGACGACGACGACGGGGGGGGAGGGAGGACGGCGACGACGACGACGACGACGCAAGAGCGCGCGCGCTCGCTTTTGTTGAAAATCCGTGTTGCGAGACATTGTGTTTTTGTAGGTTTTTTGGACACACGATTTTGAAATCCTTCCGAAACCGATGGGTTTTGAAGAATTTCGGCATACGCGCGAGACGACGCGCGCGTCTGCACTTCGTCCGATGTGTTGCAAAGAGTTCTCGCGACGGGACACGCGCAAGGGCGTTCGACAGATTTCGACATGCGCGCGCGCGAAGCCCGTTTGGTAGCATTTTGTGAAAATCTTGAAAAACCTATGGTCTTCTAAAGATTTCGCAAGAGCTCGCGCGTAAGCTTCTTTAGCAAATCAGTGTTGCGAAACCCTGTGTTTTCGTATGTTTTTTGAAAAGTCGATTGCGGAATCCTTCCAGCACCGAGGGATTTTGAAGGATTTAGGCATGCGCGCGCGACGACGCGCGCGTGTGCACTTCGTCATTTTTTTTGCAAAGGGTTCATGAAAAAGTGCTATGTTAGAACAACAAATGTCACCGCATAATGTTTTTCACAACGGAACCTCAGGGGGGGAGAACCTGGCCCCCCCGGGATAGTGTAAATTCATAATTCGGATGGACATGTGGTCAGAATCGTATATGATTTACATTCCCGAAAAGGGCGATAGCGCCGCGGAGGAGGGGGGAGTTGAGAAAGGAGAACCTATGTGCCCAGACCCCCGACGTCATGATTTTTTCGTGACGCGACCCCCAGACGTCCAGACCCATTCCCCGGGACCGGTTTTTCATCCCGAGTCGTTTTTTGACGGTCCCGAGGCCCGGTAAGGGCCCTCAGAGGCCGAAAATAGCGAAAAACCTCCCGTCGTGAGTTTTTCATGACTCGAGGAGGTCTGGGTGGTGTGCGTCAGCTACGTCGTGCACCCTATGTGGTGCAACCGGTGCGATGCACGCCGTGTGGTGCGAGCTGCGCGGTGCGCTGGGTGGGAGCGCCCACGACACGCCCCCGGGCTGCCACGAAGTGATCACCGGGCGAAGCCCACCCGCCGCGCCGAGCCCCCACGAGGCGCCCGCCATCGGGGGAGGAGGAGGAGGAGGAGGAGGAGGAGGAGGAGGAGAAGGAGGAGGAGGAGGAGGAGGAGGAGGAGGAGGAGGAGGAGGAGGCGGGCCCGAGGCGAAACCCCGCCAGACCCGCCCAACGCTCTCGGCGCCCGAGAAGCGCCCTTGGCCGGCCAACGGCCCGAGCGAACCCCCACCACGTGGCACCCAGGCAGCGCACGGAGCGCACACCAGGCGCCCACTGGGCGGCCAACCGCCAGGCCCCTTGCGAAGCAGCGCCCTGCCCATTCAACTGCTCAGACGAGAAGGAAGGAACCCTAAAGTGCGAGCACTGTTCGGGGACATATGCGCACAGCCACGGCTGCATGGATGGATGGCAATGTTTGTCAAAGCGGGGTTCTCGGTTGAGACTTCTCCCGACAACACCACGCATGGACGGCGGCTCCCTTCCAAAAGGGGCTCTTGGATGGCGAACCCATGGGGCTATCGTTTCTCAAAAGGGTGCCTCCGAAATGGACAAGCACACATGCTTGCAAGGCCTTGCGCCTTATGATGAGGGCGGACTTTGAACGAGCGGGTGTTTTGAAACATCGCCGTTGCGCCCTGGGTTTGCTCTGGTGTTCTTCCACCTCCTTCTCCCCCTCTTCGTGTGGGAGGCGGATGAAATCTGCGAGTGGCACGCAGGAACGCAGCAAAAAGGGAAGACAAGTATTGAAAGCCCGCGGCACGTCAAGCAGGTGCTGATGGTCACCACGAGGTAGACGGCACACAGCGACGACCACAGCGTCTCGCCACTCCCGCCGAACGCGATTATCTCCAACCGTCTTCGACGGGGGCGTCGAAGGGGAGGAAGAGAGAAAGGAGAGGCGGAAACTTGGGAGAAGAGAGCCAGAGAGAGAGAGAGAGAGAGAAAAAAAAAAAGAGAAAGAAACAGAGAGAGAGAGAGAAAGAGAGAGAGAGAGAGAGTGAGAGAGAGAGAGAGAACGGGAAAGAGTCAGAGAGAGAGAGAGAGACAAACAAACAAAACATATACCTAATAACGTAGTTAGAGGGGGGATTTGGAATGGGCGAGGGAGATGGGGCACCACTGCGGGGAGAGAGAGTTCGAAAGGAGGGCAGGGAGGGAGGTGGGTGCGAGGGTGGTGGCGGGGGTAGAAGGGAGGGGAGGGAAGAAAAAAGAGGAGGACCAGTCAAATAAATGATTGCCGTGGATAGCCCAAGCCAGCACGCGCGCATCTGCACATGAGTGCGGCCAACACACGCAAGTAGGAAGAACCTCGCAACCAACGCGCTTATCTGCATACCCATCCAAAGAAACATCGCAACTGCGATTCGGCAAACGAGTCATTTGCCATGGGAACGCTGTCCCATGCAAAAGTGGGGTATGATAGTGGTGTAACGTCGGTCTCCTAAATTGCGTGGAACACACACACACACAACGACATGGCAGCTCTGTCCGTTAAGCTGTAATGTATGTCGCGTGCGCACGGGCAGGGGCGACGGCGACGCGGCGACGACCTGGCGCGCAAGCCCCTCTCCCCGCGCTGCTGCAGGCCCACGGTGCCCGCTCGAACACGCACGCTGCTGCAGTCCGAGAAGTTCAATATCGGCAGCAGCAGCGACGTGGCGGCGGCGGCACAGAGACGGCGGGTGCACAATTCTAAGAACTCTCCCCGCGCCGGGATAATTACGTAGGCCAAAATCAAAAGTTTCAGCTCACTTCGGAGCTCCTCGGGTTCGCGCCACCCCTAGGCACTTCGGCCCCCCCGGCGCCGACCCCAAAAACTATTTTTTCAGCGCGCAAGCTGGGGTAACAGCTATTACCGAAGGAACTCCTGAAGAGGGCCGAAGTAAACAACGCACTGAATCACATCACGTGTAGATGCACATGTTCGAGGTCAGAAACTTTGTCTTGAGCTTGTGCAGCAGGTATGGTCGACGCCAGTTGAACCAGCGCCGTCTCCTCCCCTGCGTTGACCAAAGTCTTCTCTCTCGGACATGGAAGTAACTGTTGTAATTATTAGAATACCAGTATTGCCACATTTGCTCACCCACATTGCACCCGTAGTGGTCACCATTCCAATGTGGCAATGCTGAGACGCGCCCCATAAGCCATCCTCTGCAGCGTTACAGTCTCTACGCATTGCGGCGTTGGTTCGCTGTTGTATCGCGGAAGCCTCTGATGTAGTGCCAGCCGGGGGAAGATATGCAGCCTGCAAGTCATCCGCCTCGTCATGCGTGATATCAGCCCATTTCCTGCGTGGTCTTGGAGCAGCAGGTAGCTCGAGTGGACTGCGACGCCTTGGCGCCGACGGCGGGGTGGGCAGCGCGTAGCGACGCGGCGACGGCCCAGGTGATTGCCGGCGAATTCCGCGCCCATCAGCTGCCAAAACTGGCGCGGCCGTCGGCAATGCAGCGCCATAGGTACTCGGTTGCAGGTCGCTGGCTGAATCGGCGGCCGAACCCGTCCCGGGCTCTGGAACCATGGCATCCCATGGCCCTGGGTCTGTATCTCCCCTGTGTGCGACATTGCTGGCTGAGCCAGCAATGTTCTCCCTGGCATTAGTTGGAGCCGAATTGGCGGCAACGGCTGCCGCGCTAGCAGCGGCCGCTGGCACAGCGTCGGCAGCACCTGGCGATGCTTGGGCTTGAAGATCGATGCCGTCACCGGCTGAGCCGGCAGCATCACCGACATCCATTGGATCCCCGACGTCAGTCGAAACAACAATGGGACTTCGGTTCTCCTTGTGTAATTGTAAAACGCCAAACGCAATCCTGGCAATATTTTCATCATTTATGGTAACCATTCGATCCCAAAGCTCAGCGCTATCGCCAGTTGTTTCTTCATCTCGAACTGACCGTCGAACTCAACGATGCATTCGTAGATCGATCGCGAAGCATTCCTCGCCTTGGACCTGAAGTTGGGACTCAACGCCTTGATGCATTGCTCTGCCATATCTGAGCTTTGGACCGCCTCTCTGACCTCCGCAACGACTGCAAAGGCACCTGTTTTTCCTCTGCTCGGGGCAGCTTTCAAACCCGAACGACGTCTCCAGATCAACTTGATTGTCTGGGAAAGCTACATAACGTTGTTCCACGATGTACTTTGCACAGCACTCCCTAACAATCCCAAGGATCCTAAAGGATCGCGTCTCTCGAGAATGTTCGGACATCCGCCGGCCCCTGGGTCTTCAGGCGTGTGAGATAGTTCCCCCCCCATAACCCCCACTGGGACCCCAAATCGGAGATTTGTACACCCCCCTGGCCGCGCCAGACCCCGGACTGAGCGCGTCACGGGCGGGCGGGCAGAGAGCCCTCAAACAAGCCAGGAGGGCACCCGGACACCCCCAAGACGGTCCAAGAGGCCTCCAAGACGCCCCAAGAGACTTCCAAGAGGCCTCCAACGAGCGCCCCAAGAAGCGAAAATCGTTGATGTTAATTGCTTGTTCGATGTTCTTCGCTTTCTCGCCTTTTCAGCTTCCCGACGCTCCAGGACCGCCCATCAGGCTCCCAAGACCGCTCCAAGAGGCGCAAGAGGCCCCCACGACGCCCCCAAAACGGCCCAAGAGGGCCGCCAGACGGCTCAAGAGCCGCCCAAGACGGCCCAAGAGGCGCCCGAGACGGGCTCAAGAGGGCCCCCTCTGAGAGGGACCACGAACCGAAACATCTGGCATTCCGCCCCAAGAAGCCTCCGGGAAGGCCGAAGAGGCCCCAAAGAAGCCCCCCCCCCAAGAAGCCCCCAAGACGGCCCAAGAGGCTCCCAAAACGCCTCCAAGAAAGGCTCCCAGGAGCCTTCCGAACTGCCTCAGGAAAACCCGCGACAAGCCTCCCCGCAAGATCCCCACGGACATCCCCGAACGCACTGGCTGATCGAGTCGCGCCCAGCCGCGGCGACGAGCAGGGCCCCCGAAGGCGAGGCTTTCTTCTCCGTCTCCTACATGCCGACCCGCGCGCCAGATCGTGACTGCTGCTCCTCCTCCTCCTCCTCCTCCTCCTCCTCCTCCTCCTCCTCCTCCTCCTCCTCCCCGTCCTCCTCCTCCTCCTCCTCCTCCTCCTCCTCCTCCTCCGTTCACCCCCTTCCGCCTTTCACCCATCCTTCCCCCCCTCCTCCTCCTCCTCCTCCTCCTCCTCCTCCTCCTCCTCCCTCCTCCTCCTCCTCCTCCTCCTCCGCTTTCTCCATCGCTGTTTCCCCTTTTCATCGGCTTCGTCTTCCGTGTCGCTCTCACCCCCCCCCTGTTTCTTAGTTCGACGGTATCATGTGCATGCCTTGCATTTCCGGGCGCCCTTTCTTCTCATCACGCGCGACGTTGCTACTGTCCTCAGAGAAGACCGACTTCGGCAATTTCTCCTGGCATTTGCCACTACATTGATAGGCTTGCCAACTGCGTGCCGTGAACCTGTCGGCAATGCAATCTGCGCATACAAGTTTGCTCTTCCTCGTGAAGTGTTTGCCCTTTTGGTCGTCGCAGATGTGCTGCTGCCGAGCGAACTCGTTCTTGCGCGATGCACACGTCAACAGTCGGTTCAGACGCTTCGTCTCATCGGCTACCCCCTTCGCGGTCTCACCGCGTTTTATACAATCCTCGCACGCCACTTTGTCTCCCCTCGTCCGATGATGCTTCACCTGGTCTCGACTCAAATGGCCTGTCTCCCGAAAACTCACCCGCATCCTGGCGCGCAGAGCTTCAACGGTTCCGCCTCTGCCTCCGCCTTGCGTTTCCTATTATTGGACTTGCGCGTCGACCTCTCACGCTCTTCCGCGCATTTCCGACACAGCCACCGCGTGGCCCCTGCATCCCCACCTTGTGGACATATGTTCTCGATGCCCCGCTCAAAACAATTCCTCGCCCGGCACGCCTGACGCCGCTAGCCTCCTGGAGCCTCTGGGCGTAGATTCTCAAGGGCCACCCGCCCTGCAGAAACTTCGCCTGCACCCTCCACCACGCCTTGCGCCGCCAGCCTCTTGGACCCTCTGGGCACGGGTTCTTAAGGGCCGCCCACCCTGCAAAAACCTCGCCAGCACACCCCCGCCACGCCCCCGCCACGCCTGACGCCGCCAGCCTCCTTGGGTTCTTAAGGGCCAGCGACCCTGCAAAAACCTCGCCGGCACCCCCCACCGCGCCCCCGCCACGCCTGGGCATGGTTCCTATAGGGGCCGCCCGCCCTGCAAAAACCTCGCCGGCCCCCCCCGCCGCGCCCCCGCCGCGCCTGACAACGCCCGCCTCATGGAGCCTCTGGGGTTCTTTGGGGCCACCCACCCTGCAGGAACCTCGCTGGCACCCCCCGCCGCGCCCCCGTCACGCCTGACACCCACCCTGCAAAAAACCTTGCTGGCACCCCGCCACCACGCCTGACCTCGCTGGCACCCCCCACCGAGCTCCCACCACGCGTGACACCGCCAGCCTCCTGGAGCCTCAGGGCATGGGTTATTAGAAGCCACCCGCCCTGCAAAAACCTCGCCGCGCCTGACACCGCCAGCCATCTGGAGCTGCTGGGCATGGGTTCTCAGGGGCCACCCACCCTGCAAAAACCTTGCCCACACACCCCACCACGCCCCCGCGACGCCTGACACCGCCAGGCTCCTGGAGCCTCTGGGCATGGCTTCTGAGAAGCCACCCACCCTGCAAAAACCTCGCCATCACAACCTCGCCGGCCCCCCTCCCGCGGCGCCTGACACCGCCAGCCACCTGGAACCCCTGGGCATGAGTTCAAAAAGGGCCACCCGCCCTGCGAAAAATCTCGCCAACAACCCCCGCCACGCCCCCACCACGCCTGACACCGCCAGCCTCCTGGAGCCTCTGGGCATGGGTTCTGAAGGGCCACCCGCGCTGCAAAATCCTCGCGAGCCCCCCCCGCCACGCCTGACGCCGCTGGCCTCCTGGAGCGTTGCGTTCTTAAGGGCCAGCCACCCTGCAAAAACTTCGCCGGCACCCCCCGCCACGCCCCCGCCGCGCCTGACGCTGCCAGCCTCCTGGAGCTCCTCGGCACGGTTCCTATAGGGGCCACCCGTCCTGCAAAAACCTCGCTGGCACCCCCCACCACGCCCACACCGCGCCTGACGCCGCCAGCCTCCTGGAGCCTCTGGGCATGGATTTCTAAAATTATCCCGGCAAAGCAACCTAACAGCGATGTGTATAAGCATATTTGGAAGCATTCCCCTTAAGATTCCCCTCAAGATTTCAGGAATCCCTAGGAATCCTGAGGAATCCTGAGGAATCCTGATTCATAGGGATTCCTACGGATTCCGAAAGATTCCTAGGGAATCCTAAGGATTCCTAAGGATTACTGAGGATGCTTAACTATGCCTACGGATTCCTAAGGATGCCTACGGATTCCTGAGGATTCCTAGGGATTCCTAAGAATTCCTATGGATTCCTACGGATGCCTCAGCCTGCCTCAGTTTCAGCCTCAGCCTCAGCATGCCTCGGCTTGCCTCAGCCTTAGCCTCAGCCTGCCTCGGCCTCAGCCTCAGCCTGCCTCAGCCTCAGCCTCAGCCTGTCTCGGCCTCAGCCTGCGTCAGCCTCCGCCTCAGCCTGCCTCAGCCTCAGCCTCAGCCTCAACCTCAGCCTGCCTCGGCTTGCCTCAGCCTCAGCCTCAGCCTGCCTCGGCCTCAGCCTGCCTCGGCCTCAGCCTGCCTCGGCCTCAGCCTGCCTCAGCCCCCCCCCCTTCCCCCCCCCTTCCCCGAGATTCGGTCTCTTTACAACCAGAACAACCACTTTACAACCATATGGGTTACTTTACAACCATCGAGAACGTCCACTTTGCAACCGGAACCGCCCACTTTACAACCAGGACGGACCACTTTACAGCCAGAACGGGCCACTTTACAACCAGAACGGACCACTTTACAACCAGCTCAGAGTGGCCGTGCGTGTTTGGGCGTTCCGCAAAGTGCTCCAGAGCAAGTGGGCGCTCTGAAAAAATGCCCCAGAGCAAGTGGGCGCTCTGAAAAATGCTACAGAGCAAGTGGGCGCTCTCAAAAGTGCTCCAGGGCGCGCGGACGCTCTGAAAAGTGATCCAGGGCACGTGGGCGCTCTGGAGCCCGAGCGCCTGAACTCTCTGCGCAGGCCCCAGCGATGCCTCTGAGCCCGAGCGCCTGAACGCCCCGCGCAGGCCCCAGCGATGCCTCTGAGCCCGAGGACCTGGGCGCTCTGCGCAGGCCCCAGCGATGCCTCTGAGCCCGAGGACCTGGACGCTCTGCGCAGGCCCCAGCGATGCCTCTGAGCCCGAGGACCTGGACGCTCTGCGCAGGCCCCAGCGATGCCTCTGAGCCCGAGCGCCTGGACGCTCTGAGCAGGCCCCAGCGATGCCTCTGAGCCCAGCAGACTAAGACAGGGCTTGCTAGCAGGGGCCAAGCGGCCTCAACAAGGGCCCCGTGCTCGCACGGGAATAAGGCGACAGCATACGTAGGAAGGCTCAGGGCGACGCGCTGCCCATTTTAGGGACCACTCACAGGAAGCGAGCACAGTGGCCTCCACAAGGGCCCAGCGCTCCAGGGAACTAGGCCATTGGCACCGCGGGTCTCTTGCGCCACGTTGGCCCCTGAAGCCCCACTGTGTTCTGCAAGGGGCTCAGTGCTCCAGCTCCAGTTGGCCCCCTGCTGCTCCTCTTCTTGGAAGATCGAGGTTCAACGTTCCGAATAAATGCAACTATTTCGAAGATCGTTCCTTCCAGCGTCAGCCACAGCGCCAGCGCAGCAAAGCAGGTATCCTGCTCGGGCAGCAGCCTCAGCCACCGTGCCAGCGCAGCAGCTTGAGCCACCGTGACAGCGCATCACCGCCACCTTTGTGCCTGCTACCACCAAACTTACCGCTGCAGCCCCGCTACCTCCACAATTCCGACTGACCCCCCGCTACCACCGCAAATCCCATTGCAGCCCAGCTACCACCACAGTTCCCACCGCTGCCTGGCGACCACCACAGTTGCCACCGCAGCTTCCCAACGCCATGCAGTTCCCATTGTAGCCCCCGCTACCACCACCTCTCCCACTACAGCTTCCCACTGCCATGCAGCTCCAGTCTTGGACGGGATCATGGTCTATTCGTATGCCCTGCGCGACTAGCCTTCGCCCGTCAGAAAAAAAGGCAGAGCAAGCAATGGCAGAACTGACCGACAGAGCTTAGAGAGCAGGTCAAAACCCTAATCCGCCCACCAGCACGCAACATACCATAGCGCACCAGGTCGCCGCATCGCCAACGCGTGCGCAGTGCTTCTTCGTGCGCGATGGGCAACTTTACAACCAACATGCCTCAGAGAGCCCAAAGCCACCCTCGCGCTTGCCCACGGAGATTCCAGGGAAAGGCCCGCGTGCATTCAATATGTGTGTTTTACTTGCCTGGTTGTAAAGTGCCCTTCCTGGTTGTAAAGTGCCCTTCTCGGATTTTGTAAGCTGGTTGTAAAGTGACCCATCTGGTTGTAAAGTGCGCTTCTGGTTGTAAAGTGACCCACACGCCTCCCCCTCCCCCCCCCCCCCCCCCATTCAGCCTGACCTTGTCTCAGCTTCGGCCTGCCTCGGCCTCATCCTCAGCCTCAGCCTCAGTCTCAGCCTCAAGAGAAGCTGAAAGTGTGAGAGCCTGATCTGCGGCATGACCTGCCTCGGCCTCAGCCTCAGCCTGTCTCGGCCTGAGCCTGCCTCGGCCTCAGCCTCAGCCTGCCTCAGCCCCAGACTGCCTCAGCCTCAGCCTCAGCCTGCCTCAGCCACAACCTCAGCCTGCCTCAGCTTGAGCCTCAGCCTCAGCCTGCCTCAGCCTGCAGCCTCAGCCTCAGCCTGCCTCGGCGCCTCAGCCTCAGCCTCAGCCTCAGCCTGCCTCGGCCTCAGCCTGCCTCGGCCTCAGCCTCAGCCTCAGCCTCCTCGGGCCTAGCCTCAGCCTCAGCCTGTCAGCCTCAGCCTCAGCCTGCCTCGGCCTCAGCCTGCCTCGCCTCAGCCTGCCTCAGCTCGGGCATGCAAAATATGGCACAGGACTGGTGTCTGGGAGCACGAAGATCACGAAGTGGCCCACTGTTGGCTCCAGGCAATCAAAATATGGTACAGGAATGGTGTTCTGGGAACACGAAGAACACGAAGTGGTCTACAGTTGGCTCCGGGCATTCAAAATGTGGCCTGGGAATGGTGTTCTGGGAGCACGAAGAACACGAAATGGCCTACAGTTGGCTCCGGGCATTCAAAATGTAGACTGGGAGTGGTGTTATGAGAATGGATTCCTAAGGATTTCTGAAGATTCCTAAAAATTCCTGAGGCTGCTGGATCTGTCCGGATCCCCTGTCCGGATCCCAGCCGGACCCCCTTGGGGCGTCAAGATGTTCTCTTTTGACTCCACTAGAAACCTATCAGCAAAAGCTGTTCGGTAATTTTTAAGGGCCACCAACCCCGCAAACAAGTCGCTGGCAACCCCCACCCAGCCCTCACCACGCGTGACACCACCAGCCTCCTGGAGCCTCTGCGCATGGGTTCTGAGGGGCCACCCACCCTGCAAAGACCTTGCGAACTCCCCCCGCCACGCCTGACGCCGCCGGCCTCCTGGAGCGTTGCGCTCTTCGGGGCCACCCCCCCTGCAAAAACCTCGCCGGCACCCCCCGCCATGCCCCCGCCGCGCCTGACGCCGCCAGCCTCCTGGAGCCCCTGGGCATGGATTTTTAAGGGCCACCAGCCCCGCAAACAAGTCGCTGGCACCCCCACCGCGCCCCCACCACGCCTGACACCGCCAGCCTCCTGGAGCCTCTAGGCATGGGTCCACCATGCAAAAACCTCGGCGGCGGCGCGGGTTTGAAATCTGCAAAAACATCGCCAACAACCCCCGCCACGCCCCCACCGCGCCTGACACAGCCGGCCTCCTGGAACCTCTGGGCCTGGGTTCCTAGGGGCCACCCGCCCTGCAAAAACCTCGCCGGCCCCCCCCCCCCCAACGCCCCACCACGCCTGCGTCGCCGCCGGCCGGCCTCCTGGAGCCTCTGGGCATGGCTTTTTGGGGGCCCTTCCGTTTGCAAAAACTTCGCGGGCGCCCCGCGCCGCGCCCCCGCCGCGCCCGACGCCGCTCGCCTCCCAGAGCCTCAGGGCAAGCGCTCCGCCGCCACAACTGACACCGCCAGCCTCCTGTAACCTCTGGGCACGGGCTCGTAAGGGCCACCCGCCCTGCCCGCCACGCCCCCGCCACGCCTTGCACCGCCAGCCTGCTGGAGCCCGCCCCCCCGGGTCTGAAAAAGCTTCGCCGGCACCCCCCACCGCGCCCCCACCACGGCTGAAACTGCCAACCTGCTGGAGCCCCTCCTCTGGGCATGGGTTCTCAAGGGCCACTCGCCCTGCAGAAACCTCGCCGGCACCCCCCACCACGCCCCAGCCACGACTGACACCGCCAGCCTCCTGGAGCCTCTGGGCATGGCTCCACCCTTAACAAAAATTCGCTGGCGGCATGGGTTCTGAGGCCTGCAAAAACCTCGCCCGCACCTCCCACCACGCCCCCACCACGCCTGACACCACCTCTGGGCATGGGCTCGTGGGGGCCACCCACCCTGCAAAAACCTCGCCGGCCCCCCCCCTCCCCTGGCTCCCACCGCGCCTGGCACCGCCAGCCTCCTGGAGCTGTGGGCATGGGTTCTGCAAAAACCTCGCCGGCAGCCCCCACCACGCCTGACACCGCCAGCCTCTTGGAGGCTCTGGGAATAGGGGCCACCCACCCTGCGAAAACCTTGCCGGCACCCCCCGCCACGCCCCCGCCACGCGTGACACCGCCAGGCTCTGCGCATAGGCTCTGAGGGGCCACCCACCCTGCAAAAACCACGATGGCAATCTCCACCACGCACCACGCCTGGCACCGCCAGCCTCCTGGAGCCTCTGGGAGCATGGGCTCTTCGGGGCCACCCACCCTGCAAAAACCGCCTCCCACCACGCCCCCGCCGCACCTGGCACCGCCAGCCTCCTGGAGCCTCTGGGCATGGCTTCTTAAGGGCCACCCGCCCTGCAAAAACCTCGCCGGCACCCCCCACCACGCCCCCGCCACGCTTGACACTGCCACCCACCCTGCACAAACCTCGCCGGCACCCGCCCACCACGCCCCCGTTCCTGGAGCCTCTGGGCATGTGTTCACTAGGGACCAACCACCCTGCAAAAACCTCGCCGGCGCCCCCCGCTACGCCTGACACCGCTGGCCTCCTGGAGCCTCAGGGCATGCGCTCTGACGGGCCACCCGCCGTGCAAAAACCTCGCGGGCACCCCCCAACACGCCCCCGCCACGCCTGACACCGCTAGTTTCCTGCAAAAACCTCGCCGGCACCCACCGCGCTCCCGCCGCGCCTGACGCCGCCAGCCTCCTGGAGCCTCTGGGCGCGGATCCTTAGGGGCCACCCACCCTGCAAAGACATCGCCGGCACCCCCCACCACGCCCCCACCACGCCTTGCACCGCCAACCTCCTGGAGCCTCTGGGCATGGGTTCTTATAAGGGCCACCCAGACTGCAAAAACCACCCCCCCCCCCCCCCCACACCACGTTCCTGGAGCCTCTGGGCATGGGTTCTTATAAGGTCCACCCACCCACCCTGCAAAAACCACGCCGGTACCCCGCACCACGCCCCCACCACGCCTGACACCGCCAGCCTCCTGGAGCCTCTGGGCATGGGTTCTTAGGGGCCCTGCAAAAACCTCGCTGGCACCCCGCACCACGCCCCCATGCCAGCATTCTGGAGCGAAGTACTCAATGGCCACCCACCCTGCAAAACCTCGCCGGCAGCCCCCACCACGCCTTTACACCGCCAGCCTCCTGGAGCCTCTGGGCATAGGGGCCACCCACCCTGCGAAAACCTTGCCGGCCCCCCCCGCCACGCCCCCGCCACCACCCACCCTGCGAAAACCTTGCCGGCCCCCCCCGCCACGCCCCCGCCACGCGTGACACCGCCAAACCTCCTGGAGCAATGTTCGTAGGGGCCACCCACCCTGCAAAAACCTCGCCGGCACCCCCCGCCATGCCCACCACCACGCCTGACACCGCCAGCCTCCTGGAGCCTCTGCGCATGGGTTCTTAGAAGGGCCACCCGCCCTGCAAAAACATCACCCGCACTGCCCGCCGCCCCCCACCACGCCTGACGCCGCCAGCCTCCTGGAGCCAGTCTCTTAGGGGCCGCCCACCCTGCAGAAACCTCGCCGGCACCCCCCACCATGCCCACCACCACGCCTGGCACCGCCAGCCTCCTGGAGCCTCTGGGCATGGCTTCTTAGAAGGGCCGCTCACCCTGCAAGAACCTCGCCGGCACCCCCCGCCGCGCCCCCACTACGCCTGTGACCATCAAGCGAGGCGGCCGCTGCCCACGTCCTCCAACTCCTTCTCCTCCAACTCCTCGTCCTCCTCCTCCACCTTGTCCTCTTCCTCCTCTTCCTCCTCCTCCTCCTCCTCCTCCTCCTCCTCCTCCTCCTCCTCCTCTTCCTCCTCCTCCAGCCTCCTCCAATCGCCCACCCTGCAGAAACCTCGCCGGCAACCCCCGCCATGCCCACCACCACGCCTGTGACCATCAGGCGAGGCGGCCGCTGCCCACGTCCCCCTCCGCCCTGCCCTCCACTTCAAGAGTTCCTGGAGCGTGAAAATCTGCGGCAGCTGCTGTCCCTGGTCGGAGCTCCTGGGCGGGGGCCTTGTACACCATGTTCTAACACCTCGCCCACCAAACCTCCTCCTCCTCCTCCTCCTCCACCTTGTCCTCCTCTTCCTCCTCTTCCTCCTCCTCCTCCTCCTCCTCCACCTTGTCCTCCTCCTCCTCCTCCTCCTCCTCCTCCTCCACCTTGTCCTCCTCCTCCTCCTCCTGCTCCTCCTCCTGCTCCTCCTAAACTAAACTAAACACACATCGGGGGCAACGAAAACCGGTCTCAAGGCTCTGGACACCGAATTCCGAGTTCCAGGCCGAAAAACCTCAAACAAAATTGTGTGCCCCTGTGACGTCGGGAACGAGGTCGGCGCGCGGCCGCGGGGGCCTGGCGGCGCCCCGCTCCGCAGGTGCGGCGACGGGGTCCGATGCAGCCAGGGGGGCCCGCGACGCGTGACCGACGCTGACTGCATCCTTGCACCGCGGATTCCATCCTCCCTCGGGCTGTTAGACGGAGCCGCCAGGGCCAGAACCCGCCAAACAGCCTGGGGGTGTGGGGGGCCCGCAGTGCATCACGTCCGACTGCGGGCTCTCCTTCGGAGCGACCCCAGTCGGGCAAACCCTGCTCTCCAGGGCCCTCAGAAGTTCACTTTCACGCTCGCTGCCAGTCGCAGCGACCATCGCGGTCTCACTAGCCGCCTGCTGTCGACGGGCCTTCAGCTCGGCTTCATGCTCTGGCCCATATTCTTCTGCAGATCGCGCTCGAGCCTGGACCTGCCCGTCGACACGCACCGCCCCCTCGGCCTCCAGCATGGCAAGGAGCACCGCCCGCACGTCCCTGACGAGAGTCGACGCCAGCGGCATGTCGGCCAGGCGCCGCGTCCCCTCCACGTCGCTCTCCCTGAACGCCTCCTCGTTCGCCTTCTTCTTTCCCTCGCCGTGCTTGCCCAGCCACTTGGGCGGTAGCTGCACGTGCGGGCTGATGGCCATCGTCATCTGCTCCTGCTCGTCGAACCTCGCGCGCTTGGACTTGCGCCCCTTGAAGATCTCGCCCTTGATCGCTGGGCTCTCCTCCAGCGCCGTGTTCATGAGTGACCGCGCGCCCTGCGCCAGCCTGACCTGCTGCCCTTTGCTCATGTCTGCGTTGGCCAGCTTGTTGATCACTCTCTTCTCGATCTGCTCGCGCGGGCTGCCGAGCTCCTGCTGAGTGAGCGTCTTGGACTCCGCCGCATCGTTGTACTCCTTACCGCTCGTCTCCGCCGCATCCACCGTGACGCCGTTCACTGGCTCCAGGCAGAAGTCGAGGACTGCCCACTCCAGGCTGCGCTGCCCCTGCAACGTGTTCAGCACCCCCTGCAGCCTGGTGACCATCGCGTCGGAGACCCCGCCGAAGCTGGCGGCGGCGAGACCCGCGCCACAATCGGTCGCGAGCTTCTTCTTCTTCATGCCGCCCTCCTGGTCCCAGTAGGTCGTCAGCGCGCGCATGCCGCCCCCAACTCCTTCCATGGCCATCTCCTGCTTCCACTCCTCAGCGCCCAGCATGCAGTTGGCCTCGTCCCTCAGCTCTTCGATCCGCTCGTAGTAAGTGTGGTCCTGATGGGCCTTGCAGCGCGCCTTGCACTCGCATGTGAGACGCCGTAGCCGCGCTTCTGCACCCCTCTCGACGCGCTCGAGGTAGTGGTGGCCTGTGTCATCCCGTCGAGCCTGCATCTCTGCAAGTTCATGTGCCACGTGCGCCAGAGCTCGCAGAGCCCGAACCCTCTCTTCCACCAAATGCTCGCACTCATTGTCCAGCGTCCTCGTGGGTGGGAAGAACGAGATCTTGGTGTCGCGAATCGCCTTCATGAAGAGATGGTATTTGGTCTCGCGGATGGGGTAGGAGTCGGAGCGGTTCCCCTCGGCATCAGCGGCGCTCAGATCGTTCTCAACCTTCTCGCCTAGCTCGTGCCTCCGCTCGCCCTTCGTCAAGCGCATCATGAGGGAGTCCCGATCCGCCCTTGCCATGGCGCCCCGCAGCGGCAAGTAACTCAGCTCGTAAGTGATGTGGGCCTCAGTCAGGTACCGATCGCGAAGCTCAGCCGTCGGGAATGATAAGAGCGTGCGCCTCCGGTAGTGGTGCATCCTGATCTTCGGCAATACCCCCATAGCCGTGGGCGGAACCACCACATGATCTCTCCAGCTGGTCGGCTCCGACCCGTAGTAGCTGTCGAGCGGAAGGAAGTGCGTGTTGGCCGCGGTAAGGTAGTATATAGCCGCCCACCATAGCATTTGTCTTGATCGCCTATGCCGTCCATGACGTCCAGCCACCTCGTCTATGTCATTGAACTCCAGCTGCTTGTCCCCAGCGATCACCTCCAGGTCCTCGTTGCCCGCCTCCGCCTCCTCGTCGTTGATCCAATCTGAGATGCGCTGCATGGCCCCCGTACGCTCCTCCTGGGTGCCATGCGGCGTGAGGTAGACCCCGACGCCCAGCCTCGGGGTCCGCGCCATCGCCAGCTTGAGACCTCCCGCCCGCTCAGTGATGCCAATCTTCGGCGGCGAGCTGAGTACCTGACGGACATGGTTGCTGACGCTCCTGCCAATCATGATCGTGATACCGCAACTCTTGTCGGTGAGCCGTCCACTGCGCCAGCTCCCGCCGAGAACCACGTGCCTCATCGTGCTGGTGGCCGTGACGGGAATCGCGTCTCTCTGGCGCTGCTGAGTGCCAGACCGCGCCACCACGTCGAAATTCTGCAGCGCCTCGCGCGCGAGAGCCACCTGCCTGGTCTGCAAGCTCTGCGGGTTGTAGAGGCCCGTCGTGAGCGTCCAGACGGCGGCAGCCGCGCACGCCGCCACGAGCCTCGCCAGGGCCATGGCGCGGCGGGGCGGCGCGAGAGCCTCAGAGGGCTAGCGCAGGGCCGGCGCCTCCCATCCCGCGGCGACAGGCGCCTCGCGCCCCCGACGAAATCCAAGGCCCGTTGGGGGCCGCCGTGGTCGCCCAGATCTTCCTCATTCGAGAGGAAGTGGCGACTCTGCTCCTCCTCCTCCTCCTCCTCCTCCTCCTCCTCCTCCTCCTCCTCCTCCTCCTCCTCCTCCTCCAGCCTCCTCCAATCTCCCTTGCATGGCGCCTGTGCCCTCGGACGCTTTCCAATCGGCGCCCACCTCCTCCTCCTCCCCCTCCTCCTCCTCCTCCTCCTCCTCCTCCTCCTCCTGCCCTTCTCCTCCTCCTCCTCCTCCTCTGTTCCTGTTCCTGTTCCTGTCCTGTTCCTGTTCCTGTTCCTCCTCTTCCTCCTCCTCCTCCTCCTCTTCCTCCTCTCCTCCTCCTCCTCCTCCTCCTCCTCCTCCTCCTCCTCCTCCTCCTCCTCCTCCCCCTTCCCCTCCCGCACCCTCTCCCTCCTCCCAGCGGAACCTGTGGCAGAGGCAGCGGCGCGGGCGGCCTTAAGAAGCGAGGGGCGCGCCGCGGCCACAGCCGCGCCGCCCGCTGCGGCAGGAGCAGGGCGATCAAATCCGGAACCGCGCCCACCAGGCCGTGCTCCCAGGCGGCCTGGCAGAGGACCAGCTGGCCTTCCTACCCTCCCCCGTCCTCCTCTTCCTCTTCCTTTCTCCGTCCTCTCAGGAGGTGTCTTTTCCAACTGTCCCATGGTCATCTGAGCGGTTCCCTCTTCTCCTTCTCTCTTCCCCTTCTCCTCCCTCCTCCTCGACCCCCACCCCTGGTCCTTATTCACTACTGTCAGGTGCATACTGTCGGTGCTGAGATTTCTTGAGCGCATGTCAACATAATCATCTTGGAAGCGCGTGCGCACGCAAACGCATGCGCTCAGGGCGAGGCTCGAGCTCGGGCTCGGTCTCAAGCTCACGCTCGGGCTCGGGCCCGAACTCGGGTTCGCACTCCGGCTCGCGCTCGCGCCCGACCTTGCGCGCGCGCGCACGAGCGCGCACGAGCGCGCACGAACGCGCACGCTCGCGCACGCTCGCGCACGCTGACTGCCCCCGTGTGAGGGCGATGCGCGACTGCAGTGCTGGGACACCCAGCCGCCGGGCCTCCCCCCTCCGACCTGATTCACACGCTCAGAGCCCGAGTCGGGGTGTGTGGCTCCAGCGCCCAGCGTTTGCACGGGAAGGCGGCTCCAGCAGATGATGCCGTCTAGAAAGGGGTGGGCCCCAGCGCCTCGCTTTTCACGAGGGGCAGTGGCTCCAGCAACCCAGGGCATGGGCTCCAACACCCAACTCTGCCAGCGCCTCGCTTTTCACGAGGGGCAGTGGTTCCAGCAACCCGAGGCGCGGGCTCTCACGCCCATCTCTGCCAGAGAGAAGTCGTTCCAGCAGATCATGCCGTCAAGAAGGGTGGCTTCCAACATTCATGTTCTACGAGGAGCGGCGGCGCCGGCAGCCCACGGCGCGGGCTGCAGCACCCAATGTTGACGAGGGAGAGCCGCTCCAGCAAATTACAGGAGGGGCCCGGCCGCGAGAAACCTTCCACAAGAAGCCCAACCCTCAGACCCCAGGACGTTCATGGATTTTGTTCCGGGAGCGTCACGCTTTCCATCGCAGAGCCAGCGAAAACAAATAAGGGAACGAAAAGTAGTGACGTAAACACAAAAACTCGGAGGTCCGGGCGGATTTCTCGGATCGGCGCTGGGGCCCGCCGGCGGCGCCTCCGGCACCGCCCCTGGCGCGCCCCGCGCGCCGGGGAGGGGGGCCCAGCGCCGATCCGAGAAAGCCGCGCGGACCTCCGAGTTTTTACGTTCATGTCACTTCTTGTTCCCCGGACCAGGGAAACTGGGGCGCCCTGGAGGCGAGCAGGGCCCCTAGGAGGGGGAGGAGGAGGAGGAGGGGGAGGAGGGGGAGGAGGAGGAGGAGGAGGAGGAGGAGGAGGAGGAGGAGGAGGAGGAGGAGGAGGAGGGGGAGGAGGAGGAGGAGGAGGAGGGGAGGAGGAGGAGATGGCGAGGAGGAGATGGAGGAGGAGCGATGGAGGAGGAGGATGGAGGAGGAGGAGGAGGAGGCAAGCGTACGACGACGACGACGACGTCCCACCCTACCCTACCCCGCGCTGCCCTGCCTGCGCAGAAGGCGGAGATCCCGCACCGCAGCACGCGCTGCATCTTGGGCAGTCTGAGGGAGGCGGAGGACCTCGGGAGGCAGGAGACGAAGCTGGTGATACATGTGTGTAGCAACATAAATCTCCTCTAATATTGCGACGGTGCAATATCCAGGGATCCCGAGACGATCGAGGGGGTCGAGGCATAAAGGACGAGAGCGGAGGGAACATGATATGGGCCAAGCTAACCTGGGGCAACATAAATAGTGGCGCAAAGAATCTGGCTGATTTGCGCATCCAAGAAGACGCGACAGCTTTCCCCGAGCATGCAAAATACGATGGCTCGTTAGCCATCCTCCAGAAACGGTTCTAAGCCAGGACCAAGCCCAAGACGGGGGAACTTCATTTAAGACCTGGCGGGCAGCAACGACATCCTCGCGAGCAGTCACAAGGGCCTCCGAGGGGAACACCTTGCAAAGACGAGACCTCAGGAGCGCATCGAGCGAGCGCGATTGCCAGCACTGCGCGCAAGCTATCTTCGCAGCCCGCTGGGGCTTAAAGGCCTCGAGAGGAACTCGTGGGAGCCTACAAACACGGGCAGCCTCAGACGCAAGCTCAGAAGTTGATCCACGGCAGGCGGCAGCCATAGGCCCAACATACGATTTCGACTTCCAATGCCCAGGCGACAGTCTGCCAGCTGGGATCATCGTCAGCCGCAGCTCGTCAGCGTGCTCGGCGCTGTCGTTCTGCGCACACAGCCACCGAAAGACACGAGCGTGTCCAGGAAGAGTGTGAATAGCAGTTCTCGCCATCGTCGCAGCGCTCGTGACCCCGAGGGAAAAACTTTCGGCCCGTGATATTCAGCCAGATGAAGCCAATCAGCAGACCCGAAGTTGCCCAGGGGAACTCGAAAGACCCGAGAGAGACAGCCCAGTTCGGTTTGCTTCAGTGACTTCGGTACCGGCAAGAACTGCATCACATAACTCAGCACGGAAGTACAGCGCGCGCTGCACAAGACTGCCGAGGAGGACGCAGGGGTCGGTCCACGACCAACCGCAGCACAACGAAAACAATACCTCGAAATCGGCAGCTCCCAGGAATCATCTTCCGAGGCCCCAGGGCCAACCCGCATGCCCAGGTAAAACAATTTATCTTCAATTATGAACTCACTCCAAGCTGGGATAAACATATCCAACAACTGCTGAACTTTCTTCTTGAGCTCGGGGGTAAAGCAGCTTGAAACAGGGACAATAACACACTTCGCAGGTCTCAATTTCAGGTGGGCGATCTTTTCGGTTATATTCATAACTCTGAACAACTGGAGGAGGGACCTGCGCATCTTGAGGGCGCCGCCGAGGTCATCAGCACACGCTCGGTTGATTCCAAGACGCTTGCTCTCGAAGCAGCCGTGGAGGTCGACCAGCGCGGGGGACAGGGCAATGGCGAACAGGGGCCCCGACAGCGCATCACCCTGGATAGTGCCAGAACGGATCCAAAACGCATGCCTCAGAAACCCTCGCGCGGCAATGACCCCCTGGATGGCCCCATGCAAAGTCATAGTGAAATCGATCAGCGCTGACGGGCACCCCATCTTCACAAGGGCTGACATCGCGAACTCCTGAGACAAGCTAGGAAACGCATGCCCATAATCCAGAGCATACAGTACAGGGCAGTCATCATCAGCCTCGAGGCGAGCTGAGTGCGTGCGGGAGAGCGCATCAACTTCCAGAATGTTCATACACAAATTTCGGCCTCTCATGAAGCCACGTTGGCCCCCAGGGGCGAAACGGTCCAGAGGCCTTCGGATGGCAAAATTCACCGCCGCCGGCAAAAGCTTGATACTCGTATTTCGGATGCCCAGAACCCGAACAGCATTTGCTTCCCGATCACACTCGCCATCAGTCGAGTCGGAGGCGAGATCGCCCTTCGGCAGGAAGGCCTGCATGGTCACGCTCTCCGACAAGAAAAGGCCATTGCCCGATAACGCTCACAAGAGGACGTCGCGCAGCACAGGAAGCCCGGAGGGATGAGCAAGCCAGGCAGCGCAGCATAGACGATCCACTCCAGGAGCAGAATCACCGACACGAAGTGCAACTTTCCTGAGAACAGCAAGCGACGGCGGCGGGCAGTCTTCGAAGCTGACGGGTTTCACGAAGCGATTGACGTAAGCAGCAGCAGTCTGAGGAGGCCATGGTTTCCGAGCAAATACAGAGCCCCAATGTTTGGTAAGAGCATCAGCACGATCCGACGCGTCCTCCATCCTGACCACATCGACAATGATAGCTCTCAAAATCAATCTCCTGGAAAACGGGACCTAAAGTCGAGCACGACGATTGATTGCCTGAATCTGTTGACGAGGACGAGTCCTGGAGCTAACATCCCGAGCTTGGTCGAGCCGAGCCTGCACCGAAGCGCGATCTAAATCAGCAACTTTGAACTGCACTTCGTTCGACCATCTTTGAAACGAAGCCGGGTGGGGCAAGCGCGCCTGGCCGCCGCAGATCTTGATAAAGTCTGGGGCCATCTCGTGCGAGCTCAGCAATAACTCGGCATATTCACAATCTTGGCGCCGCACAGCACGAGCCAGGGCGCGGGCAAGGAGAAAAAGTGTCCGCGGATCATGCAGGTCCTTGAAGGCTAAGAGGTTGCGGGCAACTCGACTGGCCTCTTGCGTCAACATTGTATAACGCCCCAATCTACGAGGGGGACACATCGCCTCAAGATGCTCAGCTTCTGCTTCCATATACTTCCCACGAACAGACTTAACTATAGGAGATCTCACAATATGCTTCGGGATGGGTCGACCAAACTCGTTGGGGATCTTACGGGGGTGAAGCGAAACGACCAATACAGCACGATCACTCACCTTGCCCTTCGAAAGCTCCTCGGGGTTGCCCACAACTCTCGCACGCGAACAGATTTGCACAATCATCCAACCAGGCCAAGAACACCAGCAGCGGTCAATAGCGGCTACTGCATCCGCGTGTTTATCATAGTGGGTGGCGGCAGCAGGGGGAATCTCAATAAACGAATCAAGAGTGTCACACCATCTCGGCGCCTGCGCATGCAGGGGACGAGCGTTTCTTTGAGCTTCAGATGGCTGCGAGAAGCTCAGCTTTTCCTCGGACGCAGAATTAAGATCGCCTGTGACAACCGTTAAAAAGCCCTCAGGAATAGCTTCAGACTCGGCCCGATCCCTGGATATGTTATTGCACACGTCCCGAACTTGAGCTGCCGTGAGCTCATGGTTATGAATATTCGAATGACTTATCTTCGTATTTTCACTCGCTATCACTACACGCAAGACCCTGCCAGGAATCGGGGCAGAGGGGACGCCCAGAGGAAGAGTAGGGGTTGGACTCCCTGGGGCTAGCACCTGGAATGACCGTGGCAACACCCCCTCGGATGCGGCCCTCACGATCTTCTCCGCAGAAACTAGAGAAAATCACAGCCCCTGGGAGCACACGCTGCAAAAAGATACGCAGCTTGACATCGTTTTGATGGACCTCTTGAAACGAAGTAACTGGAACCGAGGCGCAGCCGAATCATATAACCCAGCTTCTCAGATGCATGAGCCCCCTCATACTGGAGAAGCGCCCTACAATTCCACGTCGTGAAATTGATGCCACCCACCGAACTCATATCACAGAGCACCTGTGGCGTCGACCTCGGCAGCAGCTTCGCGAATCTGTCAAAGACACCACTCAGGTTCAGCATCAGGCTCGAAGATCTGGTTTATGCGAGCAACGAGGGCCTCCTTGGACACTCCGAGCTTGCGGATCGTCGCCATGTTCCACATGAGTTCAACCTTCTCCCTGCCCTGCTTCGGTTTGATCTTGCACAGCGCGTCCCAGCCAACTGAAACCCATCCACGATCACGATCGAAGAAGACTTTGCGGCCAGCCAGCTCCTCTTGCAAGGCGAGCTTGGTCTTGCGGCCGAGGATCTCGAACTTGACCTGACGCGCATTCTTATCTTGCGAAATATGGAGTCGAGCCTCTCCACCACCGCCGTGTGCAGCCACAGCGAATGAGCGCCAGGTGCCGTCACTGCCACGAAGGGACTGCAAAGTTTTGCCCACACGGCGGGCAGCCAAGCCAGCAGCACCCGTGAATTTGAGAATGAACTGCTTCGCCAGGGGATCGGCGGACTGGAGCTCGTACTTGTCGCTGTCAAAGCCGACCTCGGACAACCACGGAGACAGCTCATCCGAGAAAGCCGCGCGGACCTCCGAGTTTTTATGTTCATGCCACTTCTTATTCCCCTGACCAGGGAACCTGGGGCACCCTGGAGGCGAGCAGGGTCTCTAGGAGGAGGAGGAGGCGGCGGAGGAGGAGGAGCAGGAGGAGGAGGAGGAGGAGGAGGAGGGAGGAGGGAGGAGGAGGAGGAGGGAGGAGGGAGGAGGGAGGAGGGAGGTGGGTCTCCACTGTGTGCCGACGGGACGGGCGGGCCGCCGTCGGGAGAGGCAGCCGGGAACTGGGGCGGCCCGCGCCCCGGCCACGGGCCCTCCTGCAATCCAGCAACGAACTTGCCATCGCTCGGGCGCCCATGTCCCCTACGTGCCTCGAGCTCGTGGTTGTAACTCTCCCAGGATGATCAAATATGCTCCTAAATGCCCCTCGCCGACGAAAAAGGCACACGTCCGAGCGATGTCGAGACAATACCACTTGCAACATATTCAACTGATTGTGATGCTGAGTCGGAGGCTCGGGGGTGAGATCGAATGATACGGAGTGACCTAATCGGGAATTCGACTTCGGCTTCGGTTCGTGCGTGACGCGTGTGTCCTCAAAACAACTGTCCTACCCCTGCACGTCAATTGAGCGTTGGCATACGCCAGTCGATCTGCTCGACTCCGAAAAACGAATCATGTTCCCCGCTTCTCCGTCCTCCTCGTCCTCCTCGTCCTCCTCCTCCTCCTCCTCCTCCTCCTCCTCCTGCTCCTCCTCCTCCCTCTCCTCCTCCTCCTCCTCTTCGTCCTCCTTGCCCCCTTCCTTCTCACTCGTCCGCTGCTCCCTCTGTCAATCCCTCCCTCCCTCTCCCTCGTTCACTGCCCCCCCGACCTGCTCCTTCCAGTTCGATCACCCCTCCTCCTCCCCCCTCCCTCTTCTGCCCTCCCTCCAGCCTCTCTCCCTTACCTCGCGCCCCAGTGTCCTCATCCCCCCCTTCGCCACGGCCCCTCCTGCCCTGAAAGGTTCGACGACCACCGCCCGCCTCGGTTGCCTGCTCTGCGACGTCCTGTGCCCACTGGTTCCAGCTGCGGCGCTGAAGCGCCTTCGGCCGCCGATCGGGACGCGAGCGACGAGAGGCAGGGGAGAGAGGAGGGGAGAGAGAAAGGGAGCGGATTGAGAACGGAAGAGGTACGAGGGGTTGAGGAAGGGAGGGGACGGCAAGCTGTCCGCCGTCCACGCACTGTCCACGCACTGTGACTGCAAGCATCGGCCTTGGGGAAGCAGGCCAGATTGCAGCTCCTTCAATTCCTGCTCTTCGCCGCCTCCTTCTGTCCCCCCTCCAGCTCGCCCAGTCTATACCGCCTCATCCTCCTGGCCTGGGCCAGCTTGCGGGAAAGACCTCAAGCAAACGCTGACACAGCTCTCCAAACCTGTGAAACTCGCGGACACGTTGAGCTAAATCCTGGGCCACTTATGAATAGCACAGCGCATCCACTTGCCGACACTTTGACACAGAAACGCAGCCGCTCAAGAAATGTGGGGCCAGGACACAAACAACACTTCCCACTCGCCCTCCAGACCTTGATGAGGGATGTCTTGTACACCGTCGGAAAACGCAACAGTGAGCCTGATCTGTGGGCGTGCGTGACCACGGTCGGGACGGCGACCGGTCAGAGTGCCCAGGATGGTCCAAGATGGCTCCAGGAGGTCCCTGGATAGCCCAAGACGACCTCCAAGACAGCGCAAGATAGCGCAATATCGTTCAAGATGGCTTCCAAAACATTCTCCCAAAAGTTCCAAGACCACTCCAAGACGGGCCCAGAGGCTCCCCAGGACGACCCCATGAGGCCCGAATCTCTCCCCCGAACCTCCATGAATCAATGCCTTGGGATTAATCGCTCGTTCGCTTCCGATGGTCTTCTGAGGCCGCAAGATGGCTCCATAAAACAGGGCTAGGATCGGGATAATCGCTCCAGAGCGTTCCGGAGCGCTCTCGGAGCGTTCTGGAACGCTCTGGAGCGGCCGCGGCGCCCAATACATCCTCCAAACACGCCGACTCTCAGAGATTTCGAGCTACCCCGATCCGATTTTGTCCCGACCTTCGCGTCGTTTGGCTCCAGCAGGCCCAAGAGAGGCCCAAGAGGGACCCACGAGGGCTCCAAGGCGGCCCCTCTCGCCATGCGCGGGGGGACCGGCTATCTGCGCTGGGGGCTTCGCGCCGCGGCTGCGCACAGAGTCGGGCACCCTCGAGCCGAGACGGGAGGGGAGAGGGAGAGACGGAGAGAGATACAGCAGGCGAAGGGAGGGGAGAGAGAGGGCGAAGCTTCGGGGCCGCAGAGGGGGGGAGGGGACGAGGGGAGGAGGGAGGTGGGATCAGGGCACGACCCCCGCCTCCCCCGCAGGCGCACCGGCACCGCCCCGCGAGCCTGCAGCCTGGCCCGCATGGCCTCCGCCTCCTCCGCCCGGCCCTGAAGCTCCAGGACGCGCGCCAGCCCGCCGGCGGCCTCGGGGCCGCCGCACCCAGCGGCCGCCCCCGGGGACGGCACGGACAGCGGAGCTCCCCCACCACTGCCCTCTGCCCCCTGCCATCCCGTCTCCTCCCTCCGCCCTCCATACCCTCCCGCTCCCTCCTCCGTTCTCCCTCCTCCCCCTCCCTCTCCCTTCGTCCTGCCCCTCCTCTGACGCCTCTTTCTCTTCGCCCCCCCATCCCCTGCTCTTTTTCCCCCCTCCCTTTTTCCCCTATTTCCAGCCTTCCACCTTTTCCCCCCTTTGTCCCCCCTCGTGATAGCCCTCCCTCTTTTTTCCCCCTCCCTTTTTCCTTTTTTTTTCCCCCCTCCTTTTTCCCTTTTTCTTTCTCCCCCTTTTCCAGCCTTCCACCTCGAAGACATTGTGAGCAGGCATACGAACCAGGATGACGTGAGCACCAGGATGACGAAACGAAATTTACATCAGGCACGGGGGGAGAAGTTCACGCGGGAGGGGCCGGTAAGAGAGGAGCGAAATATAGGTTCGGCAAGAAAACCAAAACGTGCTCGGCGCCCATGTTCGTACGGATGTGCTTCGAGAAAATATTGTTGCAAGGGTCGTTGCGACGCGCGTGGCGGCTCCCACGGCGCTGGTTTCGGCTCCACCAGGCAACATCATCTCGTTGTGACTAATTATGCTCACACCACCTCTTCGATAACACCACCTCCTCTTCCTCTTCCTCCTCCTCCTCCTCCTCCTCCTCCTCCTCCTCCTCCTCCTCCTCCTCCCTCCTCCTCCCTCCTCCTCCTCCTCCTCCTCCCCTCCTCCTCCTCCTCCCCTCCTCCTCCTCCCCTCCTCCTCCTCCTCCTCCTCCTCCTCCTCCTCCTCCTCCTCCTCCTCCTCCTCCTCCTCCTCCTCCTCCTCCTCCTCCTCCTCCTCCTCCTCCTCCTCTTCCTCCTCCTCCTCCTCCTCCTCCTCCTCCTCCTCTCCTCCTCCTCCTCCTCCTCCTCCTCCTCCTCCTCCTCCTCCTCCTCCCTTCTCCACTCCATTCTTTCTCCTCGCTCTTCTCTAAGATGGGGGGGGGAGGAGGGGGGCCGAACTGCGGGCGCAGGCTGCCCAACAACCCCTGCCGGGCCTCTCGCGCCAAGTCGGCCCTCTCCCCGCGCACCTCTGCCGTCGACATCCCCCAGTCCTCGATGGCGGAGGGGCCGGATGGAGAAAAGGGGGGGGGCGCGGGGGGGAGGAGCAGGAGGAGGAGTAGGAGGAGGAGGAGGAGGAGGAGGAGGAGGAGAAGGAGGAGGAGGAGGAGGAGGAGGAGGAGGAGGAGGAGGAGGAGGAGGAGGGCAGGAGGAGGAGGGCAGGAGGGCAGGAGGGAAGCGAGGTGGGCGAGGGAAGCCGGGGGGGGCAATGGTGCAGGGAAGGGGGGCAGGGGGAGCGGGAGAGTCGGGGAGGAGCACAAGGAGATCCTCTCCTTACCTCCTCTCTGCTTCGGATATCTTTTCTCGCTATCTCCCCACACTCAGCGTGTGGGTACGATAAGCCGCGGATCTAACAGACGTTCGACCAGCGAGCAACCAGGAAAGCACGCCGAGGAGAAAGCGCGTGGGCAACGGCATGCGCAGTCTCAGGCTGCTGCGGCAAAGGGCCACTGCACGAGCCCGCGGGACCGAACAGCAAGCCCCAGAACTTCCATGCCTCGTTCTGCCCCTTGCCTGGCGCGCCCCGCCCGCACCACTGCCGCTCCGCTCGCAAGAAGCGCATCGTCCAACCGACGCCGCTCTCCGTGCCGAGCGGCGAGCGGCGGAGCACGACGAGCGGGCGCCCGGTGACCAGGCCCCGCACGGAGTGGATGTCACGAGGAGGAGTCCGAGGCACTACAGTGCCCAGTGGTCGGCCGGCTGGCCGCTCATGAGTCAAGAGATGCGACGGGGCCTGGCGCCTCCTGGCCCTTGCAGCAAAGAGGGCGTGTACACGCCGCAGCTTCACAACTCTGCGCGCCGACCGCTCGCCGCAGGGATCGAGGACGAGGGAGGATGGAGCGGGAGGGTGATGCGAGCGGAAGGCACGGGGGCAGGGAGGGAGGCAAGGAGGGAGGAAAGGAGGAGAGCAAGCGAGGCGTGGGGGGAGGAGAGGGAAGGGCGGCGGGCGCCCTGCGGCCATGGGCTCCGCCGTGGCGGAGCCCGGGCGGGCTCTCCCTGGACGGCACGCCTGCCAGGTGGCGACGACGGTGCGGATCCTGGCTGGCGTTCTCGGCCGGAGCCGAAGAGGGAGACGGAGGGAGATCCACACGCCGGGCAAGTTGGCGCGAGAGAGAGCAGCACGCCTCAGGGTGCACTTCGCTCCGGCTTCTTCCCTGGAGTCAGGGCCTGCCCTCTCCACTCTGGACGGGAGGGAGCGCGTGAAGGTGCGAACGGGGGATTGGGCGAGGGAGGGCCCCCCTCCCCGACGGGCGTCCTCGGCGAGGATCTCCTCGAGGTCGGGCTGCAGCCTCTTCTCGCTGCTCTTGAGCACCCGGCGCATCAGCGTGGCGGCCACGGGGAACTGCCTCAGCTGGACCATGGCCTGCCCGTCCAGGAGGTGAAGGGGCGTCGGCTCCTCCATCTCCTCCTCCTCCTCCTCCTCCTCCTCCTCCTCCTTCTCCTTCTCCTCCTCCTCCTCCTCCTCCTCCTCCTCCTCCTCCTCCTCCTCCTCCTAGAGACACTGCTCGCCTCCAGGGTGCCCCAGGTTCCCTGGTCAGGGGAACAAGAAGTGACATGAACATAAAAACTCGGAGGTCCGCGCGGATTTCTCGGATCGGCGCTGGACCCCCCTCCCTGGCGGGCGGAGCGCGCCAGGGGCGGCGCCGGAGGCGCCGCCAGGGGGCCTCAGCGCCGATCCGAGAAATCCGCGCGGACCTCCGAGTTTTTATTTTATGCCATTGTCTGCTCCCCTATGAGTACCCGCCGCCTCTCCCTCCCTCCGCCTCTCCCTCCCCTCTCCCTCCCTCCCTCCCTCCGCCTCTCCCTCCCCCCCTCCCTCCGCCTCTCCCTCCCTCCCCCTCCCTCCCTCCCTCCCCCTCCCTCCCTCCCTCCCCTCCCTCCCTCCCCTCCCTCCCCCTCTCGCTCCCTCTCTCCCTCCCCTCCCTCTCGCCTCTCTTCCGGGCTCCCGCTGCCCTCTCGTGTGGCCGCCCTGGGCCCGCGCCTCGGGCCCTCTCCCGGGGGCCCTCTCCCGGTGGCCTCCCGGGGGGGGTGCTGGAAACGCTCGGGGCCCGTCGGGAGCCGCCCAGGACCCACTCAGCAGGGGGCCACATGCGAACCCTACCGTCGGGGCGCTGACCTAAGGAACCCTAAATAAGGAACGAGGCCCCTTTTTCCATAATGTCGAAAACCTAAGGAAAACCTGAGGCAAGCTGTGAAACACTTAAGGAACGCGGAGCCCCTCCCCAACGAAAAGGGTTCCTTCTTCAGCGCCCCGACTGTACCCCCACCCCCCACGATTTCTGGAGGGGAGGGTGGGGTTCACTTCGCTGGGGAGCTTCCGAGCGAAGTGAACCCCACCCTCCACCCCCAGAAATCGTGGGGGGTAGGGGCAGGGTTCGCATGTGGCCACCTATTCAGGACTATCCCGAATCGCCTCGTGCCCTCTGAACTCGTTTTGAGGACGCCTCTGCGATCTTGGAGCGGTCGTGGGCGTCATGGGTCGTCGCAGGGCCATGTGGACAGTACCGCAGGCCAGCCTGGAGTACCAGGGATGGCGGCCCAGCATCATAGATAGGATAACGCGGGGGTTCAAACTCACTTCCCACATCGTGCAGATCAGAGAAGAAGCTCGCATCTATCAGTCGCCTGTCCTTTACGCACTAATCCTGACTTTGTAGCTAGGGACGAGCGACTAGACACAAAGGTGAGATTTGCGAAGCTCCTAGTTCGTTGACAGCATCGGAATGGACAACATTCGGCGAACACAGCGCAGGATGGCGCAGCTAAGCATGCGAGATGGTAAGCTTGGTCGCGAGACGGCATGGCACATGCCACGCATGGTGGAGTCCAACATCATCTGAGGAGTTGTACGGCCACTCCAACGTCGGCGCCGCCTCTTGGCGTGTTGATACTTGCTGCTACTCGACGCCGCCTGCTGCAACTTGCGTCCTTCTGTTTGCTGCTTGCTGGTGCTCGTCGTCATTGGTTGTTGCTGTCTGCTTCAGACTGCAGCAACTGGCTGCTGCTGCTGCTGCTGGTTGCCGCCGCTGGCTGTAGCCTGAGAGTTCACACGGTTTCTGGCTTCATGTTTTGCTGCTGTTGGCTGGCTATGCTTGCTGCTGCTGACTGCTCCCTGCTGCTGGCTCTGCTTCTGCTTACTCGGCGGCCGCTGATGCTGGCTTCGCGGCTGCCTGGTCGAACTAACGAGGATTTCAAGCGGTCTGTCTGTCTGCGCTCGCCTGAATGCCCAATTCACTGATCTCCGTTGAATTCCGAAATATAGTCGGGGCGTTGACCTAAGGAACCCAAAATAAGGAAGGGGGCCCCTTTTTTCCATAAGTTAAACTTCGATTTCAGATCGAAAACCTAAGGACAACCTGAGGCAAGCTGCGAAACATTTAAGGAACGCGGAGCCCCTTCCCAACAAAAAGGGTTCCTTCTTCAGGGCCCCGACTGTACAAGAAGATTTACTTGCTAGACACAGCAGTCCTGTGAAACAGGAGCACTTGCTGTGAGGTCTAGGCTCAGGACCCCTCCGGAGGAGGCAGCGGACGTCCAAACCGAAAGCACGAGCGTAAGCATGCTGAGGGACACGTTGAGGGGAACGTCACACGCGGTGTGACTGAATCCATGAGAAGAAATCGGGAGCGCCTCGCGGCCCTCCGTGCAGCCTCTAGGCCTGCCTGGGGCGCCTCTGGGGGGCCCCTCGTGGCTGCCTTGGCGTTGTCCTGGGCCGCCCAGGCCCCTCCCGGGCCGCACTGGCAGCCTCTGGCCATCGCTCGGACGTCCATTCCCTGTGCTTTTTGTTGATTTCGTGCGCGGTTTTTTTCGCCAAAGGATCAAGGATGCTCCCCGATGGTCCTCGCCGAAGGAAAAATGCACACGTCCGAGCGATGCCAGGGGCCAGGGGTGGCCCACCCCCCCGGCCCTGAGCATCCCGCCCCGAGGACGAGGAGAGAGGTGGGGAAAGGAGGGGGAGAAGAGGAGGGGGAACGAGGAGGGGGAAGGAGGAGGGGAAGGAGGAGGGGGAAGGGGGGGGGGGGAAGAAGAGGGGGAAGGAGAAGGGGAAGGTGCACCAGGCTGAACACACATGTTGACCTCCCCAGACCCGCCCTGGGCCGCCCGGGAGTCCCGGGCCGCGTCGCGGGTGGCCCACGGGGCGGCTCGCGAGTGGCTCGCACCGGAGGGCCGCCTGCCCTCGGCCGTCGTGGCCCCTGCCTCGCGGGGGGCGGCCGCACGGGGGGCGGCAGGCGCCAACGACGGCCCGAGGAGCGAGGAGCGAGGAGCGAGGAGGAGGAGGAGGAGGAGGAGGAATTCAGGAGGAAGAGGAGGAGGAGGAGGAGGAGGGGAGGAGGAGGGGGACGGGGTGGGATGATGATGACGATGATGATTGTAATGATGATGATGCTGATGCTGATGATGATGCTGATGATGATGATGATGATGATGATGATGATGATGATGATGATGATGATGATGATGATGATGATGATGATGATGATGATGATGATGATGATGATGATGATGATGATGATGATGATGATGATGATGATGATGATGATGATGATGATGATGATGATGATGATGATGGTGATGTGATGGATGATGATGATGGTGATGATGATGAGGAGGAGGACGAGGAGGGAAGGAGGAGGGGGAGTACGGGGAGGGGGAGGAGGATGAGTAGGAGGAGGAGGAGGAGGAGGAGAAGGAGGAGAAGGAGGAGGAGGAAAAGGAGGAGGAAGGTGAGGAACGGTAGGTCGGGGAGGAGGAGGAGGAGGCGCAGCCTTGTCCCTCGACGAAGGCCCCGCGCCCAGGGACACGAGCCTGCCGAGGCGGGCTCCGGGCCTCAGCGACGCCCATCAGGCCATACAGCGAGTCCGGGTGGCCCGTTTCCGCGACGATCGCCTCGTGAGAGACGGCCCTCAGCGATCGAACCCCGCCCAGCCGGGCCGCAAACCCCTCCCCACGCACACCCGCCCCGCGTTTCTCCCCCTCGCTGCCTTCGCCCAGAAACTGGCAACGAGTGCGACATCGAGCAAGAAAGAGGAGGAGCAAAAAGAAAAATCAGAGAAGGAGGAAGAAGAGGAGGTGGAAGAGCAGGAGCTGGAGCAGCAGAAAGAGGAGGAGGAGGAGGAGGAGGAGGAGGAGGAGGAGGAGGAGGAGGAGGAGGAAGGTTGAACGCGACAGGCTCGTTCCTTACGTTTTCCGAACGTAAAAAAGGAGGGGGAGGAGGAGGAGGAGGACGAGGAGGAGGGAGGAGAAGGAAGAGGAGGAGGACGAAGAGGAGGAGGACCGTAGCAGGAGGAAGAATAAGAAAAGGGAGCGGAGGAACCATGGAACCATGGAGAATAGAGAAGCGAACCCGCGCAAGAGGGCTGCCTCACACGAGAGTACTGCCTCATCGCAAAACGGGCCGCCCCCCGCCCCTACACGGGGAGACCTTCCTCCTCACGTGCAAGGCAGACCGCTCGCTCATCGGCGAGGAGCTTGCGCAACACGGTCGAGGTATAGGTCAGAACCTTGTCGTCCCGCGATTCTCTACTCATACGTGATGGCGGTGGTGCGCAGGGGGGCGGTCGGTTCACCTCCTCACTGGGAAGTCCTTCCCGACTATCCACCCTGCCGAAACAGATGACACGTGCAACTGGGTTGGTACCCCAGGGCGAATAGGCACGAAGGCCCCATGGGTCTTATGGACCACAGGGCCCCGCCACACCACCCAATCTCGAGCGCGAGAGATACCCGTACCCTTACCCAGGCGGGGTGGCAAGGGGCGGGAGGAGCGACACGCCGCAGCCGACGGCGGTTGCACAAGTGCAGATGCGACGGCCCATGGAACATTACAGGACGCTGTCTTCTCGGGGCATCCGCTGGCACCGAAGGCGCGCGCGTTCCAGTCGGCAGAGTGGCCGACCGCGCATGGGTCGCTCTCGGGCCAGAATAGCTCGTCCGGAGGTGCGCCCACGAAGTCGCACAATCAAGCGTGTGGGGCTCGACGCGCAAAATGCGTCCTGGGTGTCCTGGGCGGTCGCCGCTGCAATCCAGCGCTCGCCCCAAACGCCTGGGCCCCCTAACGCCAGGCGCGGTCGCCAGGGGCTGCTCCCTGAAAAAACCCGCCTGGCGTCACCCCAGCTAGGTCCGGGTACGTGTCGGGGGGCGCAGTCGCCGACGCGCGTTGATGGTGCCCCCCGACACGTACCCGTACCTAGTCGAGGTGGGGTTTGGTCGAAATCGCGCTCTGGCGCACGCGCGGCCCCCGAGAGCGTTCCCGAACGCGGCCGCTGCGGCCCCTGGGGGAGCGTGAGATTGCAACGACGCTCGCGCGGGCAGGCCCAAACGCAACGGAGCGGTGGTGCCTGTCCCCAAATGGGACAGGCACCGCCACTCCAATGCTGTTCTAAACCCCGCGGACACCCCCGATGCCCCCAGACGTCCCTGACGCACGCCAGGGCATGTCGCTGCAATCAAACAACCAGCCGTTCAGGGTGTCGTTGCGTCCTGACGCGCGGATGCTGAAACGGCGCGCGCGCGACAGGCTGATCGGGCGCAGTGGCAAGCGCCCAATCCAGCGGACGGCCCTTTTTTCACCCAGGCCGACCCTGGGTAAGGGTTTGTTTAGGACCGACGACCCAATGTACGATCTCCGCGCCTGGAATAGGGGGCCACATGCGAACCCTACCCCTACCCCCACGAGTTCTGAAGGGGAGGGTGGGGTTCTCAGGTGGCCCCTAATTTAGGATCAACGACCCAATGTACGATCCCGCGCCTGGAAGCTCAAGGTAGCACGAGCGCCACGGGCGTAGCTGACCGCCACGGCCCTGGGCAAGGTGCCGCGGGGCGAGGCCCAACAAAACGAGCTGGCATGTTGACGCCGAGCCGTGAAGCGCAGATGGCATTGTCATTGTCCCGGCGGCGTAGGGCCGAGCGCCAGGATCTGGTGCCCATCAGCGCAGTGACTGCCCCCCCCGGCCGCGGGGAGGAGGAGGAGGAGGAGGAGGAGGAGAAGGAGAAGAAGTAGGCGGAAAAAGGAGGAGGAGAAACGAGGAGGAGGAGGAGAAAAAGGAGAAAAAAGAGGAGAAACAGGAGGAGGAGAAAAAGGCGGGAGGAGGACTCGGAGAAATACGAAGCGTGGGGAGGCAGGCAAGAGGGAGGAGACGCACGTGCATGAATGGAGTTCTACCAGCTCACGCCGGCCGGACAAAGCGTGCTCACAGCAACCGTTCACGGCCAGAGAAATCCAGACCTTGCACAAGGGGCCTCAACAACTTCTCGGGCGCCAGAGCGAATCTCTCCCTGCGGCTATAACGGAACGGTGCCCGACGCGACCCTCCGTGAGCGAGCGCGCCGCCCCCATCGCCTCACCCAGCGCGGCGGGCTCACGCCAGACCCGCAAGCCGCCTGGGCTTCACCACAGACGGGAACTGCGAGGACACCGTGGCGCTCGCGGGCGTGGTGGTGCAGCCGAGCACGGCGCCCTGTGGAGGCACCGCTGATGAGGTCGAACCGATAGGGGGCCACTCGACGGCACAGCCGCCGCTCGGCCGCCCCCACATGGTGATCTGGGAAGCGTGCCGTCCTCGAGAGATGGCAGCGACAGATGCTGAGACCCGGGTGTCTGGGCAGGGAGTCCACAAGCGGCTCATGTGGCAGCCTGCCTGGTGCCTTCCGCACAGCGTGGTCATCTTCGTCATGTCGGGGAGACGTAAGACCCGGGTACGGGGGACTCGGAAATCCCCGACGAGGTCGTCAAAAAAATGACGAGGCCGAGCCTGCATTTTGACGAGGCCTCCCGCTGCAGACATCCCACAAAACTCCTCCTCGTCAAAATCCGAGTCGCGGTCGTCAAAAAACGATGGCGAACCCGAGTCCCGGCAAACCCGGGTCTTACGCTCCCCCGATCATGCCATACCCGGGCTGCTCTCTCGGCAACCGGCTGCAAGCCGCTGGCCCGTTGCCGCGTGCGGGGGCCCGTGCTCCCTGCGCAGTGCCGGAGGTGACCCTGCAGCCGGACAGCGGCACTGGGATCTCGACGTTCTGCCCCCCCGTGCAAGCCGAGGGAGATCCGCACGATCTGCTGGTGGGAGTGCACCGGAGCCAGAGCCAGCCCACCTGCAGCTCGCCAGATGCAGTGTCATCCCAATGTCGTGAGGAACCACGGACGGGGGGTCCTGCTCGCAGGACCCTTACGAGCAAGCCCTCCCCCGGGTGCAGGATAGTGCTGAAGGTTGTTGGGTGGTTTGCGCAGGTGGGCCCCCGCCGCGCACCATGGCGGCGACACCAGGGTACGGCTGAAGGACAGTACACGTTGGCTGCGCCGAGGGGCGGTCCTTCAGACCTTCTGGGCCCAGCGCGACAACCACCGCTCGGGCGGGACCCGATCTATGGCCGCACCCAAAATCTGTGCAGTGCCGCGCGCAACACCTGGGTTGAACCCTGTGACCGCAGCGACAGATCCGCGGAGCCAGAGATCCAGCTCTTAAATTCGTAACCGTGCCCTCTGCCACGCTGAGGCGTGGTAGGATGCCAAGTTAATGCCTGCTAGACTGTATGTAGTTTTCTCAGCGACCTCCCCCTCTCCCCGTTATGCTGGGGTTGCGTGTGTTGGTTCCTTTCTCCCAGAATAGCGGTTGCGCTCAGGAAGTCTTGTATCTGTTCTAAAGAGCTGGGCCCGCCTGGCGGTCTGGCGGTTCAGTGCTCGCCGTCGCCGTCTCGTCGCCGCTGCGTCGCCGCCCAGGTTGTACAACATAGATTGCACCAGATCATCCATTCCACTAAAAGATAACATATTCCACCACCTCACCGAAGCTGGACATAACCGCTCGCCCTCGTGCGCTGCAATTTGCACATGGTTTTGCCTCCTCGGTCCTTTCGTTCACATAGGAACTCATACATCCGAACCCCTCGGGTATCGACCCCCACGCCATTCTGACACCATGCGCGCGCATTCGTTCATGAAAATCGTCCGCTTTCAGAAACCCCTTGGCAAGACATTGGGCGAAATGCAAGCGCGCGCGTCGTCGCGCGCGCATGTCGAAATCCCTCGCGCACTTCTGGTTTCTTCTGGAATTCTGAATCGAGAGGCCCAATCACATATAAAACACCAATGGTTTGACAACGATGATATGTATACGTTCTGCGCATGATTGCCAATCCTTGGAAACACGATCGGTGTTTCTACATGTCCATCACTTGCGACCAAATGTGCTTTTCGCGCGCGCACGTCGGAATCATTCGAACGCCTTTGCGCGTGTGCTGGGGGTGCACGACCCATGTCAGATAGACCATGCGGGATACTCGCGCCCATCGGCCGCGCGCGCATGTCGAAATCCCTCCAAAACCTTCGCCGACAAATGGACACCATAATCGTCACCGGCATGATCAGCATCGGTGCCATCAACCATGCCGTCGTCATCGTCATCGTCATCACCAGCAACGGTGTTGTCATCATCGTGTCTGCCATTGTCGTCGTCGCCGTGGTGCCGCGCCCGCTCGAGGCACCGACTCGCACTGACGTGCCCACGCGTCAACGAAGCATGGAAGACGCGCTGGGAAGTGCCCAGCGGTCAGCGCCACCGCGGCCGCGTTGGTCGCGCCAGACTAGCTGGTCGCTCCGCGCGCTAACTTACGCGCGCCAGCGCGGCTGCGGCGATGCGCCAGCCAGTGCCAAGCAGCCATCGCAGTCGCCGCCGCGAAGGCTTTGCAACCACGCTGCGGGTGGGTGGGTGGGATGCTTGCACGACCGTGCGATGTGGTCACGCGCGGAGCGGGCCAGTCAAGTCTCGTGTTGTGGAGCAGCAGGGAAAAAAAACGGATCTACCGCAATACCCCGAAGGCGGGATTATCCGCCCACCCCGGGGATGTGCAGTTTACATATGGTTCTGCCCATCGTCCGTTCTCATCATGAGTCCATACCATCCCAAACAAGCCAGGATCGCCCCCCCCACCAACCCACACCATCCTCTGCAAAAACCGATGCGCGCGCACTCGTTTCACAATTCGCCAATGTCCAAGAACCCCCATGCAAGAAACGGAACGAAATTCACACGCACGCCTCGTCGCGCGCGTCTGCCGAAATCCTTCCGAAACCTTATGTGTCGTCGAGATTTCAAAATCGAGTGTCCCCGGCAGCATCTGAAACCATTGTTTTGCAGCATGACGTTTCGAACAAGTCTGCGCGAACGCCCATGCGAATCCCACCAGCCCTTTGGGCGTGAGTGGTTTAGAGAGCTCTCTCTGTCCTCAACCCCCCTTCTTCCCCTTCGGGGAGGGGTTTACCACTCCCCCTACCCCCTCCCCCTGGACCTGGAGAGGGCGCCCCGCGGGTCGTTGGAGGGGTCTTTTTCGACTCCTGGGAGGGCCGAAAAACGACGACCCTCACGAGGATTCTGGCCCCGAGGGGGGGGAGGGAGCTTGGTCCCTGAACTCGTCGTTGAAATAAAAAAACATTGATTTTACTACGGTGTTGGCCCCAAGTTGGCCTTCTGAGGGGGCCGCGTTCCTCGTCCTTCTTAGCAACATCATTGATTTTACGAAGGTTTTGGGCTGATTTTGTCCTTCTCAGGGGTCAGCGCTTATTAGCGCTTCTGAGGAGATCGCCAGAGACCCCAAGATAGCCCCAAGAGGCCCCCAGGAGGCTCCCAAGAGGCCTCCAGGAGGCCCCCAAGAGGCCCCCCAGAGGCCCCTAGAGGTCCCCTCGAGGCTCCCAAGAGGCCTCCAAGAGGCCCCAAGAGGCTCGGCCCCCAAGAGGCCCCCAAGAGGCCCCAAGACGCTCCAAGAGGCCCCCAAGAGGCCCCACGAGGAGCCCGAACGACTCACACCAGGACGAGGGGCCCGAACGACTCACACCACGAAGAGCCCGAACGACTCACACCACAAGGACGGGCCCGAACGACTCACACCAGGACGAGCCCGAACGACTCACACCACCAGGAGGGGCCCGAACGACTCACACCAGGACGAGGCGCCCGAACGACTCACACCACGAGGAGCCCGAACGACTCACACCACGACGCGGGCCCCGAACGACTCACACCACGAGGAGCCCGAACGAGTCACACCAGGAGGAGGGGCCCGAACGACTCACACCAGGATGAGGGGCCCGAACAACTCACACCACGAGAAGCCCGAACGACTCACACCAGGACGAAGAGCCCGAACGACTCACACCACGAAGAGCCCGAACGACTCACACCAGGAAGAAGGGCCCGAACGACTCACACCAGGACGAGAAACCCCAAACGACTCAAACCACGAGGAGCGCTTTCTCTCCCTCCTCCTCCGCCTCGTCCTTCTCCCGCTCCCCCCACAAGGAGGATGTACAAGGAGGCGGGAGGAAGGAGTAACAGGGGAGATTTGCGGGGCCAAGCGGACACACGCCTGCAAAACACGACTGTCGGCATGCTTCGCAAGAGTTGTTGTTGTGAGATGGGCTGGTGGGGATACGCGAAGCGTAAAGAATTCCAAGTAAAAACCATACGTTTTTCAATAGATTCATCACGTGCGACCAAACGTGCCTGTCGCGCGCGTATGTCGACACCATTCGAACGCTCTTGCGTGCTTGCTGGGTGTACACGGCCCCTGTCAAATTAAACCATGCGGGGTACTCGCGCCCGTCGGCCGCACGCGCGTGGCAATATGTTTTCAAACATGTTCATCGCCGACACGTGGACACCATCATTGTCATCGACGTGACCAGCGTCGGCACCATCAGTGGCCTTGCCGTCGTCATCGTCACCGTCGTCACCAGCATCGCTACAATCCTCATCGAAACGGCAGTTATCGGCGTCGCCATGGCACCGCGCCCGCTCGAGGCACCAACTCGCACTGAAGTGTCCGCGCGTCAGCGCCGCCTGCGAAACGCGGTGGGGAATGCCCAGCGGTCATCGCCACCGCGGCCGCGTCGGTTGCGCCAGACTAGCTGGCCGCTCTGCGCGCGAGCTTGCGCGCGCTAGCGCGGCCGAACCGACGCGCTAGCCAGCGCCAAACAGTCATCGCAATCGCCACCGTATGAGTTTTGCAAACCAAGTTGCGGGCGGGTGGGTGAGATGATTGCGCGAGCACGCGAGCAGTGGAATTGACGATTCACTGCGAACAAAACTGAATTGCACCGCGTAGGTTGCACAACATATTTTGTATTTTCTACCAGAGAGCAGAATGCCGCCACCTCACCGAGGCCAAACTAAACCGTTCAACCTCGCGTGCTGCAATGTGTCTATGATTTTGCCTCCTCGCTCATCTTCCGTTTGAACCCATACCATCCCAGCCCAGCCGGCGTCGACCCCCCCCTGCCATCCTTCTCAAACGATACCATGTACGCGGATTCGTTCATCGGAGATCAGCAGTTCCCCAAACTCCCCTGCAACAAAACTGGACGAAATACACGCGCGAGTCGTCGCGCGCGCATGCCGGAGTCCGTCACGAACCTTCGTAAGGGTACCAAAATGGAACCGAACGCATCCGAAAGCAAATGGCTTTGCAACGAAAGTTGTGAAATCAGTCTGCGCGCGCCGTTGCGACCTTTCGAGAAAAAAACACAAGCACTTCCAAATCCCACCAGCCCTCTGGGCGTCGGTGGTTTAGGGAGTTTCCTCTTCCGCCCCTCCTTCCCCTTCGGGGAGGGGTTTGCCCCTCCCCCTTCCCCCTCCCCGTGGACCTGAAGGGGGGGGGGGGAGGTGTCAGGGCGTCCAAGAAGGCCTCGGCGAGGAAGCCAACATCATTGATGTTACTATGGTTTTGGCCCCATGTTGGCCTCCTGGGGGGGGGGCAACCCTAATTCAAGCTCCGCTCTTCTTTGATTGATCTCCTCCAACATGGCACCAAAAGCGCCCAGGAGGCCCCCAGGAGGCCCCCCAAAAGACCTTCAGCGGCCCCAAGAGGCCCCCCCCGAGGCACCCAAGACCCCGAAGAGCCCCAGGATCGCCAAGAGACCCCCAAAACGTCCCAAGAGGCCACCAAGAATCGCCCCCAAGAGGCCCCGAGAGGCATCCAAGAGACTTCTGGCCCTTGTGTTTGCCCTCCTCCTGCTCCTGTTCCTCCTTCATGCTCCTACTCCTTCTTTTCGTCCTCCTCCTTCTCCTCCTCCGCCTCCCCCACATCCTATTCATCCTCCTTCTTCCCATTCCCTCATCCATCCATCCATCCATCCATCCATCCACCTCCTCCTTCTCCTCCTCACTCCTTTGCGCGGTTCCGCCGTCCATCTCTTTGCTGCCGCGCTTCCCTGATCACTTCAACTCGCCTGGACATCGTTTCTGGATGGGCTGGTGGGGGCATTTTTTTTTTGGTCGCGGCCACCAGCGAAAGCGCAGGCGGCAAGACAAATTGCCCGGGCCTGCGGGCAAACCTAATTAGCTGCAGGGCGCAACTCTGACCGGCCGGGCCCGCTCACAAGGCGGCCGCTGGGGCAGCAGTGCGAGGGCTGGTTGACTGATGGGCGCCCAGGGGAGCTCGAGCATCGTGCAGCCCAGAGCAAAATGCCAAGGAATTCGGTGTTACGCGCTGCGGCGTCAGACCAAACGGAATGAGGCGCGGAAGCAAGTGAGTGTCCTGCACTTGCGCCCCTCTCAAACAGGGTGGCGGGAAAAAGGCGAGGTAAACGATGGTCGAATCGCCAGCGGGGCGCCAAGGGCCAAGACCGCGCCGACGGCGTATACCAGCCAAGTAAGCTGAGCAAGAACCGTGACGACGGCGTAGGCCTGCCTGATCGGCTGGGGCGGGGTCAGGATAAACTCTGCGTGCGACGGAAGGCTGAACCACTCCGAGGCGACCGTCAAACTCCAGGGGCCCACCGGTCCCGAGCACGGACAACGAGCCGGCCCTGAGGAGAGTCCTGTGGGCCGGCCCATGGCCACACGCATGACATAGCGTCGTTGGGCGCCGCGCTGAGCGTGGCAGGAAGCCAGACTGGCGGGGGTGAACGTCGCCAGCGTGGCTGGGGAGGAAACAACAGGGGGCAGCCGCGCCAGGGGGCGATCTCCCACGTTGTGATGCGGGGGCGCGAAGTCCTGACAGGCCTCCCAGCCCGCGTGGGACCTCCGTTGGCGGGGGCGGCGGGGACAGACATCGACAGCCATCCGCGCGGAAGGGGCCCGCCAGGGGCACCTGGCGTCGGGAGAGAGACAAGGGGAGGGCCGAAGCCCGAGCCCAAGATCCAGGGATGCAGCTAACGGCTGCTCAGGGATCGTCAAATGTCTTGAGCGCTCGTCCAGCAAGGGCGAGGGGTGGGCAGAGCTTCCCCCGGGGACGCGCTGCTTACTGTTGACCTGCTGTTCCCGGTGTCGGCGGCCTGCCTGCATTACTGGCATCGCAGTGCCTGCAAGCGTGCCGAAGTTACCAGGGACGCAGCTAACGGCTGCTCAGTGATGATAAACGCCCAGGGGGGCCGCATCTGCTGCAGCGAGAGGGGGGGGCCCTGAAGGCTGTCACGCCTCTCCATCACCAGAGGGCACGACTGCAACGTCACGGAGCTGTCCTTCTCTTGCTATTCGGCCGCCCTGCCGCCAGGGTCCGACCGGTCCCCGCCAGGCGCCAGCGGCGCGACAAAACTGGGGCCAGCGCTGGACCCTACCCGTGCCTGCTTCCTGTCGGGGGGGAGGGGCGGCTGCGCCGGCTCCTCTCCTGAGCCGCAGTCAGGGGTGCGGCGGGGGTCGTCTGCCATCTCGAGGCAGCTGCTTCCAGGGTGGCCGAGGCCTCTACAGTCACGAGTCAGGTACGCAAGGGGGGGTGAGATGTGTCGGGCGCCGAGGGGGGCGCCCCGTCGAGGCGCCCGAAAGTGGTAGCGGGTGGGCTGCGGAGTCCGCGCGTCGCCCACGCGCCTCTAACCGGCTGAGGCTGTCTAGCTATGCTGCGCCGGGGGGAGGGGCAGCCCCCGCCCCAGCGGCGGGCGGCCCCGAGGTATAACGGCCGACAGGCCTGGCGCAGCGAAGTGAGACGGGCCCTGGCGGGCCAGCGTGAACTGCGGGTGGTGGCGGGGTGAACCAGACGCCAGCGCCTGAGGTGGCGAAGTGTCCTGGGGCCTGTAGTCTCGCAGGTAACTTTTCCCGCCGCAGCCTGTTGCTCGATGGCGGCTGACCCTCGCCCGTAGGCTGCGGTGTCGCTTCATGCCCACCAGCGGCCTCGCTTTTCGGACTCGTGGTGGTCGTCGCGGTGGGGGAATCGCTTGCCTCCCCCATTCCATTCGGCGTCTGTCCACGGGGGGTCGCGTTGGTCCCATGAGGACCAGACCTGCCAGCCACGCCATTGGTCGGAGGTGCCCGAGGGAGCGCTGACTGCCCAGGGGGCCCGCGTGTCCCGACTGCCCGATGCCCAGGGGGCCTGCGCAAGTGCACTGAAACGCTCGGAGAACTTCATGTGCTTGCGGCGGATAGCGCCCCAGTCTACTCCGAGCCTCTGCTCATGGTCCATCCGGTGCGCGTCGTAGCCAGCTTGCCTCCAGGCGCCCATGAAATCCGAGCATGTCTCGGGCGTGTTGAGTAAGGGGGTTGCTCTTGTAGTCCCTTGGCGTCATGGTCCAGTGCCGCGCGTCGGGGCCCCGCGTGTCACATGGCGTTGAAGGCGCCCCCTAGCGTCTTTAGCACGCGCGCAATCTTGACCTGGATGTCTTCCATTTTGTCTGGATTCGCGACTGCCTGGGAACATTTTTACATGGGGCCGCCACCCAGGGGGTCTTGGAGGCCTCCGAACGCCCGGCGGTCGGCGCTGGTGCCCTTCCAGGTTTCCCTGCGCGGTTCCAGTCGCACTGGGTTCCACCTGGGCGACTTCGCGGCACGCCCTTTCCCGTCCCCAGTGTCTTCGGAGTCTGGGCGGTTGCGTCCTTGCTGCCAGGGAGATGGGTTGGGGTCGCAGGCGTCCCTGGCCCCGACTCGGTCCCAGGACGGTGCGCTGGTCGGCGCGGCGTCGTCCGTGGCCCCCTGGAGCTCCCTGGCTGCGTCGTTGTCGACGGTCTGCGCGTAGGGCGTCCATGGGGAGCGGATGGAGGGTGCCAATGAAAATAGGCCGAGGGGGTCGTCGTCATCGGCCGCCGCGGCCGCAGGCTCGGGGCTCCCGCTCGGGCTTCTCTCCTTAGCTGCTGCGGCCGCGGCCCCTGAATCTTCGCTCCAGTCTGGTGACTCTGGGCTCCTGGGCTCCTGTGGCTCTGTCTCTGTCTTGCAGGCCTGCCCGGCGTGGTCCTGCTCGACTGCTGCTGCGTGGGTCTGAGGTCCGATCTTGGCCCCCTCGTTGCTGGGTGCCTCGCGGACCGGCCTGGAGGTGTCATCATGTTGTGCAGCCTGTCCCAAGCTTGTCTCACTTGGGGGGCGACTCCTGCCGCTTCGCTGCGCCTGTCCAGCCAGTAGGCTGCGGGGGAGTCCACCGGCGCTGCTGCGCTGGTGGCGGACTAGACAGGGTCCTGCTTCCTGCTGCGCCAGGGGGTTGATGGTGCCGTCGGCTAGGGCCGAGGGGTCCATGTCTGCGAGGTATCCCAGTAAGGTACTGGTCGTGTGGCGAAAGGGGCTGAGGCCTCGCTGCTCCCCCAGTCTAGCAATATACGTCAGCCGCTTGTTCGCATACCCGTCGTTCAGTGAGAGGTGGGAGACGACCCGGGCGGCCGCAGCCCTCTGGCCGTCCCAAGGGATGTCAGCAGGGTGGCATTTCGACGGGATCGTTTGCCCGTAGATGCTGACCAGGAAGGGGCTGAGCCTGCTGGGGGCCAGGACTCCTCGTCGGTCCTCTCGCCGGGGATCCCGTCGCCGTGCTCCTGAACGTTGTTAATCCATCGCCCGAAAATGTCCGGGTTCCACTCGACCAAGAACCGGACCAACGGGCGGAGGACGCCCTGGGAGTCCTGCCCTGGCAGCTCGCTTGTGGAGCGAGTTGGTAATGTGGGGCCCGATGGCGGGGGGATGCTGGGGAGCAAAGCGCAGATGTCCCGGGACCTGGGGCCTTCACGGTTTGGCCGCCCGCTGGGGGAGGTGCGGTCGTCTCCAGCGAGGGGAAGCGTCCCGTTGGCGCGGTCCGCTGGACGTGAGTAGGCGTCCAATGCGGTCGCGTCGGCGGCACCAGGGGCGATGCGAAACGTCTAGACTTTCCTCACATGCGACCAAACGCGCCTCTCGCGCGCGCATGCCGACACCATTCGGACGCCCTCGCGCGTGTGCTGGGGGACGCGGGCCCTGTCAAACAACAGCATGCGGGCCACCAGCGCGCGTCGGCCGCGCACGCATGTCGACATCCCTCCACAACCTTCATCACCAGCACGTGGACACCATCATCGTTATCGGCGTGGTCAGCATCGGTGCCGCTGTCGGCCATGCCGTCGCCATCGTCATCGTCGACACCAGGATCGTTACTATCATCATCGTGCTGCCACTGTCAACGTCGCCATGGTGCCGCGCCCGCTCGAGGCACCGACTCGCACTGACGTGCTCGAGCATCAACGCGGCCTGCGAGACGCGCTGGGAAGGGCCCAGCGGTCAGCGCCATCGCGGCCGCGTCGGTCGCGCCAGACGAGAGGCTCCCGAGCTCCAAAATGCTCCCAGGAAGCCCCAACTGGGCTCCGCAAAGAGACCCAAGAGGCTGATATCCCAGGAAACCGGGATATCCCCGGTCATGTTCGCACTGCGTCTCGCACACACGAACCACGCACATGACATGGGCGAGTAGCTGGGCCCACATGCCGCGGATTCTCGGTCCCAAAAAAGAACGCATGCACCACAACTGAGGGTGCCGTGGCAGCGGATGTCAAAACTGCTCCTCCTCCTCCTCATCCTCCTCCCTTTCCGCATCATCAGCATCATCATCATCATCATCATCATCATCATCATCATCACCACCATCAGCAGCAGCAGCAGCAACAGCAGCATCAGCATCAGCATCATAATCAGCATCAGCATCAGCATCATCATCATCGTCCTCCACCTCCACCTCCTCGTCCTCCTCGTCGTCGTCGTCCTCCTCCTCTTCCTCCTTCTACTCTTTCCCCTCCTCTCACTCATACTTCTTCCTCATCGTCCTCCTCCTGTCTCCTCATAATTTTCTCCTTCTCCTCCTCCTCCTCCCCCTCGCTCTTCCTGTTCCTCCTCGTCCTCCTCCTCCTCCTCCTCCTGCTCCTCGCTCTTCCTCCCCGCACTCCCATTCCCAGTTCCTCCTCTTCTTCCTCATCCTCCTCCTTCTCCTCCCCCTCCTCCTCGTCCTCCTCCGCCTTCTCCTCCTCATCCGCCACCTCGAACGGGAGCCAAGACGAGGCGGAACTCCCGCCGTCGCAGATATGTCGGGAAAGTCGCCGCCTTCCAATCGCTGATACGCCGCTGCAATGCCTTCGCCTCCCCGCGCATGCCGCGCTGGCAAGCCGGTTTCATGTGCGGCGCCCCCTCGCCTCCCTCCGCGCATGTGGAAGTCCTCGCTCACTACCTTCCTCCTCCTCCTCCTCCTCCTGTCCTCCCCCTCCTCCTGCTCCTCCTCCTGCTCCTCCTCCTGCTCCTCCTCCTCCTCCTCCTCCTCCTCCTCCTCCTCCTCCTCCCGTCCTCCTTCCTCATAGATAGCCCCTCCCTGTCGCCGCCCCATCCACCCCAGACGTGTCCGTGGCGGCAGGGCGGGCCAAGCGTTCCGCCCGAGACCTCCTCACCACGAATGGCCCCGGAGCTTGAAGCTAGCACGGGGTACAATCCGGGCGTTGACCTAAGGAACCCCAAATAAGGAACGAGGCCCCTTTTTTCCATAAGCTAACCTTCGATTTCTTGTCGAAAACATTACTCCGACGGTAGGACCCCGCGTGACAATCTGTTTAGATTACCCTTTGCCCTTTCCTCCTCCCCCTGGCGGACACCCTCTCCTCTCGCCCCCTGCACTGCCCTCTCCTCTCGCCCCCTGCATTTCTCTTCCTCCTCCTCCTCCTCTCTTTTTCTCCTCCTCCTCCTCCTCCTCCTCCTCCTCCTCCTCCTCCTCCTCCTCTCGCGCCACCTCCTCCTCGTCGTCGGCCTCCCCCATGCCCCTTTCCCTCCTCATCCCCCTGCCTTTTCTCCATGTGCACCTCCCCTTCCCCCTCGTCGGGGCAAGCAAATCCATTTTCCTCAGCGCCGTCGCCGCCTCGGCCAGCGCGCGCGCGTCTGCCGACGGCTAGATCGCGAAGCCGTCGGGGCAAACCTTCGGGCTGGGCCGTTGAGACAACCTCGCAGGCCGCTGGGGCGTGGGAGCTAGCCGCTGGGACAACCCCGCGGGCCTCCAGGCGCGCGCCGCGGCGCTCAGGCGGGAGGCAGCATGAAGCCCAGCTCTGCCGCGAGCTGCTCCGCCTCAGCCCTGGAGTCCACCGCTTTCTTGTCGAACTCCTCGAGCGCCTTCCGCAGGGACGCCGGCGGCCCGCGCTCCAGGAACTCTCGCGCGGGCGGCCGCAGGATCAGCATGTTCCGCATGCGCGTGGCGCGGGAGAACATGACGTAGAGGTGCAGCCACCACACATCGTCCGACATGCCCGTGCGGCCAGCGTCCTCATCCCTGGCGCAGTCGATGGTGACGCCCTTGCGCAGCGTCTGGCCCTGCGACAGCGTGGAGGTCAGGTAGGACGCGTGCGTCAGTGTGAATCCCGAGCGGCGCACAGTGTGCGCCCCCGAGCTTTGCCACGTGAGCTCCTGCTCGCTGGGCCTGAACATGAGCAAGCTCCTCGCCCGCGCTTCGGCCTCGCCGTCGTCGGCAGCGCCATCGGCGCCCTGCTGCAGCACCTCGGCGACCTCCTTGTAGATCGGGGACTCCTGGAAGCCGTGCACCTGCAGCCAGATTCCCTGCGGTAGGTAGCGGGGGCGGAAGAGCTGGCCCGGCGCGCACTCCTCGTAGTCCCGCTCGTCGTCTGCGTGAAACTCGAAGGACACGATGGTGGCCCGTTGCTCCTGCACGAGCCCCAACTTCTTCTTCAGCTCCTCCTGCACGGCCGTGAACCGGACCTCCATGCCGACGTGTGCCGGTAAGACGCCGTGGATGTCCCCCGTCTTGTGCATGTTCGGGACGTTCAGGAGGCGCCGGCCTGCGTCTGGGTCGCCTTGAATCGTGCCGCGCTCGTCTACGGCCTGCAGGAAGACGAGGGGGACGCCGAGGCGCCGCGCGTCGCGACAAGCGCGCGTGTTGATCCACCTCGCCAGCGTCTCCCAGTAGATGCCCATGCCGTAGCCGAGCCGGAAATTCTCGTGCTGGTGCCGTGGGTCCAGGACGCCGTGGTTGTCAGAGGCCAACGTCTTCTCCCAGGCAGACCAGACCTCTGGTGGGAAGCGCTTGCCCTCGCGCATGCAGCCCAAGAACGCGATCAGAGGGTCCCCCGGCTCGAAGCGCTTCGTGCCCTTCAGCTCGAAGACGCAGGGGATCTGAGAGAATACCCTGATGGCGTGCTGGATCTCCACCGTCGGCGGCTCCGCGTACTTGTACGACCCGTCTTCCAGGAGCTCGTTCACGTCCGAATTCGCCCAACCCGGGGCCGGCTTACCTTCCGTACACCTCTGCGAATCGTCCCGAAACCCAGCAGACCAAGCGAGTGCACCAACGATCCCCGCACACAACCACCGCCCCCCCCTCGCAGTCACCCCCTATGAATACATATATATATATATATATATATATATGTCCTGGACTTCGGAACAAACGTTCTGCTCGCGTCAAGGACCTTCGAGCAAAGCGCCCTCCTCCTCCTCCTCCTCCTCCTCCTCCTGTTCCTCCGCCCCCTCCCTTCTCCTGCTCCTGCTCCTCCTCCTCATCCTCCTGCTCCCCCTCCCCCTCCGCACCCCCATGCCCTTCCTCACGATCCCCCGCCTCCTCCTCCTCCTCCTGTTCCTCCTCCTCATCCTCGTTCCTGTCATTTCCCTCCCTGTTGAGCCCAGAAACAAGCGAACCGCCTGAGACATCCCCACAAAATGGCCGCGAACGTGCCCGTGCAACCACCCCTGGCGGCTCCCCATAGGGGTGCTGCAACCAGCGCCCCGCTTGAGACATCGTCACAATCTGCTCTCCAAGCGAAGGATGTTGAGCCCAGAAACAAGCAAACCGCCTGAGACATCCCCACAAAATGCCGCGAACGAGCCCGTGCAACCACCCCTGGCGGCTCCCCTTAGGGGTGCTGAAACCAGCGCCCCGCCTGAGACATCCTCACAATCTGCTGTCCAAGCGAAGGATGTTGAGCCCGGAAACAGGCAAACCGCCTGAGACATCCCCACAAAAAGGCTCTCAAATCCTCTCGGTGGTTCCGTTGGGCTGCCTGACACTTCCTCACAATTCACTCACAGACGAGGCTCCCGCTTGATATTCTTCCATATTCAAGCCTCAGGAGCCCAAAAGTGACGACAGGTTTGAGGATGACCCGCTCAGACTCAAATATGAACTGCGGGCCCCATAGGGAGGGGGCTCCCGCCTGAGACTTCCTCACAATTCACTCACAGACGAGGCTCCCGCTTGATACTTCCTCCAAATTCAGACTTGAGGAGCCCAAAAATGACGACAGATACAGGAATCCGATGGCCCGCTCGGATTAGTAACATGATCTGCGGGCCCCATAGGGAGGGGGCTCCCGCCTGACGCGTCCTCACAATGCACTCACAGACGAGGCTCCCGCTTGATACTTCCTCCAAATTCAAACCTGAGGAGCCCAAAAGTGACGACAGTTACAGGAATCCGATGGCCCGCTCGGATTAGTAACATGATCTGCGGGCCCCATAGGGAGGGGGCTCCCGCCTGAGACTTGCTCGCAATTCACTGACAAACGAGGCTCCCGCCTGATACTTCCTCCAAATTCAACCTGAGGAGCCCAAAAGTGACGACAGTTACAGGAATCCGATGACCCGCTCGGATTAGTAACATGATCTGCGGGCCCCATAGGGAGGGGGCTCCCGCCTGAGACTTCCTCGCAATTCACTCACAGACGAGGCTCCCGCTTGATACTTCCTCCAAATTCAAACCTGAGGAGCCCAAAAGTGACGACAGTTACAGGAATCCGATGACCCGCTCGGATTAGTAACATGATCTGCGGGCCCCATAGGGAGGGGGCTCCCGCCTGAGACTTCCTCACAATTCACTCACAGACGAGGCTCCCTCTTGGTGGATGATGGTGATGGGATGATGACGACGGTGTTTGATGATGATATATGATTGATGATGATGATGATGATGATGATGATGATGATGATGATGATGATGATGATGATGATGATGATGATGAATGATGATGATGATGATGATGATGATGATGATGATGATGATGATGATGATGATGATGATGATGATGATGATGATGATGATGATGATGTGATGATGATGGTGGTGATGATGACGACGTGATGATGATGATGGTGGTGATGATGAGTGCTGATGGTGAGTGATCGTGCGATTCTGATGGTAAATGGTGGTGATGATGATGGGGACGAAGTGGTGAGTCAGCGAGTGTGATGATGATGATGATGATGATGATGATGATGATGATGATGATGATGATGATCGTTCGATGCCGATGATGGTGAGTGATCGTGCGATGGTGATGGTGATGCTGATGGTGATGATGATGATGAGTGGGGAGTGATGGTGATGGTGATGATGATGATGCGGAGGAGGAAGCAAAGAGGAGCAGAGGAGAGGGAGGAGGACGAGAGATCCTGCGCGGAGGGTGTGCAGAGAAAACAAGAACCCCACTTAGGATGTGGGGAATAAGGAAAGCCTGAGGCAAGCTGTGAAACACGTAAGGAACGCGGAGCCCCTCCCCAACGAAAAGGGTTCCTTGTTCAGGGCCCCGACTGTACACGGATGGAGCACGGGTGGTGTTCGGCTGTGGCCCTCGCTTTAGCGCAGCGCGCGGTCGTGCTAAAGGCTTGCAGCACTTGCAAAGACCGGGCACAAGTCGTGTTGATCATGTGACTCTCGCGTCAGCGCCGCGAACATTCGTCGTAAAAGCTTGCGGCTGTTTATACGGATGGACAGCAGTCCCGTTTCATGTGGAAATCGCCACAGCGCCGCGTACTTTCCATCCCGTTTTAAAATGTGCGAGAAGTACACACGAGGGAGATATGTTTTCGGAATGTGGTTCTCTTCATAGCGCCGCACAGATTCGTCTTACGTGTTCGCAGCAGTTGCGCAGGTTGGCCACATCGTTTTCAAAGTATTGCTGTCGCTTTAGCTGCGGACGCATTCGCTTGACGCCACTGCAGCAAGTAGGCGGATGCAACACCAGTCGTTTCAGACATGGGACCGTCGCCTCAGCCCTGAGCAAATTCGTTTCAAACACTTGCAATCGTTACGCGGATGGAGGGGGCGTCTTCAGAATGTGGCTCTCGCCCTAGAGCCGCGCACGGTCGTCTTAACAAGCTTACAACAATTACGGACATGGAGGACGGCTCCTCTGTGTAGCGGCTGCACGGATGGAGATCGGCCCCTTCTCAACATCGGATCAAACCATGGTTTCCTCGGAGTTCACAGCTTGAGCTGCAATGCTGTACGACGGGTGCACAAAAGGGGAGGCCTTTCTTCAAGAAGGGGAATACTGCTGGACACCTCGTTGAGCTGTATGTTCATACCCCGTAGGATTCCTGATGCGCTCGCGGGCGCGAGGCCCCTCGCCCGGCGCGGAGGGCGCCGCCGCGGGCGGCGCCTCGGGCGCGGCCGAACCGACCCCCAGCCGAGGATCCCCTTCCGTGACGTCGTCCTCGCCTTTCGAGCCAGGGGGGCGTCCTCCTCCTCCTCCTCCTCCTCCTCCTCCTCCTGCTCCTCCTCCTCCTCCTCCTCCTCCTCCTCCTGCTCCTCCTCCTCCTCCTCCCCGTAGGATGGGGGGCGATTTCTTTTCAGGACGGAGCGTTCGCCCGAATGGCACGCCAACCAGGGGGGAGGGCTTGGGACACGAGGGAATGTTGCAGCATCTTTGATGCGTCTTGGATTTGCTCTGGTCCTCCATCCCTGTCCTTCGGCATCACTCCTCCCCGTCGCACCCCGAGGCCAGTCGAAAGGGCGGGCCCGGCGTTTCGCCCAGGACCTCCTCACCACTCATGAGCCTGACAGTGAAACACTGACAACAGCATCCCATACAGAGGGCGGGACGCTTCCAACATATGGCTCTCACCTGGGCGCCGCGCACACTCGTTTAAAACATGTGCGAGGGCCTCACAGATTAAGGGAGGGTGGTTTTCAAATGGTTCTCGCCTTAGCGCCGCGCGCATTAATGGCGGCTCGGTAAAAAAATGTGGCTCTCGCCTTAGCGCCGCGCACATTTGCTCAAACAAGTGCAAGAGCTTCGCGGATTGAGGGCGGGTGGCGTTCAACATGCTGTTTTGCTCTCGGTTCAGCGCCGCGCACAGACGTTTTCCACGCTGCAAGAGCTTCACGGACTGAGGGCGGTCCGTTTTCAACATGTGGCTCTCGGTTTAGCGCCGCTCGCATTATTGCAACCCAGACCCCCGACGTCATGATTTTTTCATGACGCGACCCCCAGAGGTCCAGACCCATTCCCCGGAACCGGTTTTTCATCCCGAGTCGTTTTTTGACGGTCCCGAGGCCCGGTAAGGGCCCTCAGAGGCCGAAAATAGCGAAAAACCTCCCGTCGTGATTTTTTCATGACTCGAGGAGGTCTGGGAAGAGTCCTACGGGTTCCCATGATCGACCTGCCAGAAGAAGCGGTGTCTGGGCAGGGCTCGGACTGTGAAGGCGACCAGTGGCCAAGTCGGCTCGCGGCGTGGAGGCTGGCAGGATTTTCAGGATCGTCGAGACGCACCAATCATTAGAGGAAAAATACCTATGCGCATACACCGATTCTGGCCAGGCCCATCCTGAGCCCAGGATCGGTGCACACGCCCTCCTACCTTGGCCAGGAAGGCATATGCACCGATCCTGGGTCAAGGATGGGCCTTGCCAGGATCGGTGCATGTGCATAGTTCTCTTCGCCCGATCATGTTGACTCGTGGCGTTGGGGTCCCGAGAACTGTGTTTTGGCACGCCCCAGGGTCTTCAAACGGGCCTCTGCCAACGAGGCAGGGTCCTCCGTGGAAAGGAACCCTTTTTATAGGGCCTACGAAAATGAAACGTGGAAGGAGGGGTTGTTCCAACATCGTTAACGGGTCTTGGGATTCCACTGGTCCTCCTCCTCCTCCTCTCTCCTCCCTCCTCCCTCCTCCTTCCTGCCTCCTCCTCCTCCTTCTCCTCCTCATGATTGCCAGCGTGGTCCCCGAACAATAAGGCTACAGCATCCTCGATGCCCGCTCTTTGCGGTGCAAGATATGAAATTCCGTAAACGCCCGTCGTAGAGCAATCTCCCCGGCCCCTTGCCATAGAGCACTACACATCGAGCAACGAGATCAGAGTGCGAAATTGCAGCGAACGGCCCATCATAGAGCACCAGCCGTAGAGCACCACCAATCAAGCGCGCTAAGGCTACAACGAGAAATCGGAGCGAACGGGCCATCATAGGACAACCAGCCATAGAGCACCACGACCAGAACGAGAACTCGCAACAAACATGTCCAATTCCTTTCGAGACGAATGAGAACCCCCTGACGCATCGAGCAACAAGGCCACGGCGCGAAATCGTAGCGAACGGCCCGTCATGAAGCACCAGCCGTAAAACACTACCGCTCGAGCGCGCCAGGCGAGATCGGAGCTTTCACGGGCCATCATGGGACAACCAGCCAAAGAGCACCAGGACCAGAACGAGAGCTCGCAACAATTGGTAGTCCCCAAACGTGGTGGTGACAACACCTGGCGGTGAGTCTCGGGCGATTTGGTGTCACCACCCGGTTTGGGGACTCGTGCGGTTTTCCGAGGATGTCCCGGACACTGGTGGGGTCCAGGAGTCACAAAACCCGGTGGTGACCCCGCGACCCCAAACCCAGCGGTGACCTTTTTGGGGATTCCAGGTCACCACCTGGTATCTCACCACTCGGTTTTAGGAAGGCACCAACTATACACCAACACCGATCCTGGCCAGGATCACCCTGGGCCCAGGATCGGTGTATACGCCCTCCTGCCTTGCGCAAGAAGGCATATACACCGATCCTGGGCCCAGGGTGATCCTGGGCCAGGATCGGTGTTGGTGTATAGTTGGTGCCCTCCGAGGTTTGGGGGTTCCCAAAACAAGCACGCCAACCTGCTTCCGGGACGGAGAAACACCCCAGACCGAAAGACTCTTTGGGGAGGAGTGCCCCCCTCGTCTGTGAGCGTCGCGCGTGGACGCCCCGAGATTCCAACTCCCTGCCTTTTCGCCTCCGAGGCAGCAGTGTGCGACTCGGGACGTCCGCACTCTCTTGCGTGCAGCCTTCAAAGCCAGGAGCCAGGAGGAGGAGGAGGGAGGAGGAGGAGGAGGAAGGAGGAGGCTCATCTTGAATCCTTGGCCTTCTGTTGAGCCAGACCCAGCACTCCGTGGAGCAGCGGGCTCATGGACCCTGGAGGTGCACAACTTGTTTTGCACGTGACGGAGGGGACAAAGAAGCCTTCCTGCAGTCACCGTGTGCGGGTTTTCCTACTCAAATCCATGATTCCTATCATGTCGATGCGTTCAAGGGTGTGTTTTGGTGCCAAGTCTGCGGTGGGACGGGTGTCCCTTCTCGCGGGAAACTCCAGAAACTTGGCCGTCGATGCATCCCTGGGCTCACCGACCACGGGAGGAGGGTATTGAACTGTTTGACAGCAGGGAAATTGCCCCCAGATCTCAAGGCTTGGCCTGATTGATCGGGGAAGGCTGTGCCGTCTCCTGTTGCGGGCCTCGGCGGGGCTGTCGCCCCCCGTCGTTGGTCGACAAACCTCCACTGATGGAGGCGGCACGGCTCTTGTTTTCCTCCCTTTTCGGAGGCCCTCAGTGGACCCTTCCTCCGCAGGCAGGTAAGAGGTAAGAGGAGGAGGAGGATGAGGAGGAGGAGGAGGAGGAGGAGGGGGAAGGAAGGAGGAGGAGGACAAGGAGGACAAGGACGAAGAGGAGGAGGAGGAGGAGGGGGAGGGCCCCGCCTGGGCCGGCTCCTCCCATCTCTTTCATGCCCTCCCCCCTTTCCGCCTCCGCCCTCTCTGCCTCGGCCCCTCTCCGAACGCATCCTTCTCCGCCCCTCCCCTCCACAACGCTTCCTGTATACAGCCTTCTCTCCCATCCCCTCTCCTCTGTCCCCGCACTCCTCCCTCCCACTCCACCTCTCAATCCATCCGTCGTCCATGTTCTCCTCCTCTTCCCGCTCCTTCAGCCCCTTGGCCTCGAGCCGCATTCGCATTCGTCGGCGCCTCCACTTATACCACGACCCTCCCTCCTTGAAGCTGAGCTTCGAGAGAGCGCGCCCGTCGCACACTCCGCAAGGGGGCCCCCCTTAGCTGCCCCCTCTTCTTGGACCTCCCCTGCTGGCAGCCCCCCTTCTTTTTCCCCGCCCCTCGGAAGCTACCCCCCCCCTCCCCTAGAAGCCAACTTCAAGATTCTCAGCTTTGAAACTCAGAATTGCTGTGGTGCGTTTCTTGGGCCAGCCGAAAAGCTCCTTGGGCGTTCCGACCTCCTGACTGGCCTGCTGGGCCCTCCCGACTGGCCTCTTGGGCCCTGCTGACAAGCCTCGTGGGCCTTCCGAAAAACCTCTTGGGCCTCCCGACAGGCCTCCTGGGGCCTTCCGAAAAGCCTCTTGGGCCTCCCGACCTCTTGCCGACAGGCTTCTTGGGTCGCCCGACTGGCCCTCTTGGGCCTCCCGACTGGCCTTCTTAGGTCCTGCCGACTAGCATCTTGGACCTTCCAAACTGCTTCTTGGGCTGAGCATGTGCGCTCATCCACGCAACTGGGGCGATGTTTGCCCCTAGCAGCCTGCTAAAAGCCCAACGAACAGATCGCGCTCCTTCAGCGGACGAGCGCCCAGCGACGGATGGTGTGTGTATATATGTGTGCATACATGTTGTATGTATATCAACAGGGTATCGGGTGGATGGCATTTCCAGCAGTTCAGATGGCATTCCCTTTTTTCCCCAAACAGCTTGCTGAACGGGGTGCTGTTGTGATAGAAACTAACTCCGGCCGAGGGACCGCGGAGCAGAGACATCCTCACAACAATTCTATGGTTTTGACCGTTTCGCTTGATACATCCTCACAACTCTCGTTTCTGAGTTGGCCGGGATTGGCCGTTTCGCCTGAGACATCCTCGAAAAGTTGCGCTCCTGGACGCCGCGCGAGAGGTGGTCCGGGCCGTTTCGCTTGAGACATCCTCGAAACTCTGAGCCCCGTGGTGCCGTGCGAGAGGTGGTCCGGGCTGTTTCGCCTGAGACATCCTCGAAACTCTGAGCTCTGCGATGCCTTGCGCGAGGTGGTCTGGCCCGTTTCGCCTGAGACATCCTCGAAACTCTGACTTCGGAGATGCTGCGCGAGAGGTGGTCCGGCCCGTTTCGCCTGAGACATCCTCGACCTTCTGAGCTTTGAGATGCCCTGCGCGAGGTGGTCCGGCCCGTCTCGCCTGAGACATCCTTGCAACTCTGAGCTCTGAGATGCCGTGCGCAAGGTGGTCCGGCCTGTTTCGCACAAGACATTCTCGCAACTCTGAGCTCTCAGATGCTGCGCAAGAGGTGGTCCAGCCTGGGGGCCCAGAAGACCACATGTTACATATCCTCCATGGGACCCTGCGAGCCTCAGGAGGCCCCAGAGAGGTCCAGGAGGCCGCAGGACGCCCAGGACAGGCCCCAGGGGCCCCCAGGAGATTCCCAGGAGGCTCCCAGGAGGCCCCAGGAGGCCCTCGATCAGAACGTGTCAAGTTAATACACATCCGGCGTCGATTCGTTGATTTTTCCTGCTCTTGTGCCCCCCCCTCCATTTTGAGGGGCCCAAGCGGCCACAGGTTAGAGATCCCCCCTGGGAGCCCCAAGAGGCCGTTCGGGATGAAGAGGAGGTGGAGGAGGAGGAGGAGGAGGAGAAGGAGGAGATGGAAGGGAGAAGGAGGAGGCGGATGATGTGCATGAGGGAGCAGGCAGGAGGAGGGGGAGGCCCCAGAGAGCTTCAGAAGGCCGCAGGACGCCCAGGACAGGACCCAGGGGTCTCCAGGAGATTCCCAGGAGGCTCCCCAGGAGGCCGCCTATCAGAACGTGTCAAGTTAATACACATCCGGTGTCCATTCGTTGATTTTTCCTGCTCTTGTGCCCCCCCCTCCATTTGGAGAGGCCCAAACGGCCACAGGTTAGATATCCCCCCTGGGAGCCCCAAGAGGCTTCAGGAAACCCCAGGTGGAGTTCACGAGGCCACAGGAAGCCCAGGAGGAAGCTCCAGGAGGTCCCCAGGAGGCACCAGGAGGCACCAGGAGGCCCCCGCAACTCGGAGCTCTGAGACGCCGCGCTCGAGGTGGTCCGGCCCGTTTCGCCTGAGACTTCCTCGCAGCACGTTTCGCCCGAGACATCGTCGCAACTCTGGGGTCCGAGATGCCGCGCGCGAGGTGGTCCAGCCCGTTACGCTGGAGACATCCTCGCAACTCTAGGCTCCGAGATGCCGTTCGGGATGAAGAGGAGGTGGAGGAGGAGGAGGAGGAGGAGGAGGAGGAGGAGGAGGAGGAGGAGGAGGAAGGGAGAAGGAGGAGGCGGATGATGTGCATGAGGGAGCAGGCAGGAGGAGGGGGAGGCCCCAGAGAGCTCCAGGAGGCCGCAGGACGCCCAGGACAGGCCCCAGGGGTCCCCAGGAGATTCCTAGGAGGCTCCCAGGAGGCCCCAGGAGGCCGCCTATCAGAACGTGTCAAGTTAATACACATCCAGTGTCGATTCGTTGATTCTTCCTGCTCTTGTGCCCCCCCCTCCATTTGGAGAGGCCCAAACGGCCACAGGTTTGATATCCACCCTGGGAGCCCCAAGAGGCTTCAGGAAGCCCCAGGTGGGGTCCAGGAGGCCACAGGAGGCCCAGGAGGAAGCCCCAGGAGGTCCCCAGGAGGCCCAGGAGGCACCAGGAGGCCCCCGCAACTCGGAGCTCTGAGACGCCGCGCTCGAGGTGGTCCGGCCCGTTTCGCCTGAGACTTCCTCGCACCACGTTTCGCCCGAGACATCGTCGCAACTCTGGGGTCCGAGATGCCGCGCGCGAGGTGGTCCAGCCCGTTACGCTGGAGACATCCTCGCAACTCTAGGCTCCGAGATGCCGTTCGGGATGAAGAGGAGGTCGAGGAGGAGGAGGAGGAGGAGGAGGAGGAGGAGGAGGAGGAGGAGGGAGCGGAGGAGGAGGAGGAGAAGGAGAAGGAGATGGAAGGGAGAAGGAGGAGGCGGATGATGTGCATGAGGGAGCAGGCAGGAGGAGGGGGAGGAGGAGGAGGAGGAGGAGGAGGGAGAAGGAAGGGAGTTGCAGGAGAGGACCTAACGGGAAGCGAGTGCGATGTGGACTTGTCAAAACATGTGCGAAAGATTGTCCGGCCCGTTTCGTTTGAGACATCCTCCCAATACTGAGCTCCAAGATGTCGCTCGCGAGGTGGTCCGGCAAGTTTCGATTGAGCCATCCTCGCAATGCGAGGCTCGAAGATGTTGCGCGCGAGATGGTCTGGCCCATTCTGCCTGAGACGTTTCGTAGCACAGGAGCTCCAATCACAACCTCTCTCATTCCTTCTCCCGCCTCCCTCTTCCCACTTCCCGCCTGGTTCCTCTTCCCTCCTCCCTCCTCCCGCCTCCCGCCTCCCGCTGCTGCGCCTCTGCCTCCGCCTCCCCGTCCCCGCCGTCGTCGTTTCTGCCGCCTCAGCATCCGTCATGCGCGCACTGCCTTCCGCCCTCCCCAGACATCCGACGTCACGATTTTTCTTTTGAGACGTGCGCCGCGTACCTCTCGATATCATCCCCGAGGGAACCATCACGACATGCCCCCCCGCTTCCGCGCCCTCCCCCGCTTCCTCTTAAAGCTGCTTCTGAGTTCACAGCATGGCGGTGGAGCCTCTCACAGTGCCGACCCGACAGCTTACTCGTCGACCAGGTGCGACCTGGGACATCCTCGCAACTCTGGGCTCCGAGACAGGGTTCCCCAAACAGGATTTTTATATTCCTTTTAGCGACGTCTCAAAACGTGCCGGAGGAGGAGGAGGAGGAGGAGGAGGAGAAGGAGGAGGAGGAGGAGGAGGGAGCAGGCAGGAGGAGGAGGAGGAGGACGAGAAGGAGGAGGAGGAGGAGGAGGAGGAGGGATGAGGAATGGAGTTGCATGAGAGGGCTTAACGGGAAGCGAGAGGTAGAACGGCCCGTTTCGCTTGGGGCATCCTTCCAATACTGAGCTCCGAGATGCCGCACGCGAGGTGGTCCAGCCCGTTTCTCCCGAGCCATCCTCACAATGCGAAGCTCCGAGATGCCGCCATGCGCGCCCTGCCTTCCGCCCTCCGCAGACATCCGACGTCACGATTTTTGTTTCGAGACGTGCGCCCGCGGACCTCTCGATCTCGTCCCCGGGACTGGTTCTTCGTCAGGGTTCTTCGAGATGCTGCGCACGAGATGGCCCCGTTCTGCCTGAAACCTCTTTCATTTCTCCCACCTCCCTCCTCTTGCCTCCCGCCTGCCTCCTCTTCCCTCCTTCCTCCTCACGCCTCTCGCCTTTCGCTGCTGTGCCTCTGCCTCCGCCTCCCCGTCGCCGTCTCCGTCATTTTGCCGCCTCAGCATCCGCCATGCGCGCCTTGCCTCCCGCCATCCCCAGACATCCGACGTCCAAATGTTTGTTTCGAGACGTGCGTCCGCGGACCTCTCGATCTTATCCCAAGGACTGCTTTTTCCCCAAACAGCTTGCTGAACGGGGTGCTGTTTTGATAGAGGCTAACTCCGGCCGAGGGACCGCGGAGCAGAGACATCCTCACAACAATTTTATGGTTTTGACCGTTTCGCTTGAGACATCCTCGAAACTCTCGTTTCTGAGTTGGCCGGGATTGGCCGTTTCGCCTGAGACATCCTCGAAACGTTGCGCTCCGGGACGCCGCGCGAGAGGTGGTCCGGGCCGTTTCGCTTGAGACATCCTCGAAACTCTGAGCCCCGAGGTGCCGTGCGAGAGGTGGTCCAGGCCGTTTCGCCTGAGACATCCTCGAAACTCTGAGCTCTGAGATGCCGTGCGCAAGGTGGTCCGGCCTGTTTCGCACAAGACATTCTCGCAACTCTGAGCTCCCAGATGCCGCGCAAGAGATGGTCCAGCCTGGGGGCCCAGAAGACCACATGTTATATATCCTCCCTGGGAGCCCCAGGAGGCCCAAGAGAGCTCCAGGAGGCCGCAGGACGCCCAGGACAGGCCCCAGGGGTCCCCAGGAGATTCCCAGGAGGCTCCCAGGAGGCCCTAGGAGGCCCCCTATCAGAACGTGTCAAGTTAATACAAATCCGGTGTCGATTCGTTGATTTTTCCTGCTCTTGGAGCCCCAGAGGCTTCAGGAAACCCCAGGTGGAGTTCAGGAGGCCACAGCAGGCCCAGGAGGAAGCCCCAGGAGGTCACCAGGAGGCGCCAGGAGGCACCAGGAGGCCCCCGCAACTCGGAGCTCTGAGACGCCGCGCTCGAGGTGGTCCGGCCCGTTTCGCCTGAGACTTCCTCGCAACACGTTTCGCCCGAGACACCGGCCCATCTCGCCTGAGACATCCTCGCAACTCTGAGCTCTGAGATGCCGTGCGCAGGTTGGTCCGGCCCGTTTCGCACAGACATTATTGCAACTCTGAGCTCTCAGATGCCGCGCAAGAGGTGGTCCAGCCTGGGGGCCCAAAAGACCACCAGAAGACCACATCCATAGTAGACCAAAAATAGATACTGGTAGTGTCTATCTTTGGTGCGCGCCTGCTATGGCGAAACCGCAACGCATCTGAGTCGGAGCGCGCGAAACGCGAGTCTATTTTTATGTTGCTTTGATCTGCAATTCGTGTGACCAAATGAAAATAAACACGTGCAAAATAGATACTGTTACCAAAAACAGATACGGAATCAGCTCTTTATGAAACAATACACACTAATAGACACGTTTCTTAATCAAAAATAAGTACGCATTGCAATTTCCTTGGGTTGAGAATGGAAACTCATCAAAACAAATAGAGACTGGTTCGACAAAAATAAATACTGATAGATTTGGCGCGCGCCGAGTCCTTGGCCGAGCCCAAAAATAGACACTCCAAACTCCGCTGAAACGTCAGGAGGTTAAAAGATTGGGTGGTTCCCTAGGGATTCCTGTGGATTCCTTAGGGAATCTTAGGGATTCCTTAGGGATTCACTTGGAATCCCGAAGTATTCCTGAAGGCTTGCTGACGGATTCCCTGGGGATTCCTGCGGATTCCCTATAGGGAATCCTAAAGATTTCCGAAGGATTCCTGGGGATTCGCTATAGGGATTCCTAAAGATTTCCCTTTGGATTCCTAAGGATTCCCTATAGGCTTGCAAAGGATTCCCTAGGGATTCCTAAGGATTCCTGGCGGATCCTTAAAGATTCCTGACGGATTCCTAAGGATTCCCTAAGGATTCCAAGGGATCCCAATGGATTCCTTATGGGGTCCTAAGAATAGCCAAGGGATTCCATCGGATTCACTCGGGATTGCTCCGGATTTCCTAAGATCTCCTAACGCTTCCTCGGAATGTTTTAGCATTCCCTAGGGATTCTTCAGGACTCCCAGAAAGAATTTTTTAGGATTCCTGAAGGATTCCTTAAGGATTATCACCGGAATTCCTAGGATACCCGAAAGATTCCCTACGGGATTCCGTAAGGGTGCCCGAAAGATTCCCTAAGGATTCCCTAGGGATTCCGAAGGATTCCCTAAGGATGTGCGTGTGTGTGAGTGTGTGTGTGTGCGTGTTTGTCTGTCTGTCTGTCTGTCTGTCTGCCTGCCTGCCTGTCTGTCTGTCTGTCTGGCTGGCTGGCTGGCTGTCTGTCTATCTGTCTGTCTGTCTGTCTGTCTGTGAGCGTGCGTGCGTGCGTGCGTGCGTGCGTGCGTGTGTGCGTGTGTGCGCGTGTGTGTGTGTGTGTGTGCGTGTGTGTGTATGTATATATGTATGTATGTATATATATACACTATATATACACTAGAACCATCGCGCGCGCTTCGCGCGCGCTCAGGTCCTAGCCCAGGCTGGGGGCGCGCTAGAAGATCTTGGACAGCGCAATCAAGCACAGGCGTGTGACATAGTCGTGCCTCCTAAGGGCCTCTTGGGAACCTCTTGGATCTTCGTGGGGGCATCTGAAGGGCTTCTGGGGGTTTCTCCGTGCTTCCTCAATTGGCTGTTGGAGGCACCTCTTGGGTGCTTATCGGGGGGCATCTTGGGGCTTCTTGGGGTCCCTTGGGGGCATCGTCAAAATTCTCTGGGCAGTCGGAAAGTTATGTTCTGCAGTCTGAAGCAATCAATTGGCCGTCTTGGCTGCGTGGAGGCCCGGCGTGAGACCACATTGGGGCAATCCGGAAGCCTCCCGGGGCCCGCTTGGGCCGTCTGGGGAGCCTCTGGAGGCCCTCCTGGACTATTTTGGACCTCCCCGGCCGCCCCGTCCTCCCATGGGGGGTCGGAGGCGTCGGCCTCCAAGGCCCAGGACGCGGAAACCCTTTAAAAACATAAGGAAAATGAGCCCCGGTCCCCCCCATGGAGGGTCGAGGCAGCTGTTTTCGGGCCCCGGGCCTGCTATGCGTATGCCTGTCTATCTGTCTGTCTGTCCGTCTGTATGTACGCAAGATTGGCACCGAAACCCCAAATTCGAAACAACTGGGTGCAAACGGTGAGCCGTGAACCTGGTCACCGCCGGAAGCCTCGTAGAGTTCCTCGCGCGCGTTGTGTTCCTGGTGGCCACAGGTCTTCGCTCCACCGAATGCCTCACTGGCAAAGAGCCGCATAGCGTCTCTCCGCCCATTCGGGGACACCCCTCGCCTGAAACATTCCGTGGTCCCGCGGGTGGCTGGCTGGTCTGATTGGCGTCAGCAGCAAAAGTTCTTGTCCCCCGAAGCATACTAAAGCGCTGGGGCATAAGCACTTTTCGCTTCACGCGGCTAAGAATACAGCGTTTGCCCATGCTTTGTGACTTCAAAGACTTCACGACGAGCTCAATGGAAGTCGCGGAAGAGTCTTCTAGGAGCCCTCTTGGGGCAGTCTTGCGATCCTCTTTGGGCGTCTTGGGGCCTTCTAGGCCCGTCTTCGGCCTCTGCGAACTCCCTTGAGCCCTGTTTGGAAGCGTCTTTGGGCTGTCCTGGTCTGTCGTGGGGCTCTTTTGGGACCGTCTTAGGGGGAAAAAAACATGATGTCCGAAGAGAGTTCGGTATTTTTGGTCATCGAATGCCTCTTGGGGAACATATCGGAGCCTTCTTGGGGCGTCACCTTGATGGCCTCTTGGGCCGTTTTGAGGCCTTCTGGGGGGCGAGTGGCGCATGGACAGCAATCAAAGCTATTCCTAAGGTTCTTGAAAGGCTTTGGCATTTACACTGGGGGAGGGCTCCTGGGACGACCTGGACACTCCAATGGGAGAGCCCCCAGGAGCTCCCAAGACTGCTGTGGAAGGAATCCACTGGGAAGCCCTGCGAAGCCCCTGCGACATTCGATGGAAACTCTGGGGGGAGATCCTGGGAGGCTCCAGAAGCCATCTCGGGGGCCTCTTGTGCCGTCTTGGGCAGGTCATGGCGGTTTGGGGGGGTCTCTTGGCATCGCTTCAAGTACGCCTACGGCTATCTTCATACATTCGTGGCTGAAAAATCCTTTCCTGGAGGCCGAAAACATGCCCCGCACCCCAGCGGCTGAATGCGATAACAGGGAGGTTAGAAAAGTCTGAGGCCCTGGGCCGCTTGCCCCGGGACGCCGATGACATTGCCTGCAGCATCGTCACCATCATCGTCACCACCCTCACCCCCACCCCCATTACTATCACCATCACCATCGCCGTCACCATCACAATCACCGTCACCACCACCACCATCATCAGCATCATCATCATCATCATCATGAGCATCAGCATGAGCATCAGCATCATCATCATCATCATCATCATCATCACCATCATCATCGTAATCATCATCGTCATCATCATTATCGTCGTCGTCGTCGTCACCACCATCCTCCTCCTCCTCCTGATCATCATCCCCACCCTCATCCTCATCCTCCTCATCATCATGACCACCATCATCATCAGCATCATATTCATCATCATCACCATCATCATCAGCATCACAAGCATCAACATCATCATCAACATCAGCATCACCATCATCACCACCATCATCATCATCCTCACCACTGTGATCAACATCATCATCACCCTCATCATCATCACGATCGTCATCATCCTCAACATACAGTACTCATCATCATCATCATCGTCATCATCATCATCATCATCATCATCATCATCATCATCATCATCATCATCATCATCATCATCATCATCATCATCATCATCATCATGTTGGAGGAGGCTCGGCGCCCTCTTGGGCCTCTTGGAGCCTGCATGGCCTGTCGTGGAGCGCTCTTGGGGCACTCTTGGGCCGCCTGGGCTGCTCCAGGGAGGCTCCAGGCCCCCCCCGTCGCGCCATGGGGGGTCGAGGCACCTGTCCTGGGGCCCCCGGCCTCGCCCCCAGGGATATATATATATATATATATATATATATTTCTATCTATATATATATATTATATATATATATATATATAGACACGCACGGCCACTCCTGGATCTCTGGGGGCCCCCCTTGGAGCCCTCTCGGGGCTCTCCGTAACGGCATTTGAGGGCCCCGAGAGGGACTTCAATAGGGCCCCAAGAAGGGCACTCGCGTGACTTCGGTTTGACTCCTCCTGGGCCCTCCTTGGAGCCTTATTGGGGCCCTGCGAGACGGCACTGGAGGTGGAGGAGGAGGAAGCAGTGAGGAGGAGGAGCAGGGAGGAGGGGGAGGACGAGGAAGAGGAAGGATGGCGAGTTGGACGAGGACGAGGAGGAGGAAGGATGGCGAGTTGGTGAGTTGGTCGCGTGCCTCTATTTCGACTGGGGGTTGACCCCCTTGGAGCCCTCGTGGGGGCCCTCTTAAAGCATTTTCGGGGCTCTCCAGCGTGGTCTCGGGGGGCCCCAACTGGCTCCAAGAGGAACCCAAGAGGAGTCCACGAGGGCCCCAGCGGTGTACATGACTCGAGGCTGGTTTCATTCACCCCTTGAACCCTTTCGGGCCCCCTTGGAACCGTCTAGGGGCCCTTCGAGATTCATGGAGGGTCCCGGAGGGCCCCCTGAGTACCCCAAGAGGGCCGAAGAAGGGGTCCGAGAGGGGCCCAAGAGGGCCTCAGCAGCGTATATGACTCGAAGCTTTGTGTTTACTTACCCCAGGCGCCCTCTTGGGGCCCTTCAAGGCCCTCCACACACACACACACACACAATCGTACGCGCGCACGCGCGCGCACGCACGCGCGCACGCACGCGCGCACGCACGCACGCACGCACGCACGCACGCTCACACACAGACACACACACACACACACAACACACAACACAACACAACACAAACACGCGCGCACACACACACACATACTAACACACACACACACACACACACGCGCGCGCACGTACGCCATACACTTCCGCGCGCACCCATACACATGCACACATCGTCACATGCATACAGGCCCATGCAGACGTTCACGTGCACGCATCCACGCCACCTTCGATTGAATGTCGTGGACTGTTTGAAACTGGTCTTCTCAGCTCTACAATGGTCGCCACTTCGTGCTTTAAAAATAAATGCTGTCGCTCAAAGATAGATGCTGAATAGATACTAGTTAGCCACTAATAGACATGCAAATCTTGCAACACAGCCGATGCACAAACATATGTTCAGACACTGTCCGAAATATATACTTCTAGATATTCTGACCACCGGGCCTGAGCGGGAGCACGATAATTTCAAAAAGCGTCTATTTCTAAAAAACATGATCGACCCACGAACCCGGAAAGGAATGTAGAACTGTAACACATGGCAGCGTTTTCAAAGACACCTGATTGGGTGACGGGCAAATGCAATACTGAAGGTATCGATCTTGATGTACCCTGCCGAGGGCTGTGCTGTGCTGCGCCGTGCTGAATTGCGATGTGCCATGGCGCGACTGTGCTCTATAGCGTCGTGGATCGAGTCCTCCTTTGCATCCGAGTCCTGACCGAACTGATCTGGATCTTAAGCTCGAGCTGCCTGAACACATAGTAGCTGCCCCAGAGCTAATGGACAGGGGAACATGCCAGGAGGACGCGCCGCGAAACGTCCCAAGGGATGCGCCAGGCGACGTGCCAGGGGACGTGCCATGGGGTCGCACCGCGGGACGTGCCAAGGGGACGCGCTACGGAACGTGCCAATGGATGTGCCACGGGATGTGCCAGGGGACGCGCCACGCGACGTGCCAGGGGGACTCGCCAAAGGACGCCCCACGGAACGTGCCAAGGAACGTGCCAAGTTGCAATGCTGAGTGCATCGACCTTGATGTACCGTGCCGAAATCAGTGCTGTGCTGCGCCGTGCTGAATTGCGATGTGCCATGGCGCGATTGTGCTCTATAGCCTCGTGGATCGAGTCCTCCTTTGCATCCGAGTCCTGACCGAACTGATCTGGATCTTAAGCTCGAGCTGCCTGAACACATAGTAGCTGCCCCAGAGCTAATGGACAGGGGAACATGCCAGGAGGACGCGACGCAGAACGTCTCAAGGGACGCGCCAAGCGACGTGCCAAGGGACGTGCCATGGGGACGCATCGCGGGACCTGCCAAGGGGACGCGCTACGGAACGTGCTGGGGACAAGCGTTTCGCTCGAGACATCCTGTCAAATCATCTGAATTCCTACGCGCGGGACGCTGCACGCGCGAGACATCCTCGGAATTCCTGCGAGCGGGACGTGAAAACAAGCATTTCGCCTGAGACATCCTTTGAATTCTGGCCCCCCACGAGGCCACCGCTCGAGACATCCTCCAATTTTGCAAAACCAGCGTTTCGCTCGAGACATCCTCAACAAATTATGAAAAACAAGCGTTTCGCTCGAGACATCCTGTCAAAATCCCAAGAAATCCAAATACCCGCGCGCGGGACGCGGCACGCGCGAGACATCCTTGGAATTCCTGCGCGAGGGGCGCTTTTCCGTGTCGCGGTCGGCTCTGCAAAACCAGCGTGTCGCTCGAGACATCCTCAACAAATTCTGAAACCAAGCGTTTCGCTCGAGACATCCCCAACTCTGCAAAACCAGCGTCTCGCTCGAGACATCCTCAACAAATTCTGAAAAACAAGCGTTTCGCTCGAGACATCCTCAAAAATAATTTCGCCGGCCCTACTCCGTGCGTGCCCGCTCGCAAAATAATTTCGCCGGCCCAAGTCGCAGGGGGGCCGGGGGGTTAACCTACTAAAAGAGAACCCTGGGCCCGCGCCCTTTCCGGGAATAAATACTAATAGATACTGTGTGCACGGCGCCTCAACGGGAAGGTCAGAATTTCTAAAAGTGTCTATTCTTGTTTCCGGCTGTCTACCAGGGAAGTTACATATCCCCCCTGGGACCCTGGGAGCCCCAGGTGGCCCCAGAGAGCTTCAGGAAGCCGAACGACGCCCAGGACAGGCCCCAGGGGTCCGCAGGAGATTCCCAGGAGGCTCCCAGGAGGCCCCAGGAGGCCCCCTATCAGAACGTGTCAAGTTAGTACAAATCCGGTGTCGATTCGTTGATTTTTCCTGCTCTTGTGGCCCCCTCCCCTCCCCATTTTGGAGGGCACCGACGGCCACATATCAGACATCCCCCCCTGGGAGCAGGAAGCCCCAGGTGGTCACAGGAGGCCCAGGAGGAAGCCCCAGGAGGAAGCCCCAGGAGGTCACCAGGAGGTTACCAGGAGGTCACCAGGAGATCCCAGGAGGCCCCAGGAGGCCCCCGCAACGCGGAGCTCTGAGACGCCGCGCTCGAGGTGGTCCGGTCCGTTTCGCCTGAGACTTCCTCGCAGCACGTTTCGCCCGAGACATCGTCGCAACTCTGGGGTCCGAGATGCCGCGCGCGAGGTGGTCCAGCCCGTTACGCCTGAGACATCCTCGCAACTCTGGGCTCCGAGATGCCCTGCGCGAGGTGGTCCGGCCCATCTCGCCTGAGACATCCTCGCAACTCTGAGCTCTGAGATGCCGTGCGCAAGGTGGTCCGGCCCGTTTCGCACAAGACATTCTCGCAACTCTGAGCTCTCAGATGCTGCGCAAGAGGTGGTCCAGCCTGGGGGCCCAGAAGACCACATGTTACATATCCCCCCTGGGACCCTGGGAGCCCCAGGAGGCCCCAGAGAGCTTCAGGAGGCCGCAGGACGCCCAGGACAGGCCCCAGGGGTCCGCAGGAGATTCCCAGGAGGCTCCCTATCAGAACGTGTCAAGTTGATACACATCTGGTGTCGATTCGTTGATTTTTCCTGCTCTTGTGGCCCCCTCCCCATTTTGGGGGGCCCCGACGGCCACATGTTAGATATCCCCCCCTGGGAGCCCCAAGAGGCTTCAGGAAGCCCCAGGTGGGGTCCAGGAGGCCACAGGAGGCCCAGGAGGAAGCCCCAGGAGGTCACCAGGAGGTCCCAGGAGGCACCAGGAGGCCCACGCAACTCGGAGAGCTCTGCGACGCCGCGCTCGAGGTGTCTGGCCCGTTTCGCCCTGAGACTTCTACGCAGCACGTTTCGCCCGGCCAACGTCACTTTGTTAGGGTGTCCGAAATGCGCGCGCAATGTGGTCAGCCTCGTTTCCGCCTGAGACATCCTCGCAAACTCTGGGCTCCGAGATGCCCGCGCGAGGTGGTCCTGCCCGATCTCCGCCTGAGACATCCCTCGCAGCTCTGGGCTCTTGAGATGCCGGTGCGCAAGGTGGTCCGGCTGCCCGTTCGCACAAGACATTCCTCGCAGCACTCTGAGCTCCCAGATGCCGCGCAAGAGGTGGTCCAGCCTGGGGGCCCAGAAGACCACATGTTACATATCCCCCCTGGGACCCTGGGAGCCCCAGGAGGCCCCAGAGAGCTTCAGGAGGCCGCAGGACGCCCAGGACAGGCCCCGGGGGTCCGCAGGAGATTCCCAGGAGGCTCCCAGAAGGCCCCAGGAGGCCCCCTGTCAGAACGTGTCAAGTTAATACACATCCGGTGTCGATTCGTTGGTTTTTCCTGCTCTTGTGGCCCCCTCCCCATTTTGCTGTGCACCCGGAATCCGGTCCGGACCCACGTTTTGAAAATCTCCCAAAAACGCCAGAAAAGTTCGAAAAGTCGGAAAGTCGAAAAGTCAAAAAGTCCACAGGAATGACGGGGTGACCGAAAAGTAGAAAAGTAGAAAAGTCGAACAGTCGATCCGTGCAGCTGAAAAATTGACAAATCGAAATTTGAAAAGTCGAAGAGGACCTCCGTGGGCCTTCCAGGGCGTGCATTTTCGCATGGTGTAGGGTACCTGGGAATTCTCGCATGGTGTAGAGCCTCTCAGAGGAGGAGGAGGAGGAGGAGGAGGAGGAGGAGGAGGAGGAGGAGGAGGAGGAGGAATGGGGGGGGGAGGAGGGAGATGAGGAGGAGGAGGAGGCTGGAGGCAGGAAGGAGGAGGAGGAGGAGGAGGAGGAGGAGGCCTCCCCGGGCGAGAGTTTTCGCGCAGTGTAGAGGGCCTCCGCGGGCGGGAGTCTTTGCGTGGTGTAGGGCTTCCCGGGGCAGGAGTTCTCGCGTGGTGCAGGGTTTCCCGGGGCAGGAGTTGTCGCGTGGTGCAGGGCCGTGGGGTTCCCCTGGGCGGCACTTTTCGACGTTTCGACTTTTCGCGCAGCGCTGGCCCCGATTCCACCGAAATGAGCTGGTGTTGAAACCTGGGGCCTCCTGGGGTCTCCTGGGGCCTCCAGGGGCAGGCACCAGAGGAGTTCTCGCGCGCTGCGTCTCTGGGCGGGAGCTTTCGCGTGGTGCAGGGCCTCCCCTGGGCGGCACTTTTCGCCTGTTCGACCTTTCGCGCCGACCATCAAGAGGCCCCAGAGAGCCCCAGGAGGCCCCAGCACGGACTCAGGCCATAACACCGGCCGATTTTGGAGTGGAATCGGGGCAAGTTTTGGCAAAATCGGCCGGTGTTATGGCCCAGGAGGCCCCTGGAGAGCATCCAGAAGCCCCAGAGACGCACCAGAGAGCCAGGACAAGAGATGAAGGAAGTAAGAAAGAAAAGAAGAAAAAAAAAAAACAAAAAAAAGAAATGAAAGGGGGAGCCCCACACGGACTCATGCCGATAACAACCTGGGCCGATTTTGGAGTTGAACGCCGCCAAGTGTTTGGCATCGGCCGACTTCGTGGCCCAGGAGGCCCTGGAGAGCATCCATAAGCCCCAGGACGCACCAGAGAGACCCGAGCCCCAGTTCGGCCTCGGCACGGACTCCAGACGGCGGTCGATTTTGTGGAATCGCGGGGCAAATTGTGGCAAAGTATCCGGTTTTATGGCCCAGCGGCCCATGAAGGCCCCTGGAGAGCTCCAGAGTCCGCCAGAGACGCCCCAGGAAAAGAAAACACAGAAAAAAAATAACAAGGAGAAAAAAAAGCCCCAGGAAGAGGGGGGGCCCCAGCAGAGCACGGACTCAGGCCATAACACCGGCCGATTTTGGAGTGGAATCGGGGCAAGTTTTGGCAAAATCGGCCGGTGTTATGGCCCAGGAGGCCCCTGGAGAGCATCCAGAAGCCCCAGAGACGCACCAGAGAGCCCCAGTTCGGCCTCAGCACGGACTCAGGACGCCGGTCGATTTTGGTGGAATCAGATTAAGTTTTGGCAAAATCGGCCGGTGTTATGGCCCGGGAAGCCTCTGGAGAGCATCCAGAGGCGCCAGAGACACTTCAGCACCAGCACGGATTCAGGCCATAACGCCGGCCGAATTGGGGCGAATCCGGGCAAACTTTGGCAAAATCGGCCCCAGGAGACCATCAAGAGGCGCCAGGGACGCCCCAGGAGGCCCCAGGAGGCCCCTGCACGGACTCAGGCCATAACACCGGCCGATTTTCGCTGAACCAGGGCAAGTTGTGGCAAAATCGGCCGGTGAGGCCCTTGGAGAGCATCCAGAGGCCCCAGAGACGCCCCAGAGAGGAGGCCCCCGCGCGGACTCAGGCCATAACGCCGGCCGATTTTGGTGGAATCGGGGCAAGTTTTGGCAAAATCGGCCGGCGTTATGGCCCAGGAGGCCGCGCTGGGGCCTCCTGAGGCTCTCACGGGCCTCTGCAGCAGCTCTCCAGGAGGCCCCAGCACGGACTCAGGCCATAACACCGGCCGATGTTGGTGGAATCGGGGCAAGTTGTGGCAAAATCGGCCGGTGTTATGGCCCAGGAGGACCCTGAAGACCATCCAGAGGCCGCACAGACGCCGCAGAGAGCTTCAGGAGGCCCCAGCACGGACTCAGGCCATAACGCCGGCCGATTTTGGAGGAATCGGGGCAAGTTTTGGCAACGTGGAGACCATCAAGAGGCCCCAGGAACGCCCCAGGAGGCCGACGTACAGACTCAGGCCATAATACCGGCCGGTTTTCGCTGAACCGGTGCAAGTTTTGGCAAAACCGGTCGGCGCTATGGCCCACTTTGATCGTCGGGTGGCTGTAAGTGCGGTAAGAGCGTTCATCTTACATAATCTTAGTTAAGCCATAGAACGTACACTTGTTGATCGCGCATCTCATGTGTGCATATGCAAAACTTATGGTGTTTGTAAGTGTAGATGTAAGTAATATACTAAGTTAGATATCTCTGCTAAGTCGATGGGGCTGAACATATTCGTGTTTTTGCTAATCATTTGCGTATTTGTTATTCTTAACTTTTTTGAAATCCATTGAATTTCCGTTGTTGTTGTTGTTCAGTTGTTCAGGACCGAGGCGCCGCAGGTACTTGCTGTACCTCGCGGCCGCGGCGCTGCGGGCTGCGCGCATGCCCGCGGGGAGGGGGGAGGGAAGGAGGAACATGTTTATCCATGTGTCTTCGGCCCTCCCTTATCCCCCCTTTCCTTAGGCGGCGCGCCGCCTTCTCCTCCGTCGCCTCGTCCTCCGTCGGCGGTAATCCGCCTTCTCCCCCCCCCATGGCGGCAATCCGCCTTCTCCCCCTCCGTGGAGGCAAACCGCCCTTCTGGCGGCAAACCGCTTTCTCCTCCTTTGGCGGCAAACCGCCTACCCCTTCTGGCGGCAAACCGCCTTCTCCTCCTCTGGCGGCAAACCGCCTCCCCCTTCTGGGGGCAAACCGCCTACTCCTCCTCTGGCGGCAAACCGCCTTCTCCTCCTCGTGGCGGGAAACCGCTTCTTCCCAACCGCCCTATCGGCGGCTTGCTTTGCCGCCTCCTTCCACCCCCTCGGCGGCAAGCCGCCCACCCCTTTCCCCCCTCCCCTCCCTGCCTCTCCTTGACCCACCCTCCCCCATAGCTCTCTTCTTCCCCCCCGCGCACCCTTCGGCACCCCCTCCCCCGCCCCCCCTTCGACACCCTCTCCCCCCTGCGCCCCCCCTCACCCAGGAGGAGGAGGAGGAGGAGGGAGAGGAGGAAGAGGAGAAGGAGGAGGAGGAGGAGGGGGAGGAGGGGGAGGAAGGGGGAGGAGGAGGAGGAGGAGGAGGGGGAGGGGGAGGAGGAGGAGGAGCAGGAAGAGCAGGAGTAGGATATGTCCGTCGCACGCGCGTTGGCTCGATCCGTTTTTGGCGAGCCCTCCTCCGAGGGCTTCGGGCGGCGTGCGCGCGCGGGGAGTCGCGCACTCCGCTCGGCGCGCGGTCGCGCCGCATCGCTGCCCTGGAGGGCATCCTTCGAGGCCGCCTGGAGGAGGCGCGGGCGGCGTTCGTAGCGCGCGGCAGTGCGACGGAGCACCTTCCTGCCTGCATCCAGGCGGCGACGTCCCAGCGCTGGTCGCAGCTCCAGAGTGCGCAGTTTGCTGCTTTGGGCGGCGGCGTGGGGCGGGCGCAGTCCGAGCTGGGAGACTTCTTGCAGGCTCTGTCGTCGGGCAGCCTGCAGGGGGGGAAGCTCCAGAACTACGAGGGGTTCATTGAATCCCACCAGCCCTTTGGGCGTGAGTGGTTTAGCGAGCTTTCTCTGTTCTCAATCCCCCAACCCCCTTCTTCCCCTTCGGGGAGGGGTTTACCCCTCCCCATACCCCCTCCCCCTGGACCTGGAGAGGGGGTCCCGCGGGTCGTTGGAAGGGGTCTTCTCGGGCTCCTGGGAGGGCCAAAAAACGACGACCCTCATGAGGATTCTGGCCCCGACGGGGGGACGGAGATAAGTCCCTCTCCTCTTCTGTGAAGCCAAAAACATTGATTTTACTAGGATTGTGGCCCCATTTTGGACTTCTGATGGGGGCAGCGCTCATCGTCCTTCCTAGCAAAATCATTGAGTTTACAGAAAGGTTTTGGCCTCATCTTGTCTTGCTCAGGGGGTTGCTCTTCTTTGCGCTTCTGAGGAGGTCGCAAGAAGCTCCAATATGGCCCCAAGAGGCCCCCAGGAGGCTCCCAAGAGGCCTACGACTCACACCAGGACGAGGGGCCCGAACGACTCACACCACGAAGAGCCCGAACGACTCACACCACAATTATGGGCCCGAACGACCTCACAGCCAGGCGAGGCGCCCGAACGTGACTAACACGCACGAGTAGCCCAAACGCACTCACGACAACCACGACGAATGCCGCCGAACACACTCACACAGAACAACATCACAACAAACACAGCACAACCACTCGCGACGACAAACAACACGGAGAAAACAGTACCACAAGATCAACCAACAGCACTACAGAACCCACACCATCACCACACGAGGGGGTACAACCACCACGAGTATCCCGTGAACTAGTCCGGGGGAGGGGGGGGGGTGAAAGAGGGGCGGGGTGGGGGGTGGGAAAAACAACCGCAACAACCACCAGGGGAGGATTAAGGGCCCGAACTACTCACACCAGGATGAGGGGCCCGAACAACTCACACCACGAGAAGCCCGAACGACTCACACCAGGACGAAGAGCCCGAACGACTCACACCACGAAGAGCCCGAACGACTCACACCAGGAAGAAGGGCCCGAACGACTCAGACCAGGACGAGAAACCCCAACCGACTCAAACCACGAGGGGCGCTTTCTCTCCCTCCTCCTTCGCCTCGTCCTACCCCCGCTCCCCCCACAAGGAGGATGTACAAGGGGGCGGGAGGAAGGAGGAACAGGGGAGATATGCGGGGCCAAGCGGACACACGCCTGAAAAACACGACTTTCGGCATGCTTCGCGAGAGTTGTTGCTGTGAGATGGGCTGGTGGGGATACGCGAAGCGTAAAGAATTTCTGACGCCTCAGTTGTGGGAGTTCGCGCTCTCGCCGCATTCGGGCTTCGCTGCCGAGATGGCGGCGTTCTCAGAGCACCTCGGGGCGCTTGGCTTGAGGCATCCGAGCTGCCCGACGGCCGCCAACATGGCAGCATTATTGTTGCTGGTGTGCGAGCAGACAGGCGTGGAGACGGGCGAGATCACGAGGGAGCTGTTGCAGTCATATCTGGTCACAGTGAATCCTCGTTCAAGCATCTCGCGGCGACGATGCCGCCGCCCAGGGATGGCATCCAGGCTCCCCCCATCACGCCTGGGAGGCCCCAGTCTCAGTACCCCATCACGTACGTCGACGCCTTCCCGCCAGGTGTTGGAGCGACGGCGCCGCAGATAAATCCAGTCGAGATGGTGACGATTGCGAAGCTGATTAATCTCCGCGCAGGGAAGAAGAGCGGCCACCTCGCGCTGCCCGCGCCTGCGCCCGCCCGCGGCGGGCTGCAGCCATCCCACGGTCCAGGCGGCTGCTCTCCTCAGCAGCACCTCCCCATCGCGGCGGCCGATTCGTTCTCTGGGCGCTGGCCGACGGCTCCACGGGGGATAACAGAACGCATTCCCCCGCGGGACACCTGGCATTGGGTCGAGGGGTGGGTTCCTGGATCGGCGTGGGGTGCGTTTCTGGATGCCTGGATCGAGGGCGTGGTGCGAAAGATCCCCCATCCCCCCCCCCCCCATCCCCCTAGGAGGATGGGGGGGGGGGGGATATTTTCGTTCGGCGGTGATCCGCCTGATTTCAAGTGGGGCTTTCGCGCAGCGGCGGCCGCTGGCCCAACCCAGCCATCCAGCTGATCGACCGCTCGCAGACGCAGCAGCCGCAGGAGCCGTTGCAAGAACGAGCAGGTTCGAACCACCAGCTTTCGATGGCGGCGGGGAGTTCGGATGCGCCGTCGACGCAGCAATTGGCGGCACACGATGGCGGCAAACCCGCCGACTGTCAGCCGTTATCGAGCACCGCCGCCGCCCAAACGGCCTCGATCAGCAAGAGCCGCGCGGCGAAGAAGCAGAAGAAGCATGAGCTGCCGATCGAGCTCGACTCCGACTCCGACTTCGGCATCGTCGCCGTGACGCCGCCGCCCAAGGCTGAGAAGGTCGGCATCGCCGCAGGCTCTCTGAAGAAGACCCCGACGGAGGCGGCTCTGGCCATGGTCGCGGCCATGGATAAGAGGACGAAGGCGGTCAAGACGAAAAAGAACGCCGAGGCGGTGAAGGCCCCCACGCTTGCCACGGGCAATGCTGCTAAGAAGACGACGCCGCCTGGCAATGACAACGCGGCAAAGAAGACGACGCCGCCTGCCACGGGCAACGTGGCTAAGAAGACGCCGCTCCCCACGGGCAAGAAGACGGACGGAGCGGCTGGGAAGGACAAGCAGCGCAAGTGGGCGAAGCCGAGGTGGGAGATGCAGACCACGCGCAACTTGGCGAGCGGGGTTGAACCTCCCACCGATGAGGCGTCGGGCGCGCGCGGCGATTCCCAGCAGCCCCGCTGGGGTCGCAGTTTGCGCGCCCGCCGCCTTTCAGGCGACTGTTCATCGTTGCTCCGCCCCCCAGGTGCAGTTCCGCAGCGGCAGGGTCGGCGTCCCTGGCAGCAACGTCAGCCTGAAGTACATCGCGGGCGATGAGGCCGACAAGGCCAGATTCTCACCGACGCCCTTCTCGACGCCCTCCTCCGCGCTCTCTTCATTTTCGCCCCTGCCTCGACGCCCCCTCCGCCCCCTGCTGCCTCGTTGCGCCCGATCGCTCCGAGGCCAGGGCCATCGCGGAGGCGGAGGAGCTGGTCAAGAAGGAGCTCGCCGCCAGGGCGCGCGGCGAGTAATTCGCGCTACGACTCTTCAACTCTCCAGGCCAACGGGGCGGCCTCGGGATAACAAAAAGGTCGTGGCGGATATGCCGCCTCGTGGCGGATATGCCGCCTTGTAGCGCAGCCTTCTCGCCTTCCAACTCGTGGCGGACATGCCGCCCCCGCCCCACCCCTTTGCGCTCCTCCGCCCTTCAGGCGGACATGCCGCCGCCCCCCTCCCCTACTCGGCCCACTCCGCGCCCCCGCGCCACGTCCCTGCGCCCCCCACTCCGCTGTCAGGCACGGGATCCCACGCCAACTAACGTCGGGGAGACGCCCACTGCTCGAACGGCGAAGGCGTTCACCCAGAATGGCATGGGCGCGCGCGAAGGCACCGACGTTGCCACCGCCCGTTCAACGACGAAAACAAGTGAACCAAGACCTGCACATTCAAAGGGACACCCGTTCACTTATATTTCTGGTTCCCAATGCCACCCTCACTCTGCCCCCTCCCCCGAGACCCCGTCGCAAGAACCAGCGGGGCCCTTCTGAGAGGCCCCCGAGGGCTCGAGGAGCTCCAAGACTTCCATGGGTCCATGGGCAACCCCCTCCCCCTCCTCCCGAAGTCTCGCTTCCGCGTCCGATTCCATTTCGGTTCAAGCCCGCGGCCCGCGGGTGCCCGCGAGCCCGCGCGGGGTTGGCCCCCCCCTTTCGCGCCGACGCGTGGGCTGGGGCCCGCGCGCCGAGGCTGCGCCGCAGCCACCGCGTCACGCTCGGCGCCTCGCACTGCGGCCGCGGCCATGGCAGACAGCGGCAGCGCGTTCGACGCGTTGGAGGCAGCTGCATCGCCAAAACAAGTGGCCCCGCGTGCGGTAGCCAGGGACGCGCGCTTCGCGCGCGAAACTGGCTGGCCGCTCTCGGTCGAACTGTTTTGGCGATTCGGCGCAGGAGATGTTCGGGCCAGCGATGCAGTTGCTCTCCGACCTTGCGGGCGTGGACAACAACGCAGGGGATCGGTCTTCCTCCGCCAGCGGCAGTCAGCCAGCCAGCGCGCCCACGTTGGCGGCGCAGCCAGCGCGATCGCGCAGCCCGCGGGCACCGAAGACGCCGCCGCGCAGGCGGGGGCCGACGTCGCCGCCGCGGGGCCCGCGGCAGCGGCCTTTCCGCGCCACCCCGCCCCCAGCTCTCGTGCAGGAGCTCGCGTCGCACATGCGGAGCGCGACGCCTGTGGTGGAGGAGCCCCCCGAGGCGGTGGAGGCGCCTCCCAACGCGGTGGAGGCGTTCAGGACGCAGCTGCGAGCATGGCTGAGCGACCCCGTTGGGAATCCCATCGACTGGCGGTCGGAGAACGTGCTCGCCGTGCTCAAGGAGTACCAGATGAAGTACGATTACAAGAAGTTCCGCGACCGCGGCCCGCCTGGCCCCGCCATGGGCGGGCCGCAGACGTGGCAGGGCCAGGCGTGGCGCGCGAATGCGAAGCGCTGGGGGAACCGAGGTGGCGCAAAGCGCGCGATGTATGCGAAGCTACGCGGCAGCAAGGCAGCGCCGCGGGCGCGCGAGCCGCACGCCCCCAGGCCTCAGCTGATGCCGTGGGGGCCCAAGGCGCCGAACTTGCTCAAGACGCTGCCTCAGCAGGCGCCGTGGAGGACCACTGGCAATATGAACCCTCCAGCTCCGCCTCCGCCGCGGAAGGCCATGGGGCCGCCGCCGCCGAAGACCATGCAGCCGCCAGCAGGGAAGACCAGCATGGCGCAGCCGAGGGCAAGGAGTCGGCTGCAGCCGACAAGCAAGATGGCACCACCGCCAGCGAAGCCGCGCCCGCCCGCCCGCCCAGATGTCTCATTGTAAGGTGATCGTGTGGACCTGCAGGCGGGCTGAGGTGCATAGCTTCCGTAATTCGAGCGCGGATAGCTGACGCGCCGCCTCCCCCCGCCTCGTCTCATCTCATCTCTCCTCCCCTCTCTTCGTTGCCGATCTATCTCATTGGCGGACGCGCCGCCTCTCCCCGCCTGGCGGACAACCGCCGTTCAGATAAGAGCATCGGCGCATCGGGTTTGTTCTAGGCGGTTGGAAGAAGAAAAAACACACACACACACACACACACACACACACACACACACACACACACACACACACACACACACACACACACACACACACACACACACACATGCACACACACACACACACCAGTCCTTCCCTGAGCCACCCATTGGCGGCTAAACCGCCCTGAGGCCTCCCTTGGCGGCCACGCCGCCCTGAGCCCTCCATTGGCGGCTAAACCGCCGCCGCCGCCGCCGCCTGCTGTCATCCCGAAATTTGCGATGCCATCGCGCCTCTTACACAGGTATGTTTTTGTTGTTGGGACGCTGTATCGGCCCGAATCTAGGCGCGCACAGGCTCGCGGCCCAGCGGCTTCTGTGCTAGCCGCGGCTCGCGGCTCGGCGGCGTCGCTGCCATGGCAGGCCAGCAGGGCGAGAAGTCCATCATGTTCGGCTTCAAGTGCCCACAGAGCAGCGTCTGCAAAAGGGGCGGCAAGTGGTTCCAGGGAGAGACAGAGGAGGCGACCAGGGGCAAGCTCGTGAACCACCTTCGCGCGTCGCCGCACCACGACTTGAGCGAGGAAGGCGCGGAGGCAGCTGCTCTCGCAGTCGTTCCCGACACTTGGGAAGTCGACCTCGCGGAGTGGCGCCAATGGGAGGAGGAGGAGGCCAACTGGGGCTCCGCCAAAAGGCGCAGGGGGGCGCCGAAGGTCGAGCTGGCGCCAATCCCTCCACAATCCCGCGTGGAGCGCTCGCACCAGCTGAAGGACGCGTTCACGGAGGGCAGCGGATCGTCAGGCGCCGCTTCGTCCGCGGCCACGGCGGGCATGAGGATGTCCACGGCGCTGGCCAGCCAGATGTCGCCCGATAGCATCGCGGTGCTCAACGGCACCCAGTGCCGGGCTGTGCTCGACTCGTTGCGCCGCGCGCGCACTGCGACGCAGATGTGCGCCCAGATAGCGGAGCGCGCGGTGAACGCTTTCCGCCAAGAGGAGCAATGCATCGCCGAGTGCGAGGACGTGCTCGCGAGCAGGCTGGTGCGCAACGCGACCTCGTAGGTGCAGGTGCACGGCTGGCAGCACTGATGTCGCCTCAGCATCAGTAGCCTCATTCGCGCAGGCGGCGCGACGCGTCGGCCCTACACGCCCCCCTCCCACTCCTCCAACGTAATTTCAACCCACACCCCTGTGTCAGAACAAATTAGGACATCCCCAAACACTCCATCCGCACTCAATTCGTGAAGGCCGCCACGCCGAGGTGAGTTTTGGCCGTGCAGGCGGCCGAGTAGCCGCCCCCCAATGCAAGGCGATATGGGGGCGAGTGGACGAACGGAGCGGGAGGAAGGCGAGGGAACTTTGGCGGATAAGACAGGTGGGCGGGTGGATGGGATTTGGCAAAAGGGTTGGATGGAGAAAACTGCATCCGCATAAGAATGAGTGCGGCTATGTTTTGGATGTGCTGCATCGCCATGTCCGCCCCCCCCCCCCCACCCATCGCCTTGCATATGATGACGCTCAGGCAGCGCGCCCCGTTCGCGCGCGCTCGCCCGTCTCTTCGCTGCCGCTCAGGCAGCGCGCCTCGCTTCCGCGCTCGCCCGTCTTTTCGCTGCCGCTCAGGCAGCGGTTTGAAGCACGCGGCGCCGTCCGCGGTCGGTAGCGCAGGGCGCCGCTCCGCCCCTGCTGCTCCGCTTAACTAACTCGGCGGACGTGCCGCTACGCCGCCGCCATGCACTGGCAAAAAAAAAAAAAAAAAAAAAAAAAAAAAAAAACGTTGGATGAATACATATGTCATCAGATGTTACCACGCGCCTGGTAACACGCCTGATAACATATGATAACATATGATAACATGATGTCAATTTTGTGTGGTTGTCATGTTGCGCGCAATTCATTTCAGTATCCGTATCACCTCGTGCGTCCGCCACGCTTCGAGCGGCTAGTCCGCTGGCGGCCAATCCGCCTCCCTCGCCGCACCCCTGCGCCCTCTCAAGCGGCGAGTCCGCTGGCGGATATGCCGCCCCCTGCATACCTCCCTCCGCCCCTCCCTCCACCTTTGAAGCGGCTAGTCCGCTGGCGGCTACCCCGCCTCACTTACCGCGCGTCTTCTTCGTCATCGCTTCGCGCCCATCTCATCTTGGCAGCAGTTCTCTCGACAGCACGCGGCCGCGCGCGACGCGCGGCTTCTCGCGCGCCAAGGCGGCCGCGCCGCCATGTTGGGGGTGCCGCCCGCTGAAGATCACCAGCAGCATTCTCTGGCACTGATGTTCGGAGCCGCCAGGCCGAAAAACAAGGGAGTGATGATCAAGGCGCCCGCAGCGAAGCCCCGTGGGAAAGCTAAGCCATCGGGGACGCAGATGGCACTGACTGGACAGCTTGCGCCGCCGCTCGCATTGACCGATGGAGGGCCGCCGGAGGCGCGCGGGAAAAGCAGAGGCAAGGGCAAAGGCAAACACCCCGCAGCGTTGAAGAGGACGGCTCGCAAAGCTGCGTCAGCCGCAGCTCCCGCCGAGGAACTGCCTCCTCAGGGCGCAGCGGCTTTGCCACCAGAGCCGGACGACGCAGCGTCAGAGGCGGCATCGGGCTCCGAGGAGCGCGGCGACGAGATTGGTTCCGAGCTCGGCGTCGAACAGGATGAGCTTGAGAGTGCCAAGCGTGAGCTTGAGGAGGAAGAGGCTCCACCGCAGGGCGTGGTAGCCAAGGTTGAGAGGCACTCGCCCGATGCTGCATATATGAATGAAGAGCGCTCGCCCGAGGCGGCAGCGCCGCAGGCGGAGGGGGGGGGGGGGGGCAGCTCAGGGCGATCCGCCAGCAGGCGCTCCCCAGGTAGGGGAGTTCGCGGATGTGCATGGCATCGGGGATCGCATCGTGCGTTGCAACCGCTGCTGTCGCACGGCAAAGGAGTGCAACTACAGGATCAGAGCGAAGGGTCAGTCGACTTACCAGTGCGACGCGCGCAACACGAACGGGGTGCGCCTTTCTCGGAGGTTCGGACAGTGGCCGCCAAAGTGTTTCGCTAAAATGAAGAGTGAGTTCAATCAGCAGTTCCACAAGGATCTGGCAGAAGATCCTGGGCTGTCGAACCTCGATCGCATTGAAGCCTTCGTGGTCAGCTCAAGCAGTGTCCAACGGATGGAGGAGGAGCGCGTCCGCAAAGGTGGCAAGTACTTTCCGCTGAGGAAGTGGGCGCACGACGGCTTCGACGCGAAAAAGATCGAAGATAATGTGCAGGATAAGAGGTGGAACCCTGATCTCGGGGAGTGGACGCACAGGCCGCGATTGGAGGCGGCCTGGAGCGAGACAGCGGAGGCCGCAGTGCGCAAGAGGACGCAGGCGAAGCAGAGCGGCCCGCGGGCAGCGGCCTCGACGGGCGTCGCAGAGCACGGCGGCGACAAGGGCGACAGAAGCGACGAGAGCGACATGTCCAGATCCAGGCGGCGCCGCAGGCGCAGGTCTGACAGCCGCAGGAGGAGGAGGAGGCGCAGCAGGAGCAAGCGCGACAGCAGGGGCAGGCGCGACAGCAGGAGCAGACGCCGCGACAGACGTCGCGACACCAACCGCAGCAGGAGCCGCTCGCGTGGCGACCGCGACAGGAGCAAGAGCCGCCGCAAGGGCAGGAGCAAGAGCCGCGGCAGGAGCAAGGACAAGAGCAAGAGCAGGCCGTTTGGGGCTTCAACGCAGGGGTGTCGCCTGGGCTTCGCATTCGTTTTCGGTTTCCGTTCAACTCTTCAGGTTCGGATCGGGTTATTGATTTCGCTCGGCTCGAAGTGTTGTCATTTTCGGACAACCCCGAAGGCTCCGCAGGGATAAGGGCGCTGAGAAGGAGCGGGGGCGGCAGGGGGCGAAGGAAAAGGCCGAGCAGGCCAAGAAGGAGACGCAGGAGAAGAACCTGGCGCTGAAGTGGATCGGCGCCGCAACGAGGCTCGAGGCAGAGCTGGACGGGTACCTCGAGCATGAGAAGGCGGACAAGGTGCCGTCATGGGATGTGAAGAACGCGAAGGCGGCGAGGAAGTCTGTGGCAGTCATGAAGGCGGTGGCGCAGAAGCGCGCGCACAGCGGCGCGGCCTTGACGATCACGCAGGACGAGGCCATCAGCATCCAGAAGGATGCGAGCTCGGCGGCGAAGGCCATCGCGGGGATGCTCAAGGAGGCCCAGAAGCACAGCACCTGAGCGCCCCATGGTGGCCCAGTACCTCATGAAGTACGGCCTGAAAAAGGTGCCCTAGCAGGTGGAGTAGGACCCGAATAAGCCGCGGCCGCTGGGCCGCTCGTGAGCAGGGGCGGCAGTTGGGCCGCTCATGACGAGGTGTGTGATTTCGTACAATTGCTATTGTTGGTGAAAAAAAAAATGTTTTCGTTGTCTTCGCCATCCCACTCGTTACCACTGCAGCCCTTCGTTTGGCGGGGGTGCCGCCTTTCCACTCTCGCAAGCCCTTGGCGGACATGCCGCCTTGCCTTCATTTGGCGGAGATGCCGCCCTTGCTGCTCATCGCGCTCCGATGCCTCGCTTGGCGAGGCGAAACGCTTGCAGAGCTCCCTCCTGCTCGAGCGCGTTCCGCTCGAGATCCTGCCGCGCGAGCTGTGGCCCGCGAAGGCCAGCGACACCGTTGGGAATCCCATCGGTTGGCGGTCGGAGACGAAGCAGAGGCGAAGCAGCTCCTGACGACGAGCAGATGGCCACCTGATGTCTCGCCGCGTGATTAAGGAGCCATCGGCCTCACATAATTTGATCCAGAGTGTCAGGGGCAGCCCAGAGCAATCGGCCCCCGCCGACGACCTGGATATTCGCGAGTGAACGTTCTTGCTTCGGATATCATGGGGTTAAGATGGCCACCTGCACGTTTTGCTGCTCATTGCGTTCGCACCGTTCTCTCGCGTTGCCCAATGACATGACCTGCCACCGTCCCACCCCTCATCCGTAGTCTTTGTGGCTCAAGGAGAGCCGCTCGAGGTCGTGCCCCCTTCGAGGTCTTGCGCCGCTATGGCGAGCATCGCGGGCAAGTGCGACGTCGATGACTTCGAGCTCATCGCGACGGATGGCAGTGCTTGGAGCTGGGCGATCATGGCGGTGCGGTTCATCGAGTGGCGCAATCGTTGCCGCCAGGCGCGCGCCGTTGGAGCCAAGGGCCAGATGCTCATCGACCAGGCGCGGCAGATGATGGAGGAGGCGCGCCGCACCGAGGAGAAGGGCGAGACGATGCTTGACATGTCGAAGAAGACGGTGAATGACATCCCCGGCAGTATTCGGTACTTCTGCCGCCAGCCGCACCAGGAGAGTTGAGCGGCGATCGGAGCTGGGCCGATAGAGGAGGATGAGGAGGAAGAGGGGGGAGGATGAAGAGGAGGAGGAGGGGGATGAGGACTTGGAGGCAGCACGCGCACCCGCACTAAGAGCCGCCAGCCGCGCCCGTCTCCGAGCTTGAAACCCGAGCTTGGCTCTAAACGGCTGCGTGCGAGAAAAAGAAATCTCCCTTGCAAGCTCCGTTGCTACGCTCACTTCGCGCCTCCGCAATCTCACCCACCCACCCCCCTCCCCCCTCCCCCATCCCCCCCATGCCCCCCCGCCCCCGCGCTCTTCGGCGGCTACTCCGCCCCTCCCGACCCTTCAGGCGGCTACGCCGCCATGCCCTCGGCGGCTACTCAGCCCCGCGAACCATTCCCGCCTCCACTTCCGTCTCTCTGGCTGCAATTCGTTTTTCTCAACCGCATTGGGCCTCGCGCTGCCCCCCGCCCCCGCCCCTCCTCGCGCGGGCGTCGGCGCAATGGGGAAACGCGCCCTGCAGGTGGACAGGCAGTTGGAGCAGCGGGCTCGACTGCAACAATGTCTGGCCCTGCGCGGCGTGTCCGCGGCTTTGCTCAAGCGAATCGCGACTGCGCTTGGCCGTGGCGACGACGCGGGCGATGCTATAGACGTGAGCGCTCGGGCCATGCAGCGATCGCAGACGGCATCCGTGGCCGATCTCATCAGCGCAGTGCGGCTGCAGCCCAAGATCGGCACGCCTTTCCGATGGAGCTTGGCGCTGCCGCATCGGCTGATGCCGAGGCTCTGTCGGACTGCCCTCTCTGGAGTTCAATGTTTTGGAAGCGATGCGCCGTTTCCCTGTGTCGCGCGATCGGCCGTGGAGGCTTTTGCTGTACTGCGACGACATTGGCGTGGGCAACGCCTTGAAGATAGATAATCGTCGGAATCAGCTCGCGGTGTATGCGAGTTTCCTCGAGTTCGGATCCTTCTTGCAGAAGGAGGTTGCGTGGCTGCCGATCGGCACCTTGCGCGTCGTCGTGAAGAAGAGCATCGGCGGCTCGGCCGCGGCGCGGGCATTGCTTCGCGCGCTGTTCCTGGGGCCAGAGAGTCTGTCGGAGCACGGTGCGCCAATCGGCGGCGTGCACTTTTTCGCCAAGTTCCACCGCTTGATTGCAGACGAGGCGGCTGGAAAAGAGACATTCTGCACCAAGGGCGCTGCAGGTCTGAGACCGTGCTTGCAATGCAAGAACGTTGTGCTGGATCAGGCGGAATGTCTTGCAGACTACGACGACGATGATTACCTCGTGCCTCTCTGGCGCGCTGACCCGTCGCGCTTTGACCCGCTGTCGTCAGACGAGTTTTTGCAGCAATGCGATGATTTGGCGTCGCTGCGGGACACGACAACCAGAGCGAACATCGAGAGACTGGAGCCAGGGGGGAAAATATTTCCATCGATCCCCTTCTGATGCCCCCCCCCCCCTTCCCTTCTGATGTTCCGGCCCCCGAAGGAGACGGCAATGGGCATCGCTCTGGATGACCGTTCTCTGGTGGCGTGCCAGGCGTTGCGGACGGTGGCGCCGCCGAGCACATACGTGAGGGACCCCATGCTTACCATGCTGGCCAGCGGCGGGACCTTGCAGGTCGAAATCTTTGCGCTCCTCAAGGCGGTGAGGGATGTCATCCCCGACGCGTGGGGAACGTGGCGGGATCGCTGCTCGGCGTGGCGGACTGGCAGACGCGGCAGGAAACCGCCAGCGTTTCTGTTCAGCGTGGCTCGGAAGAAAGCGACCTGCAAGGCGTCGCACTTCGTGGGCACGGCGTCGGATTGCTTGGCCGTGTCACTGGGTGCACACAGAGCTGCGTCCCAGCGGCATGGCGAACGCTGCGGCGCGGTCGTTCGAGGCGATGGCGAAGTTGCTCGAATTGTACATGCAGGGCAAAAGGACATGCGGCCGCAGCTGAAACGCAAACGCTGGCCTGCGCGTTCGAGGATGCACCGCGTCGGCCCGCGCGCATCCTCGAGCGCTTAGGTGGCAGGCGGTTCGGCTACGTCCTGAGGATCGGCGCCGTGCCGAGTTTGATAGCTGTCTGGAACAAGGCCGTTTCGATTTCCTCGGCGCTGCACAAAGCCGCGCACGGGCCAGCCCTGATCAAGCCGAAGCACCATTATTTGTGGCACGTCCCCGACCAGCCTGCGGAGGACGGCATCTGGTTGGACGCCTTCGTGCTCGAGCGGAAGCGCAACCTGCTTCGGCCCAGGTCGCAGGAGATCGACAACCCTGCGAATTTCGAGCTGTCGGCCTTGACGGCGACGCTCGCCTGCTTCCTGGAGGAAGCGAAGGAGGCGCCGCGCTCCCGCGCCAAAGCGTGGCGCACGCCAGAGCTGGACAGTGCGTTCGGGCACTCGGGGCGCAACCTTGCATGCCCTTTTGTGGAGGAAGATGGGCTGGGAGAGGGGAAGGCGGTTTGCCGCCAAGGCGGCTTGCCGCCAGGAGGAGGAGGAGGAGGAGGAGGAGGAGGAGGAGGACCCCTCCGCAGGGCTGAAACGTGGACCAGCAGAGAGGCGTCGATCGACGGCCAGATGCACGGCAGCCAGGACAGACGGCGCAACCAACCTTGGTATTTAGGGGTGCACATGCGCGTGCCCCCCAAAAATCGAGGCGCTGCTGCCCTCAGGATTTTCTCCTGGGCGACGGCGAGGCGTGCATCGTGCATTGCTGCGCGCAGGCTGGCGCCGCCAGCTACCTGCTGGTGGAGACCCTGGAATGGGTGCGCGCGCCATGCCCAGGCGCGTCCCTGTGGCGGCCGCGCGGCGACGTCGCCGTGATGCCCGCCGAGCTGATCCCGCCAGCCTGGGCGGCTCATCGGCGACTACAGGACGATGGCTATGTGCTCGCCATCACGTGAAAAGGAAAAAACGCGCGCATGCGAGAGCGGATATGCCGCTGGCGGATATGCCGCCCTTCGATAGAGAGGCGCAGGGGGGAGGGGCGGATATGCCGCCGAAGAAGGAAGGCGGGCTCGGGGAGGGAAGGCGGCAGGAGGGAGTGGGGGCGGGCTGGCCGCCGACAACGAGGAGAGGAGAGGGGGGGCGGTGATAGCCGCCGAGGGGAGGCAGTTTGAAGAATAGTTGACCCCCCCCCTCTCTCCCTCTCCCCCCCCCCCCCCCGCGCCCCGCAGGCGTCCTGAGGGCGGCTCGGCGCGTCGACCTGCGGCGCCTTGTCCTGAAAAACTGCCGCGTTGTAGTTGTTAGAACGTTGTTGTTGTGTTTTTGTTTTCGGAACATAGCAATATCAAGAACAAACATGACAAACATGGAAAGTTTCGCAAAGTTCAGGTTAACCGAATCGGACAGCCCACATCGACTTAGCTGACTTAGCTACTAAGTTTGATATGTTGAGGTGTATGTATCGTCATATCTTGGCAGTGGTACCCGATAGCTCAGTTAATAAGATGGATGGTTCTGTGAGTAGTATGTATGGCATGTTGTTGAATATACTTATCTAACAAAACGTCAAGCAGATGAATGCTAAGTTCGATATTTTATGTATGTTGAATATGTGAGGTCAACTAGCAGGAACCTACATACATCTTCGTTGAAACGATTTCATCGGATATACAACGCTCTTACCGCACTTACACCCACCCGACGGTCAAAGCGGTTTGGCCGGCCGGTTCTGTTCGGCCGGTTCGGTTCCAGACCCGGTTCTCGGTTCTCGGTTCGGTTCGCGGCCATCATGCAGATTCATCCATTGCACAGAGACGATGCCTCGAAGGAGTCCGCGAAGCTTGTTGAACATAATAAAGACGGAAAAGACAAGTTAAAGAAAACAGCGGAAGCCAAACAGGAAGTGCCGGCGGCTAAGCCGTCCAGCACCCAATTTTCGATTGAGGCCGGGAACTCCCCGACTTTGGGGCTGGCATCAGCGAGCACTGAGAGGGCGTTCAAGCCTCCGCCCCCACGGGCCGAGGCTTGGCCCTCCAATCTTAAGGCCGATGCGCCTATGCAAGTGCCAATGCCCCCTCCTCCTCCAAAGGAGGGGCCGCCCGCGGAAATGCCAAAAGAGGTAGCGCCTAAGAAGGCTCCGCCGGAAATTCGTGCACCGACATCGCCGCCGTCCAAGAAGCCGACCATCGCTCCGCTGGAGGACGTGCCACAGGCGAAAGAATCGACGTCCAAGAAGGCTCCGCCTCCGCTGCAATTGAGTCCAGAAGTGTATGCGATGAGCCCTCCGCCAGCGAAGATGCCTCGCGTTGATAGGGGAGACGAGAACCCTGCGGCATCTTCATTGACGCAGCCACCGGCGAAGCCGGGAGGCAAGGGTACGACTTGTGGCCCGCCTAAAGTTTGGAAGTATTCGTGAACCTCCGATTCTATTTCAACTCATTGGGCCAAACGCTGCCAATCCTCTGCCAGCGGATCAGAGCCGTCAGAAGGCAGAGCCCCCGGTCAAGGCTGCACCTAAATGGGCGAGAAGCCAGGGAGCCACGCAGCATGCCGAAGGCAGTGCTGCAGGGGGTCAACCCGCCAAGGCGAAGAACCTTGTTGAAGGTGCAAGGGCGGCCGAGGCAAGAGCAACACCTGCCGAGGGTGCGGCCCCTGCCCGAGACGGAGGCGACGACGCATCGGACATCCCTGGAGCAACCCCCCCGACTCAGTCGGAGGGCAACATCTCGTCTGAGGACTCGCCGACGCTAGTCGGAGCCGATGACATAGCTACTATCCTCATGATCCTCAAAGACGTCTCAAATATGCAGTTCTCGCGATCAAGAGCACGCAAGGTATTGGAAAAAGAGAAACAGTTATTTAATAGATGGCGTGACATTAGATCATGGTCGCAAGAGACGGAAGAGCCTGTATAACGCAGAATAGATGCGGTAGCATACATCGAGGCTGCGAAATGTGTCTATATGAGGTACAAAGTGCAGAACAGGCATGACCCAGAAAACTATTCGCTTCCATGGGCGAGATTTGCGGACGCTGTTGTTGGTCAGGTCCTCCAAGTGGATCCGAATTTCGCCCGTGCTCCTATGGTATTTGAAAAGGGCAAGGGGTCTCAGCCTCAAGCCACAGGGGAATCTAGTGCGAGTGGAAGTCGACTTCCAACTCCTCCTGCACCTCCGTCCGGCGCATCCGCGACAGGGAACCTTCCGACCCCTCCGCCTGGCCCAGCCAGAGCGGAGCAAGAACAAAAGAAGCATGATGAGATGATGGTAGACTCGGGGGCTCACGCTGAACAGCCTGAGGCATGCCAAGAGCAGTCTTCCCCCACGGTCGCGCCGTCGGAGGATGAGACTGCACCTGCTGCCAAGGCATCAGCACCAGTAGCCGCTTCGAGCGGACGTCAGGAAACAGAAGTTCCCTCTGCAGGACAGAACCCGGATGCCTCAGGCACTCCGGGGTCCTTGGAAGCAAGCGCTGAACCTGAGGATGTTAAAGCTTTTCCATGCGATGAGGATCCTGAACCCGTATTTGCTATGGAAGACGAGAATTACCCTTTTGGCCCAGCATCTGAGAACTTATTCCGCAGAGGGAGTCTGCCACCTGCTCCTGACAGAAATCAGCGTCAGCCCACGCCTTTGCATCCCCAGGAAGGAGATCAGGATTTCAATGTTGGGCATGCTATCTCGTTTAGAGGCAGACAACTTTATGTTTCAAATGAAGAACGCGGACAAATCATTCAGAGCACGCTTGGTGCAATGAGAAAGAAAGTCCGCGAAGCCCACATGACTGGTCCCGTTCCACCGCACATTGAAGGCATGCGCAATCAGACAGGTAATACGCTCATATATATATATATATACATATTGCAGAATTTGCGGAAGACCAGATTTTCGCCTTATTGGGCAACCTCAACCAAGAAGACGGCACGTCTAATCAGGCAAAGGAGTTTCTTCGAGCTGAGTTTTATTCCGAAGATGTTCCAGAAGGGTTCGCTCCGAAGTCCTTCAGATGCCTGAAACCGTTGGTAGTTGGGGTTGATGATAGCAGTAATCCAGCTGCCTTAGGCAGTATGGAGTTTTGGAGTCCTCAGAGCTGCCGAGTGAACGAGTTTGCTGAGCACATAAGTAAGCGTGCGGTATACCTCGCGAGGAATTGCTCGGACTATGCGAGATCGTCGGGTGGCTGAGTTTATTTCGGAGACCTAGTGCAGAAGATTTCAGAGGGCGGATACACTTACCAGTCATATGCTCTTGCTGCACACGACTTAGCCGCGTTGCAATTGGAGACGGTAGAAGTTGCGGGAACACTCCCGAAATATAGTGACAACATCAGTGGAACAAGTGTTCACAACATGTGGACAAAGTAGAAGGCGTGCCCTTCGCAAGAAAAAGAGAGGAGCGATGTTGCAATACCCGTTTTCTATCGTGCATGCCAGGGACATTCGACTTTTGTTGCTTCCATTGAAAGAATGTACGTCCCATGTGACCCTGGCCAAGTCAGGAGTCACGGATTCCTTCTCCATGTCACAGACATGCAGACGTTCTTAGAGTCCACGGATGGGAGAGTACGCTTTCCGAAGAAAGATTCAGGGCTTTGCCTTGAAGCAGACTACGATTTGCTAAGGCTGCTTCCGACTAAGGGGAGCCCAACAATGCCTGATGCAACGCGTATTCCTCCATGGCTCAGCCAGCGGAGGTACGGGGGGGCCCCCCCTGCAAGGCATTTCGTGTCCCTGGGCCATAATGTACAAGAAGGAGAGCTGCCAACAGTAGGGACATGGCCCGCAGAGGAAACAGTCCATCTATGGGATAAGATCCCCAATCGCAGAGAATCCTGGCCATTAATTATTGTCTTCGCTGGCCGAGTGCTCACACGTTTCTCGTATAGGATTTGCCAAGACGGGACCCTCGTGTCTCGAGAGGTGCCGAGGTTCACTGATATTGACAAGGCTGTTACCCTCGTTAGAGTTGGACCTCAAGATAACTCCGGAATGCATCAGATGTTGTGGTCTGTTGTCCTCAACCGTGAGTGGGCCTCGTACAAAGTGAATTTTGACAATGAATCGATGATCGCTTGGATTCACACTGACGAGACGCTATCGTTGATTCCGAATCACAGGCCCCAGTTGTCACCCGAAGCGCAAGAACGTGTTCTGTCTGTTCCCTGGGACGATGACGGAAGGTTTCTGTGCTACCAATTTCACTGGGTGCGCACGGGCTTCGGACACTGTCCAGTTTGCAGCTGTCGGGTCAAGTATCAACATAGAGTCACTCACAACTACTTGGCCCAGACGTGGAATAAAAAATCATTCCGCGATCCCTAGAGGCAAATGGACTTAAATTACATGTGAATGACCCCGATAATCTTCCCGATGCGCGTGCTGAGTGGATCGGTATGCGTGGGAGAAGACAACAGAGGGCTTCTGCGATTGTGATATAGAATATCAGTAGTAACCAACAGCAGGAGCGCAAGTGGGTAGAAGGAGGATTCACGCGAATCGCTGCTGCAGGTCAGATCTTTGGGAACAGCCAGCCAGGCAACTTCCCTGCTTGGGTTCCAGCGGACGCCGCGGCTGAGCCGCCGGCGCGCCATGGCCCTTTCTTGCAGTATTTGAAGCCCTTGACCCGAAGGTTCATTGAATGGCTCGCGTTCTCGGCCTCGAAAGCGAGAACGCAGGCTCCTGCAATCCAAGTGTGGTGGCCCTTTCTTTGTCAAACAAATATTGACCAGTATGCACGCCCAATCTGTTGCCCGGCTCTGGCAGCCTTCGACTGGCCAGGTTACCCAGACGATGTCCTCGAACCGGTGACTGGTTGGGAGAGATGGCATAACACGATGACCAGGCAAAACGTCTTCGCCCCGACACTTCAGACGATAATAAATGCGATATCCATGGGGGCACCGTGGATGCCTGTGCCGCGGGAAGACGCCGCGGACGCCGCCGGGCAAAACCCTCGCGGACGTCTACCAGTTGCCTGGGAGAACAGCCTCGAGGCGAGGCCAACTCGTAACTCTCGTTCTATCACTAGACGGACCAATGAGTGTCGCGACCATCGCCTCATAGCGCCGATGCTGCAACCTGCCACCGGCGAAGCCGCGATGGCAGGCGCGAGCTTACAGGTCAGACTTGACTTCTCAACACTCAGCGGGCCTAAGGCCGCGCTGATAACCGAAGGGACGATCAACCTTGATCAGACCAACGGTTATTCATATAATCATTGCGAGGCCAGCTCAATACATATATCTTTACACGGGGTAGAGCCTAGGGCGTTTGCAGCCCAATATGTCGTTGAATACACAGGTGTTCGCGCAAACTCCGATGATCCCGATAGATTGCGACTGTCAGGGGAAATAGAATACGAGGTCCCAACTATTGTGAAGAACATAGTTGAAGGGAACTGGATGGCCCCTGCACAACACATGCAACTTGGTCTTCGCCTTATAAGAATACTTGCAATCGTTCGCGAGATCGTGAGCTCCTTCATTTCAGACGGATACTTTGTCGGTTACCCGGGGCGAATAATTCGTTCCGTGAGAGGGGGCACAGATAATGTTCACTTTAGGCGACGGAGGGATGAATCTGCCCTAGACTGTCGCATTCGCGCTGCGGTTCAGACGGGCGACCTCATAGAAGAGTGGGCCCGTAATTTGGGTAGACAAGTATAAACCAACATTCGTCGTGAGGGCTCATTATTACAAGAGGCCATTTCTTGGCTTCAAAACGGGTGCATAGATGCCGGTACGGAACTCCAAGATAAGGACGCAGGCCCGTTCCGTACTGCACGCGGGAGACTTGGCATCCCAGTAGCTACAGCTGCTAGGAGAAGTTCATTCGAGATCGAGAGCAGAACGTTCGTGAAAGCAGAAATGCTGATCCGCCCCGCGGCAGCCAATCTGATTCCGCGGGGCCGATGAGAGAACAGGATGCGGCGAAAGCCAGGCCGCAGCTGCCACCTCCGCCGCGCAGACCCGACGCCTCAGACGCTCGGGCTGTCGACGAAGTTACCGAATCCCCACGCTCTGCCGCCGGCGCAGCCGCGGCGGCAAGAGAAGAATACTCGTGGTATTCTGACGCATGGGATTGGTCGAGGCCCCCGCGCGCGCGCGATGGGGCCATGAATGTCAGCCGCGGCGCTGCCGGCTACGACCCGCTCGTCTCCTACCCGCACTACGCAGGCAATGTGCAGGATGGATACTACGCCCATCGGGATCGGATCCCATGGCTGTCCGAAGATGTCTGGTGGTCTCAGATCTTGCACGCGCTGTCTCTATTTGAACATGAATTTCGCTTCCCGCCGAAGGGGGGGGCGCCCAAGAACAAGGACAATAACTACAGAGCAGCATATTACGCTGGTCGTGGCAAAGGAAGGCCCCGATCGCCTCGTGGCGGCGAGGGACAGACTGGAGGCTCGGCGCCATCGAACCCGAGGCCTCCGGCGCCACCGACGGGGAACTACAACCCGTTCGGGGACCTGGATTGAGTCCGGCCCGCGTGACTTAGTCGCCGCAGGCGTTGCAAGCGGGTTCTCGCCGCGCGACGAAGTCGTGTCGGACGAGCAATGCAGCTCGGCCGATCGGCGAAGCCGATTCGGCGAAGAGAATTTTTTATCTAAGGGTGGGAAACGTCGGGCCTCTTCGGCCTTTAGCCCCCTGGCAGCGAGCTGTAAAAGTCTTTTTGGGGTTGGTTCCGGTGGGCCAGGGGTGCTGTGGTTGGATGGGCTCTACGTGGCCCGCCGCGGGGGGGGTAAAATCATTCCTCTCCGCTTCATCTTCTTGCTGCTTTTCACATTACTTGCTTTGCTGCGCGCTGTCTGACTATCCGCAGCTGTGCATTGTACTCAAGCTACGCGCGAGCGTACAGGAGATAAAAGGAGCGCGCGCGCCTTCGGCCGTCGCACTGCGTCGGTTGTCGGCCTGCCGGCCTTCTCCCTTGCCATTCCTGATCGAGTACATTCGCTTACCGGAGACTTGTCTTATCGATGTCTCGTCCCGTACCCTCTACCACTGAGCAGAGTGAACACGAGATCTTAATTCCTTTGTCATCTTACCCAGATTCTCAGAGGAATTTTTTTTTTGCCCCCTGGGGCGGGGCGGGGTCTTGCATCTGCAGGCAACGTTGAGCCATCCTGGTGGCTTTGGTGGCTTGGGGCCCGCTCGGAAGCCTTGGCAAGTTTCGGAAATCCTCAAGGGCGTGTGGGGCCCAGGCGTGGTGCATGCGGCATTTTGCGATGAGAGAGGGTGCGTGGTGTGGGAGGGGGCCGGCCCTCAGAAGACATACGGAAGGCCTGCCAGACATCCCGACAGCCCTTTGCCTTATGCCACGTCTCAACATGTCAGGGTCGCGACGACGGATCGAGCAACCAGGCTGCGCAGACGAGTGAGCCGACTGGGCAGAGCATTTGACCACATCACGAACACTCGTTATGATGTGCAGTGTCATGGGCAGCGGTCTAAGCTTGGACGCTGCACGCGCGGCGTACCCCCTCTCCGGCCTTCCTCCAGCTCCCTCCTCGTCGCACCTTCTCCCCCTCTCTCGGGCCGCTGAAGCTGCCAACGCATGCATACGAGCAAAATCCTCCTTTCGCCCCCGCAGCAGCCACCCTCGGGCCCACTCTTCCCGTCCTTCTGTATCCTCTTCATGTCCCGTAGCATTGATCCTCCTGCCCTCATTCAGCCCAGGCCCCCCACTTCACAGACTCCCACGTGGCTCTAGCTAGCGCTTCCAGCGATTCCCTCCCGACTTCCGCGCGCCTCAGGCGGCCGCACTCGCCTTCGGCGATGGGTATTTCGGCAAGGACCCACGGGGTGGGGCGGAGCTTCATTGGCCGCGGAGTGCGGACTGTGCTGCAGAGAGGGCCTGGCCCGCGGTTCTTCTTCATTGGGTAGTTGTAGCTCCCAGCGTACCATCACAGGCTCGCCCGAGATTGGCGAGAGGGACGAAGGCAGGTGTAAATCTCATAGGACAACTGTACGTGTGTGTGTGTGTGTGTGTGTGTGTGTGTGTGTGTGTGTAAGTGTGTATTGGCTCCCGTCCTAGGTGGCTTCCGTTGCCGCTTCCCTGTTGCACCTCGCTTGCTGCTTCGGCTTGGCATTGTCGCACTGCTTCGTCTTTCCCTTTTCCCCTCTTTTCCTTTTTCTCCCGTCTGTCCAACCATGGCTGACCCCCGTGAGTGTCGCTGTCGATCCCCTACGGGTCGATCCAGCTTCTCCCCACTGCGTGAGCCGGGCAACCACGCGCGCTTGCTCGATCTGTTTTACGCCGCGCCGCCGCGCGCGTGGCCGCGACGCCCAAGAGCGTGTATTTCCGAGGCGGGAATTTATACGTACCACCGCCTGGAGGGTCAGTTTTCAGAGCCTCGGCAGGCGGTGGATATGGACATATTCGGGCCCCCGGGGGCCGAAATATATCCATATTCACCGCCCGGTGGGGCACCAGGATGTCGGTCCCCAGGCGGTGGATATGGATAAATCCCCGCCTCGGAGTATTGGCACGCACGCGCGCATGCCGGATGGACCCATGCGTTCCGCCCTCATGACTGACCGACGCGACCCGCCTCCCTGAGGCTTCCCCTGGCGCGGTCCCCGATCGTGCCCATCGCACTCGCCTTCGTTGCTGCGGCGCGCAGTGGCGAAGCTCGAGGATGAGACCGCTGCCTGGCACGCGTCCTCGGAGTCCGAGCCCCACACCCCCGAATCGGCCAGATGATGCCCGTGTACCTTCTGGCGCTGGCGGTGGACCACTTTGCTAGCGTGTCTGGAAGGCGGGGCGGCGGTCGCGGCGTCTCCCCTGCAGCACCGCCCAAAGACAGTTGGCCAGCCTTCGGTGCGTCCGCAACGCCTCCTTATTTCTTGTTGCGTGAGGTGTACCAGAAACGGCCTTAGTTCGTGATCGGTTAGCTTGGGACTTCGATGTTATGTGCGTACGGATAGAAGCAAAAGTTGTGCGACAGATCTTGCGTTGGAACATTCGGCTATATAAGGGAAGACATTGTTTCTTGAAGCTTGCGTAAGCCACCCACGAAGTTTCAATCGGCGCCACGGCAGCCCCGCCGCTCTCCTAGAGGGCCGTCCCTCGAGACCTTCGCGGCTCCTCGCGTCGCCTCGCCTCGCCGCACCGCGCCACCTTGGCATGCTCGTCGGCATGCCAGGATGCTGGTACAGGCGCGCCCGCTGCTCCACCGTTGCGCCGTGCAGGCCGCTGCTCCAGTCTTTTGGGTGCCGCTCTCGTCCCCAGCTGTCGCCTGCTCAGTATCCTTGGACTCGTCGACGAATGAGGTTACGTCCCTCCCGTACAAGCTACTCGCGACCTCTGCCATCATCTATTGCAGCAGCTGATGGCAAAGGTCGCGAGTAGCTTGCAGCAGCATGCTGCTCTGGGTGCTCGCCCTGTAGCTGTCGCTCCAGGTGTTCTGTCGACGGGCTGCTGCTCCACGCCTGTCATGTCGCAGTCCTTTGCCGGTCTCTACTCACCGTTCTCTAGCTCCGCTTCGATCTTGACTACGTCCCAGGCAGAGCTACTCGCGAACGCAGCATGCCTCTGTTGCTGCTCTGCGCCGTTGCAGCGCCAGCTGTCGCGGGTGTCGCCAGCCGGATTGCCAGGCCATCCCACCGCACGGCGTCTGCCGCCCGCTGCTGGTCCATGCCGCTCTGGTTCTCAGCTGTAAGCTGCTCAGCGTCCGCCGACATGATGTCGGACTTGCTCATGTCCCTCGCGTCTGCTCTCCTCGTGACCGCAGCCAGCAGCTTCTGCTTCTACGCGCTGCTGCACAGCGCCATCTTCCGTACGGTCATGTCGTGTCCGACCAGGCAGTGCCCCCCAGCTGCATCGGCGCCAGCGCCCGTTGTGAGTTGCTTGATTTATCTCACTGTGCTGGGTGGTCCGCGACCGCGGGACCCAGTCGCGCTGCTTGTACTTGTATGCGCGCCCAAACAAGGGCGGCACCGATGGCAGCTCCAGCGCTTCTTTAATCACCAGGGTCGCTTCGGCGTCCTTCACCTCGGTCTGCGCTTCATCCGCCGCCGCACTGGCTGGTCTGCGCGCTGCGCTGTCTCATCGGCCGCAAGCGCGCTGCCTCGTCCGAAAGCGCACTGCCTCTTTAAACTCGCACTGCCCTTGGGAGATCCACGGACGGTAGCTCCTTTGGCCACCGCAAGTGGCCTCCCGTTCCATGCTCGCGCAACGCGCGGTGTGCTAGCGCGAATGCGACCGGTGCCGTAGCCTCGCCGTTCCTCGAGCTGAAACGACGATGATGTCAGTCACGATGGTCTGGTGATGATGATCAGACGCTGCTGCGGCAACCGTCAGCTGTGTGAAGCGGCGGGCGGAACCGCGCGACGCGCGCCTGGCATGGCGGTTCGGGCCGCGCGCGCGGGAGCTCCCTGACCGCTCGCCTCTTTTCCTGCAACGCGGCCCTGCCGCCAGCTGCGCGCTTCGTCATCAGCTCAGCCGATGAACTGGCGATCGTACCGTTCTCCAGCCGCCAGTGGACGCCCGCTCGGCCTGCGGCCGCGGATGCGATTTGGAACAGCTGGCGCCGCTGCAGAGATGCGCATGGCCGGCTCCTCCTCCACGCCCGAGGCATCCGCTTCTTGGTTCAGACGCGGACTCCAGCAAGCAGCCGCAGCGCAGGCCGAAGATACCGCGGCGGTTGCTTCATCCCGCAGCGGGGCAGGCCGCCTCCATCGCCCTGCGAAGGGACAGGGGGTCACTCGATCGTGCGCCCCTGCGCTCAAAAGCTTAGGCCATAATGGGTACGGCTGGTGGTGAAGGTGGTGATGATCGCACGGTGATGATCCAACGCGCCCCGAGCAAGGATGTCAGCGTCGTTGCCGCTCGAGCCGCTACTGGCTCGCTCCGTCTTGAGCCGTGCAAGGCAACGGTGTGCACCGCCTGCGTTTCGTGCAAGCCACCGCGCGTCGCTCCGCCGCACGTCGCACAGCCGATGCGTCGCGTCATCCATCGCGCCAGGCGCCATCAGGCGATCGGTTCACGAGCGCCTGTGCGCTTGGCCACTCCAGCTTAGGGCATTGACAGCCCAGCCCGCACTGACAGCCGCCCTCGCCGCGTACAGACAGGGCCGCCCTCGCACCTACAACTGCCGATGCCCCCCTGTGGCCGCTCGCCCTTACGTGGGAACATCTGCAAGTGCAGGGGTCGGAGCAGGCTCGGTCACACCTGCGGTTCGGCATGTTCGGTTCGGTCTGTTCGCTCCCGCGCTCCTGAGCAGAGCCAGTGGCTCCCTCTGTTACGCTTTCCATTGGGCTCCCCACATTCGCCACGGTTGCCCCTCTTCTCTTCGGGGAGCCGCTCCTGCTTCACAGGGACCCGCCTTCCCTTCCTCACGGAACCCTGCGACCTCTTTCGTGGGGACATCCTTACCCACCATTTTCCAGTTTGCTCTGGGTATGTTCGACTCAGGCGGTTCGGTGGTGAGAGTCCAGTTTCGGTTCAGATCCGCTTCGGCTCGGGTCTCGGACTAGCTCGATTCGGGCGCTTTGGTGCAGAGCTGGTTCTCGGCTCTAGGGTCGGGTCAAGCGCCTCTCGGGTCTGCTTTGCCCTCGCCTAGAGCGCGCCGACCTGAACGCATTCCCCTTGTTTCAGATTTTTTCATATTCCCTTGCCCATGACCGTTACAGAGGCCTTGTGCTGCATGGAGAGGTGTCCAGACCTGTTCCGTGAACCGCTCGAGGGCGATCATTGCGCAGTGTGATGCTCTCACGGCAAGCCCACCGATATGAATTGATGTGTTATGTGGGCTTGTGGATCGAGCAGACGATGCTTTGAATATGTGAGTGCGCTGATGAACTATGAAAGTCTCCTGAACTTTGAACTTCGGCGGGTACGCCGGCGACCTTCGAAGCTTCATCGGAAACAGACTCCTCCTCCCGACCTCGTCCTATTCCTCGTGCTCCTCGCCAGCTTGCTCCTGCTCTCTCTTTTCTCCGCAGGAAGAGGTTGGCATCTCGAGGGCAGCTCTGTACGGCAGCTTGTCCGACCCGGTGCGCGTGTTGTTATGTTTCTTCTTTGCTCGTTATTTGGTAAAGGCATGCTAAGGGGCATGAGGTTGAGGGAGGAAGACGAGGACGACGATGACGGCGACGACGACGACGATGCTGATGATGATGGTGATGCTGATGCTGATGCTGATGATGGTGATGGTGATGGTGATGATGATGTTGCTTGTGATGATGATGGTGATTACGATGGCGATGACGATATTGATGGTGATGGTGATGATGATGCTGATGATGATGATGATGCTGATGATGGTGGTGATGCTAATGATGGTCATGGTGCTGCCGCTGATGATGATAATGCTGATCTTGATGATGTTGATGATGATGATGATGATGATGATGATGATGATGATGATGATGATGATGATGATGATGATGATGATGATGTTGATGACGATGTTGATGATTATATTGATGATGATGCTGATGATGGTGATGATGAGGCTGATGATTGCTGATGCTGCAGATGCTGATGTTGGCGACGATGATGGTGATGCTGATGGTGGTGGTGGTGATGAGGATGATGCTGTGGATGGTTGTGTGGGCGCGAAGGAGGAGGCGGAGGAGAAAGAGGAGAAGGAGGAGGATCGGATCTGGAACAATAGCAGAAGTGTGAAGGGGAGCAACAGGGTAGTACCCAGTCGAGAAGTCCGCGGCTCGCTACTCTGCCCCTCTGATCCCAGGCACCTCCCTCAAATTGTGGAAGCCGCATGAGGTGCGACGTGACTGGTTCGGAGGGTGTCGCGCTAATATTCCAGGCAGCAGCCCAGACATTGCCTGTCCCACCCCCTTCAGGCGCTTGTAGAGCGAAGGTGTCGCAGGGGGATCAAGCACACATATGCTTCAGAACGCAGCGTGCAGACGGGGCCTTCCCTCCTCCATCCTCCCACCTCTCCTCCCCTCTCCTTCCCTCGCCTCTATCACCTATATGGTTTTCCTATCCCTTCTTCTTTGTCGATATCCTTGGAAGGTGTTCTTGCCAGTCAACGACGCTAAGCCCTCAAGCGAGGCTACCTTGCCGCTTGGGTGGGGTTCCCGAGCGAGGGGGCGCATCTCTGGGCGAGCGGTCAGCCAGCAAATCAGGACGGGCCTTTGCTTTTGGGTTTCTCTCTTATTTTCTCTCTCATTCTCTCTCTCTCTCTCTCTTTCTCTGTCGCGTTCGCTATCTCTCTCTTTCTCTCTCTCTCTCTCTCTCTTTCGGCCCTTCACTCTGTGTCGCTCCCTGGCCATGCTGCTGACGCCAAGCCCCGTAACAACCCCGCCCCCCTCCATGAACGCTCAAGCAGTTGTAGCTCCAGGATCAGGAATGACCAGGATGAGGAAGAGGACATGGGAGCAGAGGTGAGGAAGTGCAAGTGAGGAGACCATCAGAGGGATACAAAGATGCATGGTGGGGGGCGTGTGGGAAGGAGTGGAGGTGAGAGGAGGAGACTGAAGAGGTGGAGGTGATGTCGAGGTGGAGGATGAATCAGATAATGACGATGTGATCGGTGCAAGGGATGCATTGCTATCTATACGACCACCCTTCAGGTGATAAGGAGGTTGTAGGGGGGAGGAACCACCTGATGGCAATCGCGATGATTGTGATGGTGACGATGCTGGTGATGCGCCCGTGGGATTTTCTCCGAACGAATACCCACGCCAGTGGGTCAAGGGGTGGGAGAGTGCGCTTGGCGGGACCTCAACCCGAATCAGCGCAGTGGTACGAGCTAGCGGCGGCGCCCGACGCTTTGGCAGAGCCTGGTGCCGCCAACGCCTGCGCGTGGCTGCTTGCGGCGCCCGCCGCCGCCTGGGTCGAGGAAGCAGCGCCCGAGGCACTGGCAGAGCCTGGTGCCGTGATCTCCGTGCGCGTTTCCCGCGCGACCTCACTTTTCGCCCATGTGATGGTCGCTCTTTTCGTGCGTTTGAGGGTCTTGACCCCGGGGTGGCTCAGGACGAAAGTCTGAAGACCCCGGGCGCCAGGAGCTCATTGAACATGCTGCACACCTTCACCGCCTGGTTGGAGCTACATCTTCTGATGGCTGATCCACGACGGGTCGAACTCCCCGCCATGCGCGTGCAGACGTTGGCGCACGATGCCAACCATGCGCGCGTCAACTTCTGGCGTCGCAGCCTCCGCGGCTGCATCCTGCAGGCGCGCGGGGATGTGCACTGGCAGAGCCTGGTGCCCTGTGCCAGTGCACTGGACGAAGAGGGAACACTGACGGGTACGCACCGGTAAGTGCGGCGACCGCGTGGAGGCTTTCGAGTTCAGACGCTTCTTCTTTCGTTTTGCCATCGCCGTGCACAGCGAGACGGCGGCCATCTCCGTTGGCAAAATAATCCGGCAACTCCGAAGTGCACTGCTGGTTGGCGGTGGCAGAGCTTGGTGCCGAACATTCGTTGCGAGCCGGTACGAATTCAATTATCACCCCACCGTACCGTAGCGCTGTGGGCGCGTCGATGCATGGTTGTTCAACGCAGTGTGCCGCGAGACCTTGCTGGCGCGATGCCCCAAGAGGTGCGCTTCAACTGCCATGGCGCCCGCGCGCCCGCCCGAGTGATTGGCGACTCGGGCGGGCACGAGCCTGGATGACCCAGTCCTCATCGGCTGGCAGAGCCTGGCAAAGAAGAACCGTGCCCACCGACGGCAACAATTCAGGCGCCAACGGCGCGGTACACCTGCGATGGCGCACCCGCGCCAGCGACTGCGGCGCGGCCAGAGCGGCGACGGCCACGGAGATGTGAGCGGTAGCGGTGGCCAAGCGCGCCATGATTGCAATTGCCATCGTGGTGGTGGCGACAGCGCGAGGTGAACCTCGCATTGTCGCTCGCCTGTTCTGGCTAGTCGCCGCTGCGGGGAGACCAGCGGCGCAAGAGGCTCCGACGCCAGGTGCCTGACTTTTCGTTGCCGCGGGGGGAGCGCCTGAAGACGCCGCGGGGGGGCATGCGCGATGCGGTGGCGGGGCATCCGACGGCGCTGTCGACGAGCGGGGCATCGCAAACGGACCGCGCAGCAGTGGCAGGGCGTCGCGCAACCTCTGGCGGCAGGCGACGTGCCAGTGATTGCGCCGCCGCGGCTATCGCGGCCGATTAATGCCGCCCGCTGCGATGTGATGGGTGATTCTTGATCGCGACGGTTGGTTGTTGATTGCGATTGTGCTTGTGATTGTACTGCAGATGATTGTGTGTGCGTGCGCCATTGTCTCCAGGCGAAGTGCAAGCGCCGGCCCGCGATGTTTCGCTCGGCGGTCCGAGCTGGCGGCGGCGCCCAGGGCGTTGGCCGAGCCTGGCGCCGTGGGCTCCTGCGCGTCGTGGATGTCGAAGCCAAAACCTGGCGCCCGGCAGCGGCGGCGGACTCGGTCCGCTCGCGGCAAGCCCGCATGGCCTCGCAGAGAAAAGAACCACAAGAGCCAAGCATAGAAAATGCCTGGGCAGCGCGCGGAGGTGCTCCAGCAAAGCCTCGCGTCGGCACTCGGCCCCGCTGGCGGGGGCCGCGCAGGCAGACGCTCGAACCTCGATCTGACTGGCAGAGTCCGGCGCTGGCGCGCGCCAGTTCTGGCACGGGCGGAGAAGGCAACGCCCCGGCGGACGGGCGCGGGGGGAGTGGCTCGGACGTCAGGCGCCGCGCTTTCCGTTGGCGCTCCCCCGGCCAGCGCTCGCAAGCCAGATCCCTCGCGGACGTGGCAGGCGTCGAGGTGCAGGTAGAGGCTGGCGGCGGCGTCGCCAGGGCGACCGGCCACTCCACTGCCAGCTTGCGCGCCAGCGAATAAAACGGCGGCGTTGGAGCCACGGGGCCCCGCAGAGTCTGCCGCCTGGAATTCGACGGCCCACGCGATCGAGGTTTGCTCGTTCACCCCCCCTTCGTTCAGCGGCAGAAGGTTGGCGGCCCCCTGCCGCGCGCTGCCAGAGGCCACGGCGCGAACGCATGGCACTCTGCGATGCGAGAGCGGCTAGCGGCGCGGCGCTCGCGTTCACGGCGCAACGCTTGGTCGCCCAATCTCGCCCCGAAGAAATGCGCGCGCGCGTTCGGCCGCTCTTTCGCGCGAGTCAGGGACTCGGCGCGAAGCTGCGCGGCCACCTCGTCCGCGGCGCAGCGGTCTTGGAGCGCTGGGGCGGCGCGTCCGAAAGCGCGCTCGCGCCCCCCCCGCGCCGCCCCGACGGCGGCAGTTCTCGAGGGGGAGGCGGCCGCAACGCAACGATTGATTTGTAATGCAGCGGTGCCCGGCTTGGCCAAAGTGTCTGCCGAAGCCATTGCGCGCGTCGGGCGCGCCTCTGCTGCCGCTTGCGCCATCGACCATCGGCGTCGGCCAGGGCGTCGGCAGCGGCTGGACTTGTCTGAGACTGCGTCTGCTCGCCAGTGGCGCTGACGCGCGCCCCTCGCGGAAGCGGGGGCGGGCTATTTGCCGGGCGTCCGCCGCAATCTCCCCCCGCCAGCATTCGCGAAATTTGCGTCGGCAACGCCGCGAGCGTCGCGCCCCGGAGCTCGCGCCGAGAAGGTTGCCGGCGAAGGCGAGCGCTTTGCGATCGGCGCCAGCAGAGCCTGGCGCGGCGGCGCCGGCTTTCAGTGGGCCGGCAATGTCCTTGATGCCCAGCGCGACGCGCATGCCTGGGGGGGGCGCGCTGGCAGATCCGGACTTGCAGGCGGCGCCCTCGCGGCCGCCGTCGGTCTGGGAAGCAAGCCTCGTGGACTTGAAAGGGCGCCCCATAAGTCCGATCAGGCCTATGCGTCGAAACCAGGAGTGCCGCTGGGCCGCGCCGCGGTCCTTGAAGTCGATGGGCGCAAGGCCGAGCGTGCGCTCTTTCGGGGCGTTTGATCAAAGCAGGAGGATCCACCCGGACCCGACGATTGGCGTTTACTAAACGGCCTTGGGGGTTTACTAGACAGCCTTGCCCTGTTTGATTTCTTCTTCGGGTGCGTTTACTAGACGGCTTCGCGTGTGGGGGTGGTTATTCGTGGGGTGGATTATCTGCCGTCTATTTGACAGACGCTGGACTTTCTGCGTTTGGATCTTCTCGCCCTCGACTAGAACGAGTAGTCGGTGACCTTTGCGTCGAGGGCCCGCGCGCGCCACCTCGCGAATTTTGCGGTCGCGCTGTTCGCGCCATTCAGCGTCTGCGCGTCGTTCGGGGGCATGTGAGCTGGCAGAGCCGTGCGACAAGTGCGAAGGGAGTGGTCGGCCCAAACCTCCTACGAAGTGCTCGAGCCAGACTTTGGCGGTGATGATGATGATGTTGGCGGCGGCGCTGCTGTTTTGCATCAGCGATGCTGGGAATGACTGCGACCACTTTGCTGGTAATGGTCACAGTCCTCGGATCACTTCGATCTCCTCCCAAATCTCATGATCGATCTTTCCAGCGATCCTGGAGGCATCTGGACGCCGTCGGGGCACCATCGGGGCACAATCATACCAGCGGGACATTATTGGGACACCATCGAGGCAACATCGGGACACCATCGGAACACCATGGGGCACCGTGGGGCACCGTTGGGGCACCATCGGGGCACCACAATAACACCACCAGGACACCAGCGGGAATCCATTGCCTTGGGCAGCGGCATTGCACTCGCTGCCGCCAGACCACGCCCAGCCGACCCCCCGTCGTCGGGGACATTCTTGCCGGCCCCGCCTCCGCTGGCGCACCGCCGCAAGCCCGAGCTGCTGCTGGCGACGGGCCAGCCGCTGCTGCGGCGCCGGCCGCGGAGGGAGCCCACCTTGACGACTCGCCCGTGGTTGGGGCACCTGCGCTGCCGCTGGACTTCACGGTTCGCGTCCGCCGACCCTCGCACAACACGGTCATTCATATCCCCCTCAGCTGCCGGTTGCGCCTTCTCCGCATCACGCGGCAATGCTGGAGCAGAAGCGCTGATGGTGACCCCGCCTGGGCCGCCCTGGAGGAGGCTCGCTCCAAGCTCCTGCCTGGCTCGGTCCCCCAGGGCATGGCGGCCGCCGACGAGGTAGGCACCCGGGCCCCCATGTGGGAGGGCGGTGAGTTTGCAGCACTCTTGGACAGGCTGGAGCAGCAACGAATCGCCATCGACCGCGCCCGGGGGCGCAGCCGACCGCAAGGGGCTGACGACCCGGAACGCCGCGGGAGGCGAGCTAGGCATCTCGCCGCCGAGGGGGCCTACAGGAAAGCGGCAACCTCTCTGACCTCCAGCATGCTGCCAACCACAGCCGCCGAGGACAGGGCGCGCGCTGAGGAGCTCCTGCCGCGCACAGGGCGGCCTGACTCGGCGCTGAGTGGGCCGCAGCCGCCTCCCGGAGCGCCAGCGCCCGGTCCCCCTGCCGACCGCCCCGCCGACGGCGCCCAACAGGAGGACGATCCCGACGACGCCTCGGCCGACGGTGGGCCCCTCGATGGTGTGCGATGGAGCAAGCCCACCGCTCCTGGACCTTCTGGCGCACGGCCGGAGCACCTCACCGAGCTATTTTCCGTGCCGCGGCAGCGCGAAGCAGCCGCCCTTCGGCGGGCCCTGGGGCGGCTTCACTCGGCCATGCGGGGCGGCGAACTGCAGGGGCCCATGCGCTGGATCACCCGCGCGCGGCTCATGTGGCAGAGGAAGCGCAACGGCAAACCAAGGCCTATCAAGATGGGCGAAGTTATACGCACGAGCTTTGCCAAGCGCTACACCAAACGGCACCTCCCTGCTCTCCGCGCTCGTTTCCGCGCCGCCCACCAGTGGGACGTGGGCGTGCCGGGCGCTTGTGAGGCCATGGCGCACTGGCGCGGAACGGTGGAGGAGCTGGCCGCCCAAGGTGCCATCCCCGCCTTGGTGGCGTTGGACGTGGACCTCGTGAACATGTTCGGCAGCGTGGAGTGGGACACGATGCGGTCTTCGATAGACCCGACAGAGTTCCCGGAGATCGCGGCCTGGACCTCCTGGCACCAGCAAGAACCCTCTGAGACGCTCCTCCCTTCCGGCGAGACCTTCACCACGGACCGCGGCGCCGAACAGGGCGACGGCTTCGGAACTGCGCAGGCCTGCCTCGCGCTTGCTGCCGCTCGCGCCCCCCGCGCCGGCCCGCCCGCTGCAGGGGCCGCCGCTCCGGGTTTCTGCGAGCAGTGGTTTATCGACGACGGTCAGGTATTCGTCCGCCCGCACGCGCTGGATCCCTTCCTGCGCAGCCTCGACGCCACTCTCGCGGTCTTCGGCGGCGCCCGCGGGACTGTGGCTGCCGGCGCCGCCAAAAGCTCCTGCCGCCTCCTCTGCCCTGACGGCGAGCGGCACCGCTACGACGGCTGGGACACGGAATACGTTCGGACCACTTGCAACGCGTTGGCCCCAGAGGGCCCCACCCTGGCACTCGGCGCTCCCTTCGGCAGCCCCGACGCTCTCGACGACCAGGTCAAGGCCGTGCTAACCAAGGCCCGCGACACGCGACTAGCCCTGCTGGAGGTCGGACACGCCGCGACGGAACTGGTGCTCACGCGGCTCTACGACTCAACGGGGACAGGGTGAAGGACGAGCACCTGCAGCAATTCGACAACGACTTCCGCGAAGCCGTGCAGCTTGTCGCAGGCGGCGACCTCCCCGACGCGGCGCGGGAGCAGTGCTCGCTAGGCGTGAGCACAGGAGGCCTTGGCATGCGGACCGCCTCGCAGGTGTCTCTCGCGGCCTTCGTGGCCAGCCGCGTGTGCTCGAGGCCTCGCGCGCGGGAGATGGCAACGCACCTCCCGGAGAGGGGCCTGGGCGAGGCAGGGGTCATGATGGCCGAGTACGACAGGCGCGCGGACGACGCCGCGGCCCGCCTTGTCTTCAGCCTACCGCCCACGGTCGGCAGCCTCCTCGTTGCCGCGCTCTCAGAGGCCGCCGTGGAAGCCGAGGGTCGCTGGGCCGCCCTTTTCAACCGGCACGCGGAGGCGCCCGCCGCCGCGCCCCAGGAGCGCCGCGGCCGCCCCCGGGGCCTCGGCCGCAACTTGCTTCCGCTCGACGAGGACGAGGACAACGAGTACCCCAACTCCGCCCCGCGCACGCGGCAGCTGCACCTGCAGCGGGTTCTACTTCGCTACCTCGACGAGCAGGGACGGCACGACCTTCGCAAGAGGCGCGCGGACGCTGGGGACGACGCGGCGCTGCGGCGGCTCGACGACCTCGAGCACTCCGACTGCGACCACTCCTGGCTCTGGAACCTCTCGAAGCACAAGGGCCCCGTGATGGACAGCCCCGAGTTCACCGAGGCCCTGCGCCTGCGCGTGGGCGCCGCCGGGCCGCTGGCCCCAGTCCCGCGCGGCCTCTGCGGCCAGGCGGTCCTCGACCGGGCAGGGTCGCACGCCCTCTGCTGCTGTCGCGCGGAATCAACACGGGGGCACCACGCGGTGGCGCGCCAGGTGCACGCCGCGGCCAGAGTCTGCGACCCAGGAGCAGAACTCGAGGCCCCGGGCCTGGTGCCAGGAACGCGCCTCCGACCAGCCGACGTGCTGACCGGCGCCCTCGGCAACGGCCTCTTGGCCCTCGACGTGGGCATCGCCTCGCCTGACGCCGCGGCGGCCGGCCCGGACTGCGCGGCCACCATGCACCGGCGTAAGGTCGAGTACTATTCGGCGCACGCCGATGTTCTGGCGCGGCAGAACATCACATACCAGCCGCTGGTCTACACCTGCTACGGCCGCCCCCACCCCCGGACGACAGCCATCCTCCGCACTCTCGCGATGAAACAATCGCGGAGGCGTGGCTGCTCTGATGGGGAGTGGCGGTACAAGCGGCTGGCCGCGGCCATCGGCACGGAGCTGTGGCGCCGCGCCGCCAGGCAGGTGCAGGCGCGCTAGCCCGACCGGGAGGAGGGTGCCTCGTAGGCGCCCCCTCCCGCGCCCCCGTCGCTCCCCCCCAGCCCCCAACCCGCCCCCGCCCGCCCCCGCGCACGCGCGCCTAACGGCGGGGTCTGGTGGCTCACACCCCGCGGCCGTGCCCCCCCGCCCCACCGCCGCCTGCCCGACTGCCCCCCTGCCTTGCCTGCTTGCCCCCCCCCCTCCCTCTCCCGGGCCCGGAGGCCGCGTGCAGTCGCCCCGAGCACCCGGTGCTCGTGAAGCGATTCGTTTCCCCCCTTCTCCTCCGCTTCCTCCCTTCCTCCCTCCTCCTCGTGCCGGCCCCGTCTCACAATTCTCGTGCCAGTTCGATTGCACCCCGGCGAGCTGTTCAGCCGGCGTCTTTTTCTGGCGAGCGGCCCTGTTCCAGCCGCAAGCTCCGGAAGCCCCACGCGGGTCCAGACAGCCCCAAGACGACCCGCCACGCTTGCTTACTGGTCGTATATGTGAGGGGTCGGACGGGCCAGCTTTCGGCACCAGGTCGTCCTCCTCGTCCTCCTCGTCCTCCCTGCTCCTCCTCCCGGCCGCGCTTCACGATTTTAGCGGCTCAGAAAGTGACGTGTTTACCCGGATTGAGGGCTGCCCCGTTACAGCGTGGGGCCGCCTCGGCATCCTGCTTGGTGGCCTGAGCGGAGGCTCGACTGGCTCGTCCTGTCCCCGTCCTCCTTCCTCCTCGTTCCTCTTCCCGTTCCTTCCCCCTCGTGCCGGCCTTGTCTCACGACTTTTACTGGCACTGCGTGTGGCTCACTTGCTTGGGTCAGGGGCGCTCGCCCGCAAGCTTGTGAGTTTTAACCCCCATGGGAATCCAATCGAAACATCAACCGGGACACCACCGGGACACCATCCAGACACCACCAGGACACCATCAGGACACCATCGGGACACAACTCGGGACACCAATCGGGACATTACCGGGACACCAGCGAGACACCATCGACACACCACCAGGACACCATCGGGACACCAATCGGGACACCGCGGGGCACCACATGACACCAAGGGACACCATCGGTACACCACGGTGGGACACCTTCGGCACCCGCCGGGCAGGGGGTTTTCTCTTCGCCGCGCCCTGGCCAGAAAAGGGTTCTTGTTTCCCGCCCGCCCACGCGGCTTCGCTTCGCCCGCACGCACGACACGAACCCGAAACCCAATTCCCGGTGTGGGGGTATCCGTTTCTCTGCGATTTCCCCCCAAGGTTCCGATACATTTTGCTCACGTGTCACACCGGATTGATTTTGACGTCTCGTGGATTGCCACGCGTTGTTGGTTGTGAATACTTGTTCGTCACGGTTTGCCGCTACCATGTCGTCGCCCACCATGTCGGCGGCAGAGGCGTGGGGCGATGGGTCTTCGTTCGGGGCCGACCCGTTCGAGGAAGGCGCCGAGGACATGCTGTGGGCGCACAGGCGCGACTAGTGCACGCCATCTCCTAATCTTGCTCTCCATGTCATGTTTGTCATCTTGTGGTGGGGGGGGTTGTGCCAACGACGTGTTCCTGCCACTGCCCGCCCTCCGCAGACCAAAACGGTTTGCTGGGGTTCGCCGATCACCATTGCTTCCAGGGTTCCAAATTCCCAGCTTCGGCAAGCATCTCAGTCACTTCGACCTCCTTCCATCTCTGGTCGGCTCTGCCATGCCTGGCCGCTCTCACTTATCGTGTATGTTCCAACCTCCAGATTTTGCAGCTTTAGTGGGGTGTGTGGGATGAGGAGATGTGGGCGTTGGTATAGGCTGTTGCAAGGTTGACAAAGCGAGCAGCACACAATGTGAGACGGCCCCCACATTTCGGTGCCCCTGTAGGTAGAAACAGATCGTTCCATCAAGGGGGCCTTCTCGTGGTAACTGCAGGGCGCCGAGCGGGCCAAGAGGCCAGGCTTTTCCCATACCCACGGCCCTGAAGGCGCCAGGCTGACTAACCCAAGGCCTCCCGCGGCGAGGGCGTGGATGTCAGGGCCGCAGGGTCCGACGAGGGGCGGGTGGCAGGGCCCCCCCTTCCCCGTCCTTGCCTTCAGCAACATCGGCAAATGAACGCCCGACCCCTGGTCCGCTCGCGCGGCTGGGCCAGCGCGGTTTCGTCAATAGTCAATAGGCAACGCTGTCCATGACTGGGCCGAGGCACGCTGAAAGGCCGTTTTTGTTTTCAGGGACGTTCTCCTCCTGTTGATCATTGAGTCTCGCTTGGGGTGCTCTTCTAGGGGAGCTGACCCTTGCCTTGTCAAGGGCAGCGCGCATTTCAGAAGCATTCAGGATTTGGCACACCTACTGCGCTGCAAGCGCGGTGGCGCATTGGGTCGTGTCCACCCACGCAGAGCACTACGAAGTGCAAGTCTGGTGGTCCAGCACTCTTTGAAAAAGGATCATGCAGGCTTGCGCTTGGTTGGTAAACATGCTCCTCTCCGCCTCTTACTGCGCTTGCCTCTCTTGCTGCCTGCCTTGCCACACCTTGACTCAGCGGCACTGTTCCGCAGCTGTATATGCTCTCAGGATAGAAAAGGAGCGTGCTGGCTTGCACGCGCGCGCCGAGGGGTCGTCCCCTCGTCGTCGTCGTGTCGTCGGCCAGCCGGCCTCCTCCCTTCCCATTATTGATTGCAGTTGCTTAGCGGTTATTTGTAGTTTCATCGATGTCTCATCCCGTATCCTCAACTAATGAGCAGAGTCAACACGAGACTTTAATTCCTTTGTCATCTTACCCCGATTCTCAGAGGAAAGATTGGTTATCAGCCGAAGCCCGCGACCAAGTCGCAACAGGGATGAGCTATGATGAGACAGCCGAATTGCCCGTCGGATCGCAAGTTGTACAACATGACGGGCAAGAGCTACAGGACGGCGGCCCGTGGAGGGGCCGCCTTCCCTCTTCTTCTATCGCCACTCGGGTCTCTCGTGGAAGGAGCAGGGGAGAAGTTGTAGATTTGTCAAGACATGATGCACCCTCTCGAATCCCGATCGGTGATCGTGAACAGACCCCAGACCCGACGAGGCGGGACGGCACAACAGCAAAGATATGACGAGGAGCATTCTCGTCATTGATTGCCTAGTCTTCGGATGCAATAAACTCCAGCCCGATTGCCATGCGGGCTATTGTGCCGGCCGCTCTCCAAGCCAGCGGGTCGGGAGAAGCTGAAGGGGCCCAGAGGCGCGTGCCCCGCCGTCCCAGACGGATGGGGAAACGCTCGCGGGACTTATCCCATCCCGATAGCCTTGAACGGACAGACCGTCCAAGATAGTGATGAACAGCTTGATGATGGAGACGACATAAACTCCATGGAGGAAGACATTGAGCGCGCCAACTATCAAGTGTCACTCGGCCGAGATTTGCCCTCGATAGTTGACGCAGACCACCCCGTCCAAGACGAGAGGTGGTCCCCTGGGCAGGATACAATGGACTACGATCACGTGGAACCCTTGGGAAAGCGTCTGCAATGCCAGACTCGGACACCGAGATGAGTGACCTGCCGCCCCAGGCGGTCGAGGTGGAAACGGAGTATCAGACTCAAGCGAAGAACATGACCGGGATATCACAGGACGAACTCCCGCTCCTCAACTCAAGAAGCAAAGGAATGGGGATCACGACTTGAATGATTCCCCGCTTCAGGAAGGGTTTCATCGAACTGCCGTCGCCACAGGCGATTGGCAACCATCGATACCTGTTGTAGTTGAAGATAATGATCACCCCCCCGGCTTCGCTAAATGAGTTGGTTAGACATGACGAAAGGGATGAGGAGCTTCGAGAGGCGGCTAGACCGCCAGAGAGCACGCACACACGTCCCAGATCGAATGCTTCGAGCAGGGGAAGGCCCAATATGCCAAGATCTGGAGCTCGATCCAGTTCGAGGAGCAACAGTGCAATATCCACGCGCGAGACACGCTGGAACTGGGGCCCCAACTGCCCGCCCCAGGCAGAGAACAGATGCCCGGGGAAAGCCCGCAGGCCGAATGGAGCCTGCAGGCGCCCAGTATGTAGGAATTGTTCAGACGTGTGCCCCAATTCTAGCAATCCGTGGTTGCGTGGAGATTGCGTTCCGATGGAGGAGCACAAGTGCTCGTGCCTTCTCATCCGGGCTGCGCAGGGCCAGGCTAGATTTGTCGAGGCCAAAACTCAACCATAATTCCTGGCCCGTGAAGCCCAGAGGGCCGAGAAAGCCCGACTGGACCGAGAAGAGATGAATGCAGTTATTGAGGACGTTCGGAAGACGTTCGGGGCTGAAGGACTCGCTATGGCCCAGGCGGCCAGAGAGCGGGAACAAGAACTGGTGGAACAGATGCCCCATCAAACCGCGGCTGCCAAGCAGCGCGCGGAAGAAGAAGCCGAGAACAGATATGCTGAGATGATAGCCTCCGAACGACAGGCCGTTGTAACAGCGACCAGTCAGTCTGTCGATGCCAAGACCGCATCCGCCGCTGTTGCGGCGGCGAGAGTAGAAGGAGAGGGGGCCGCTACAGCCAGGGCAGAACAAAAAAGACTGGAGCTCCAAGAACAACTTCAAACTGCCAGGCTGGAAATGGCCAATACCCAGATTGTAGCTGCGACGATAGTTGATCAGAATAATCAATATCGAGAAGAGCTTAAATTGTATGAAAACGCCAGATCATCTCTTCAGCGCATGCAGTTAGGCGACAGCGCGTACCCACCGGCCAAGCCGGCTGGGGCGAGTAGACGACCATCGCCGGCGGCCCAGCCGTCCGGCGCAACGTCCTCGCAGGCCCAGTCTGGCTCGACGACCATGGTAAGCGTGATGCCGCCGATGCTGAAGGTGAGGGCTGCGGTCGCAGCCCGCGAAATGGGCTGATGAAGAGAGTTGCTCGATTTGCTTTAATCCGAAAGTTGGAGAATGCGCCCCTTGTTGATTGCCATGCTGCAAGGACCGCTTCAATATGAGCACCAGACGGTGTTCTACATGTACTCAGAGAAAGAGTATGCCGGCAGAACAGAAGAAGTGGGACGAGCAATGGCAAAAACACAGTGCTGATCATGACTTTCGGGCTCAACAGCAGAAGCTTCTTGATGAATGTAGCGCTGATAAACTTAATGTTCAGCGGATGAATGAGCAAGCTGAGGGGCAAATTAGACTGAGCTCAGGAAGGTCAGTTGCCAACATTCGGGAGAGGGATGAGGTTCTGGCACGCGCAGTTGCATCAGAGAGAGAGGTGATGAAGCTCAAAACTATCATCACCGAGTCCTTTCCGTATGGTGAGAAGGAACAGGACAAATTGCCCGAGTTTAGTTCATTTGATATGCCCATGCTTTCACAGGAAACGCCCGCAAGGCCTGTCATGCGACCCCAGTATATTGTTCCTGGTCCTGCAATCGAAGGCCCGGCCAAGCCGAGTACCTCCGAGAACGGTTTACCGATCAATGCGATTTTCATAGGAACCAACGATGACATGACTTTTGCCAATTATCATCCGTTCTCCAAGGGCGGACTTGTGAGGCCGCCAGCGGCCAAGCCGTCTGGCGGAAACGAAGGTCACGCTCCAGCGGCTGCGCCGCCAGGCGGGGCATGGCAGGACAGGGGTGGGGATGGCAGTAGCGTCGCACCAAGTGCTGAGATTTCGTCGGCACTCAATGACGCCATTCGCGACCGGCCAGAGAAGACGCCCCCGGGGAGTCCAGGGGGCGGGGGGTCCTGGGCCCCCAGGCGGCGGAGGTGGTCGCGGCGGACCTCAGGTCCCAGGAGGGCCACATGACCTGGGAGGCCTTGATGAGAGTACCCCCTTGGACCAGTGGAGACAGGTTGGAAACAATCAGAAGGTTGATCTGATGGACATTCCTGATGTTACAAACATACGGGAGTGGCAGATACATGCAGTCCGCGCTATTGCTGGATCATCTCCTGAGATTCAGGCAGCACAGCGTTGGACCATAGAAGCTATGGGCCCTGCTGTGGAAAACAGCTCAGAAACCCAGGTTGCTTCCAACGTCTTGACATCATGACCGCCACATGTTTGATTGAGAAGTTCAACAAGATGCGTAGGAATCGCAGTCTGTCAAATCATCACATACACTTCCTTCAACCGATCAGTCGAAAGGAGTACTGCGCCCAGAATGAGGAGAGGCTCTTAACGGGGCGCAAGATGATACGAGCCATTTGCTATTGGTGTTCCGTAAGATCGGAGTTAGGTCAACATCGCATTTCGCGCGATGTCTTCAAGGTACCCCAATAAGCCAGATGCTGACTTACATCATTTCTATAATGAATGGACAGACGTTTCCCAACAGCTGCGCGGCGCCCGACCTCCATATGATGAGATGCGAGTTTCGACCCATGCACACTTCATCGAGCAATGCAGGAAGCCTAAGAAGTTAGATTTCGTTTGCCAACTTTACGACTTGTCCAGAGATAAGTTAGGAGAAGGCGTAAGGTCCTACTAATGGCTCATGTCTCAGATTGAAGAAATGATGTTACGCGACAAGGAAGAATGGAACATCAGCATGCATGAAGGTACTCTGAACCAACGTGCTCGACAGGCGCGACTGGGCGGAGGTGGAGGCAATGGCAATGACAATCGTCGAAATGCCAGCGGCAAAGCCGCCCCGGCAGAAGCGGCAGCCCGTCTCGGGAAACCCGCGAATGTTATGAAGAGCGGATTGACTAAGGGCGAGACGACGTGCAAGTTTGTACGTGAGGGCCAGGCCTGCCCGAATGCAGGTCAGGGATGCCCGTTTAATAATAAGACGCCCAAAGCTGCCGCGCCGGCCCAGCCAGCTGCGCGGGCCAAGTCAAATGCTGCTCCGGCTCAGAACAATAATCCCAGAGGGAGATCTGAGAAACCCGACGGCCGAGGCCGAAAGGGGCAGAGCCGATCGCAGGTCCCCACGGGTGGCCGTGGAAAAGGAGCGCAGCAACGGAACAGGAGTCAATCCAACCGTTCGCGCGGAAAAGAGAGTACGCTGCCATGTTATGCTTATTCGCGGGACCCCAATAATTGCCGTGGACCTTTAGACGGCGGCAACAGGCAACGCAGAGGCTTGACCGATGCAGAGAAGCTCAAGCGCGAGAAGTATGAACAAGCAAAGTTTGACGCGGGACAGTCTCTGGGATATGAGCGAACAGTTAAGCAAGCTAATGTTGCTGCTGCCAATGTGTCCTCTACTGCGGGCGATGGGGGCCCCAGGGCCTCTAGTAACAGTTCAGAGAAACGCAGGAAAGACGGAGACGAGAACAAGGGCAGAGGCAAAGGCAAAGACATGATCTGTCGCTCTTTCAAGGAAACGGGCAAATTCACGCGTGGTAAAGAGTGTTGGTGCGCTAAGACCGCGACTGGCCATCCGCGACATTGGCTTCGCACTGGCGGCCCAGCCGCCAGTGCTGGAAGACTGATTGGTATAATTCTGTTAAGGATACTTCTTCTTACCTTCCCCGCTCGACGGATGCGGCGACGCCCGCGTCGGTCAAACCGAGAGCGGGGGGGAAGGAAGGTGCTTGCTGACCAAGTCAGCTTGGGTGCCATAGCGCGCCCCGCCCCGTTAGCTCGGGGCCTTCCTGGGCAGAAGCAGGCCGGCCCTCCATTTTCAAAGGCCTCTATAAATCCTCGCGGAGGAGTTGACAGGAATCCTTCCGGTGGAGAGTTTCACCGGGAGCAAGTTGAGAATATTGTAAATATCATTGCAAATTTCCTGCATCCTCTTTCTCGGGGCGCTATCAAGATGTACTGGAGCGACCCCCCTAGTAAGAGTTGCATTCGATCTCAGATGAAGGGTCGGCGCAAGTTCCGCGTCCGATTTCGCCCCTCGACTGCGAAGCCCGCCATCGCTCGCAGGAAGGCGCGTCGCCACGACCTAAAGGAGTTGCCCTCAAGTGACAGAGATAGGTGGAACTTCCCAGGAGAAATACGCCGACAGATGTCTATTCAGTCGAGAGCGTCTGCTGCGGAGGCCCTGATCAGGGCGTCGGACCTCCAAGATGACGTCTGGCACCTTTGGTTGAGGGCTGAGGAGGGGGAAGAGGGCCCACGCTGCACAGCCGCCGCGGGATGCACAGACAAGGATGCTGCGCATCTTGGAGCGCTGAGCTTTATTATTGATACAGGGTGCGGGTATAACCTCATAGCGGAAAAGTATATTAAAAGTGCAGGTGCAATGAGCTTCTACCGCAATCGATCACTCTGAATACTGCCGGGGGAGAGCCAAAAGCCCTCGGTTCAATTCGCATCGCATGCCCTAAATTCATGGGTGGTCGTTTAAACGCTTTGGCCATGCCGGAGACCCCGTGCGTGATCTCGGTAGGAGAGCGGCGCATGGATCACGGCTTTAGTTTCTTCTGGCCAGCAGGCCAAAGGCCCTACTTATTGTTGCCCAACGGTCAAAGAGTGGACCTGATCGTTGAGGGCAAGATTCCATACTTGACCCTTTCAGGCAAAGAGGCGCTGGGTCAGTGGATGTGCGCGGTTGCCGCTGGGGAGGGTGAAACTCCCGAGCGGTGGTGTTGCGTGGCGCCAGGCGCCAAGGCATTTCTGGACAATGTGGAATCAGCGGGAGGCCCTCCGCCCCATGCTGTTCAGACTCGCGTGACCATAGACCTGCATACACATGAGTTGATTGGCAACCGCAGCTACGTTGACGGACGGCCGACTGAGCTCGCGCCCGTTTTTCCGTCCTCATTAGACTCTGCGGATACCATCACTTATTTCTACTACTCGCCTCGCAAGGTCAGCGAAAGCGGTTGGAATCGGATACCGACCGGCATTGCTGCCTCCAAATGTCTCTCGGCTTTGCCCTGCCACGGCCAAGCCGTCGGTCAGACCGACGAGCAGCCCGGCAAAGCCGTGGCCTGCGCAGCCGCATATAAGAGCCTTTGTTGGTACGGGGTCTCAGGATACCTCCCCTATGACATGGATCAAGGGTTAGACTCCAATGCGTGCGACGCGGCCCCCGGGCCCGAGGAGGGTGAAGTTGGAGACGCTGACGGTGTCGACCTAGTCGGCGTCGACGCACCGCAAGGACTAGACCCAGATGATGCCGAGGTTGAGGTGTCGGGTTCCCTTGCCGAGCGGCTCAAAAAGGCCGCCGCCCCCCTGCCGCATCTTCTAATTCATACTCCCAAGAACCCATATTGTTCAGTATGCAATTTTGCCAAAGCTATCAGAAGACAGCAGCGCAAAGCGCGCAACAAAGGGCTGAAGGTTCCCCGCCCATGCGCTAACCCCACTTCGTTTGGACGCCTGACGACGATGGACCATTGGTTTGCGATGGGTGAACTCTCGCGGGGGCTCCGCGATGAGACCGCGCGCGTGACTTTTCGCGACCGAGCAGCGGATTTCCTCGCCGCTCAGGGTGTGCACGACAAGTCTGCGGTTCATGTTTGTAACTCTTTAGTGAACCTCAAGGCCCCGGGGGAGAATTTAGAGTACTGTTATGCAGATGGTGCGCGTGAGCTTGCAAGGGCATGTTACGAGCTCAAGATTGCCCATGATCCCACCATCCCAGGACATATGAAACACAACGCTGTTGCCGAACGTGCAAACGGCGCGGTACAGATGGGGGCCCGAGCGCTGCTCATGCAGGCTGGTCTCCCACCACCATATTGGACGTATGCCGTCCGATACTTTTGTCTTTGCTACAATGCCAGGACCCCTGAGGAGGGGAAGTCTAGTTGGGAACGTCGCTTTCGACACATGTTTGAGGCGCCGCTTTCTCCCTTCGGGTCTCTCGCGCGCCATGTGCCCCCGCCAGAGTCAAGATTCCGAACAGCGAAGACTGGCGGAACAATGATCCCTGGGATATACTTGGGGTATGTGCACAAAGCTGGGGGTATGGTTGGTCCAGAAAGCTACGTTGCGCCGCTCAGACAACTAGACGGACTTGACAGGGAATCAGGGCGCACGCCCGAGGGCAAAGGACCCACCATAGAGAAGTCTGATCAGGTAGACAGCAACACCCTGACGGCACTGCGGAATATCAATCCCCACAGTTTCCTTGGAGGAAATCGCACGAGCAGGCGATGACTGAAGTGCGTTCCGCTGCGACCCCTCCGGCCGGAGAGGCCGCGGCCGTCCCAGACGGTCCGCGGCAGAGGACAGGGGCGCGATCGGACAATCTGTTTGGTGCAGACGATCCCGCCATAATCATGCCACCGCCTCATCAAGAAGGCGAGGGCGCTCCACCGCGAGACTCCGAGGCCGATTCCGATGATGATGACGGTCCGGGGGGCTCATGTGTGGATGACGAGCCTGCGGTGATTGACGGCCGGGGCCCACAGCGAGACTCTCGCCCAGACGAAGATAAATATCAGAAGTTGGGTCTAGCACATATTGAGTATCGTTTGGATCGACAGTCGAACTTCTCAGCGGCCAAGCCGCGCGAGAAGGTTCCAGGGAAAGGGCAGCTCCTTGCTCGCACGACCCAGAACTTTCACGCGATGGAATACTTCGAGGACAGGCGCATTGTCGTCGGTCTAACGAAAGAGGAATTAACACAAAAGCTCCCGTTGACAGGCCGTCGCAAGACGTGCAGCATACGGGTTGTATTTAATTATGATCCCGACTACGTTCCCGTGACCCGCACGTGGGTCACCGATCCAGATCTTAAGCGCGGTGCTCAGCGGCTGAAGAAATTACCTGAATCCACCAATCCTGGAATTCATCCTGGACGCTGGTTCAACATGAATCAAGCTCAACGCCGGCAGGCCGTCGAGCAATGCAAGGCCGAAGAAAGAGAGGATTCTTTGGTATAGATGATCCCGTTCCTTGTCTCGGCCGCCTACGTGCGATAGGCTTGGACGCGGATGATCCACCAACTCCGCCCGAGCCCGCAGTGGCCCAGCCACCTGCGGTCCGCCCAATCTCTGAAGGGACCGCTGCCTACCTTGCGAAACATCCAAAGGCAAGAAGAGCAGCACCGCGGATTGCTGAGCGGTTCCGTCACCTGGCGGCACAGGGCGGCCAAGCCGCAGCTGTAGCTGCCGAATCCTCTGAGGGGGGTGATTCCGACGACTATCTGTCGGATGATGAGGAGGTTTGGTGGAAGCAAACATGGCGCGGTGGTGCCATGGCACGCGGCGGAGTTCCCTCCGGCCCAGCCGGCAGGGGCCCGTTGTCTGATGTGGATTCTGAGGTGACACAAGAGGCAAGCCTGACCTTGAGTCCGGCAGCCGCCGCGTCGCGGCGAAGCGTGCCTTGAATGCCGCTGCAACATAGCTCGGCCCCAATGCCTTGCCACCGTGAGAAGGAAAGATTTTATTTGGATTACGTATACAACCCTTTTACTGATCTCACCTCAGTTGTCGACGAGCCCTTCCGACTTCCCAGCGATTGGCAACATGCTAAGATTGATGCCGCTGTAGCTCGCTCTGTATCTAAAATTGAGGCCCAGGCTAATCAAGATGCCCAGGCCGCTCTAAGAAAGGAATGGGCCATCTTGCGAGACATAGGCACATGGAGCGGGAAAGAGGTTAGGGAATATTCCGACGTTGTTGCGGAACTCAATGGACAGACCGCACACTTTGGTCGTCTGTTTGCAATCTTTGTCGAGAAAAACTCAGAGTTGCCACTCGGACACAAAGATCGGACATACAAAGGTCGGGTAGTTTCCGATGGTTCGAGCGTGAGGGATCAGAATAAATATGTTGCCTTATTTCAAAAACTTCCCAGCCGTCCTGCTACAATGCAGGCCAGCAGAGCAGCTGATATTCACGGGCTCTTCGAAGGCCATAGTATTGAACAAGCCGACGCCCGTCAGGCTTACACTCAGTCAACATTGGGGTGGTACTCCAACGTGGATATTCCTACCCCGTGACGAGTGGCCCGAAGAATGGTCGCATACGCGCAATCCCGCATGCCCGCTGATTTTATCTTTGCACGGACACCCTGATTCAGGAGGGTATTGGGGGCAACATTGCGAAGGGCATGTTACGGCTAAAGGATTTGTTATCTGTAGCCCGTGGCACAGCTGCGATTTTCATAAAGAGCTGAAGCTATGTTTGATAATTTACGTTGACGATTTTAAGCTGTCTGGTCCTGCAGACAAGCTAGCTGAAGGTTGGAGGTTGTTACAAACCCCATCTGACAATTGCCCGAAAGGCATGGAAATAGACCCTCCGACCGCGGTCGGACGATATTTGGGTTGTGAACAAAGACTGTCTACACCGTTTGTTGAGTGGCAAGGTGAGTTGCCCGCGGTTTTGGACCCACCGCCTCCTGAAGTCAAAAAGAACGCCTCCGTCCCAGACGAGAGCAGCGATGTGGAAACGGGGGGTGACTCGGCGGCCCAGCCGTCCGAGCCATACCAACCGAGAGAACCCAAACAGGCCAGAGTCATAGAATACGACATGAATTCTTCGAGTCCTGTGCCACTTTATATGCACAACTCACAGATGCGGACCCAGCTACTTATCCCGCTGCGGGCACCCCGTTTGGACCCGAACTTGTCGATCTCGAAGGCGGCCAAGGCGGCCCCAGAGGTGGGATCTGCTCTCCCGCAGAGGAAGCAATCGCCTCCGCGTTACATGTCAAAGTTGACGTTGGGCCCCCAGATCAAGAAATCGTTGTTCACGGCCTTGATGCCGCAGCGGCTAGCCCCAATGACCCAGAGCCACCGACCCAGTCGGGAGTGATCCAGCCCATTGCGGCGAAAATCTTGATGAAGATCCTTTACGGCGCGAGAATGGCTCGATGCGACCTGCTCCGTGCCGCGTGCCACGCGGCCAGTTGCATCACCACGTGGACAGAGCAACAAGACATGGATCTCCTCCGCCTCATATGTTACATCAAGTGTACCTCTCATGACCGCATGTCTGCATGGGTAGGTGATCGAATGGAGGATGTCTTGTTGAAGCAATACTCTGACGCGGACCTGGCCAGTGACATCCGAACACATAGGAGCACGAGTGCCAGTTATCAAGCATGCACTCGAGCTGGGCAGTCTATGGGATCGCAGCGACAGACATGCGTTCCCCATGGTACCCTTGAGGCAGAGATTGTGGCTGCTGACCTTGCCCTGCGAAAAGAGCTGCTCGCAACCTTTCCGCTTTGGGAAATGTTGCTTGGAAGATAGATGCGTTGTTTGTTTTTAAAGGACAACCAGGCGGTATGTAAGGTCATTCAAGCTGGAGGGTCCATGAAGATTATGCACCTACCGCGAACTCATCGCATTGATGCTGCAGCTGTGTCTGAACAGTGTTCTCGCGGCATCGTTGAGCTTCAGTACGAACGGACTCAGAGCGAAGCTGCCGACATTGGAACGAAGAGGTTCACAGACCCTTTGGCCTGGGTTGAAGAATTATATCACGCCCATGCTGTGACTCCCAAATTTTGGAACGCCAAGCGGTGCCAAGACTATTTAAATTCGACGTTTTCAGACGGCCTTCCCTTGAAACCAGGGGGATTCTGAAGCCCCGCTTAGGTCCGAGTTCGGCTTTGCGGAGAGGGGCTGCTGCACCTGGCGAAAAGATGAACAAGGAAAAGAAGCGTCCCAACAAGGGTAAGCCCGTTGTGCATTCTTCAAAACCAATACATACCCCAGCGGCGCCCGACGGCGCCCAGTGCCCGGCTGCAACCGAGGCCGCCCCCGGCCAAGCCGTGGTGGCGAACGCTCCCAGCCAAGCTGTGGAGGCGAATGCGCCCGGCCAAGCCGTGGAATCACGTGCAATTACTCCTATTACGACCGAAGAATGTTCCAGGACAAGCTCAGAGAAATCCAGAACGATGGAGGAGATAACTGAGAGAAGCTTCGAGATTGAGATGAGCGATGTTTGAAATAACCGACAGCGCGAGCGTTGGGCCAGTTTACATCGAGCAAGAAGAAGGCATGCTCGGCTACAACCTTATCCTTCCTCACCTTCCGCCTGCTGCTGTTGCTAATCTCCAGGATAGGAGGGTTCAATGGACACAACGCGCTCAGAGTCTTAAAATATGGCACATTGTTCCCAGACCTGTCATGTTTATACCAGCAAATACCGATTGTCCAGTTGACCCGGATAGATTAGATGATAGGCGTCGTACTTATGCCATCAATACCCGACACGGTTTGATTATAGACCGTGCGGATAGTTGGCGCGACGAAGATAATAAATACCATCGCCCCTTTGAGCAGAATTCGAATGGCGATTCCAGCGATGGCGACTATCACCCAAGTAGATGGACCGGCTGGACGGAATTCTGCATCCCGGAAGATTGTGCTCCGGCAACCCAGTGGACCAGGGCCCGACTCTCATTGGAATATTGTTGTGGCTTTCGGAGCAGGATCGGAAACCCCAAGAATTTTGTTGACGATTCGTGCGAGGTAATTCGGCACACGGAGAAGGAATATATGAGGACCGACGAGGGAAGAAGGTTGGCTCTCAATGATATAAAGATGTTCGAAGGAAAACACATCGCGCTATGGGGCTCTATGCCCTGTACAGGAGGTTCCCCCCTGGCAACGCGTGAACGAAGCCCATTATTTTCGCATTGGAAACCAGAGAGCGATGCGTAGGCTTCGAGGCATTAGGACAGATTTTAGATATCTGTTTTGGAATTTCCGCGAGATTGCCCGCGCTGCGCACAGAGCGGGGGGGGGGGGGCACTGTTTGCCTTGAGTGGCCAACTCAGTGTAATTACTGGAGGGGTCCCCAGGTGAAAGAGTTCATGAGAGAGTTGGAGTTTGTCAAAACGGCTTTGCATGGATGTGCGTACGGATTGAGGGACAGCAGTGGTAATTTCATGAAAAAGCCCTGGACGATTGCATCCACGTCTCCCGATGTGACGGAGGGACTTGAGCGCAGATGCGACGGCGCGCACGAGCATGTTGAGGCCAGAGGACGGGAGTGCAAGTCAGCAGAAGATTACACGGATGCGTTTGCCAAACAGGTTCACATTGTTGTTGTTCGTGCCGTGGAGCGCGTGTTGTCGTCTCGTCGTCGCCCCGTCCCGTCCTCTGATTTCGTATGTGCCGCTGCCGTTTTGTCTCCAGAGCTTGCGCGGGCTGCCCGGCGGCCGGCCCCCCCCTCAGACCGCGCGGCCGCCCTGTTGCGGCTGCGCGGGCCTTGCCTGCCGCGGCCCCCGCCCGAGAGGTCATCGACCAAACCCATGTGCCAACCGCGTGGAATCCCAGCGGCAAGCCGTCGGGAGAGGACATGACTTCTGTTTGCTCGGATGATATCATATACGAACTCGCTCCCGAGTCACCTGAGGAAGGAGAACCCCCGATCGAGCCCGAAGGAAAGGCTCCTTCCAATCCAATTCGAAGGGCAACCTTACCGGCCCAGCCGATCGGGGATGTCGCCCCGCCGGCCAAGCCGGCTGGGGAAGCGGCTGATCTTTTCAGTCCGCGCGATGTCGTGATGAATGTTGACATCGAAATGGAGGCTGGCGTAGAGATTCACGCAGAAGAGATCGCAGCTCGCAAAAGAGCTGCCGACGCTGCCATCAATGACAACAAGCCCGCCAAGAGGACAGCTATCTCTTCGCAGGGGATACTCTTCCCGCGAATCTTCCGTTTTTTCCTGACAAGAGAGAATGGTCCAGGCCTAACTATGCCGGGAACATTAAGTTCGTGCGCGAACGAGGATGGAGCTGGCGCTTCACGATGTGGAGACATAACATATTAGACACACGGGACGACCAAATCGCGACCGCACTGAAGGCGGATTTAGCCGACACTTCCCAGACGATATTCGAGCGTATGTTTTCCCAAGTCTCACAAGACCCGAGGATCGCCCATTGGACTACATTCGACAGAATGGCAACGTGCCATTTTGATTGTGCCCCCGCAAAACTTGACCGGATCCCAGTGGGTACTTTCTTTCAGTCGCACCCTGACGAAATGACGAAGCTGGTCTGCAGTTTGCACACAAACGCACCGGGGGAGACTCGACGTCCCGCACGAACCCTTGAAAAGGGAGGTCGTGGGTCCCACTGTTGGCCCAGCCATTCGGCGGAAGACGGTCTACGGAGACTTTGTGAGCGTCCCAGTAAGGGACAGCAAGACAGAAGGTGCTCCCGTTTTGTGGATGAACATGTGGGGCCCTTCGTCACACGCACCTCCCCGTGGCAGAGCCACTGGGGACGGTTGGGGTACGATATATGCCCTGCCTGTTGTCAAAGGCCTATCCTACGCGCCAGTGCATGTTGTTGAGGAGGCTCTCACCGAATCAGCCAGAGCCAGTTATTTTGAGTCTTCCCCTCAACAGGCGGTGGCTTGGCGAAAGGCTGCACCTTCGTGGGCGCGCCCATGCAACTTCGATGCATGGCTCGCGAAGGATGGCCTTGACTCGAAGACTGTGCTGACTTGACTGAAAAGCAGCACCCTCAGCCAGACGCAGAGACTGAGGCCAACCAGCACGACCCAATCGCTGCAGGAGAAAGGCCAAATCTGCCTGAAGATCTCGAACAGCGACGCCCTGAGGCGCCCTCAGAGGGCCCCCCCGACTACAGAGAGGAGGGCCCCGACCGGGCGCCGAAAAGGCCACGCTTGGGAGTGGAGATGTCGACCGACCCAGTCGGTTCGGCAAGCCACCGCGCGAACGTTGCCATCGCGCATCCTTCGGCCGGATCTGGCCCGCAGAAGTTATTGGGCAATCCTGGGGCTGGTCGGCAGGCGGCCGGCGGATCATCCGCTGGGTCAGCCTCGAATCCGATTGCCCCGCCTGGCCAAGCCGGCGACGGGGCGGGCGGAGGCTTTCCTCCCGGCCCAGCCGGTGGTGGAGGTGCTCCGTCTGGCCCAGGTGGCTCTCCCACGGGAAATGCCCAGCCTTCCGGCAACCCCTCTGGGGGCGGCGGTGGAGGTGGGCCCCCAGATGCGGGGTCGACGGTGGCGAGTGACGAAGGGGATGGCCCGCCCTACTTTGGAAGGGGCCCTTGGGGCGTCCTCGACTATTATTGGGCGAAGGGAGAGTACGCTGCGAACCCCGAGCCGCCGTCGCATGACTGGGAATCTAAAGTAAACGAGATTATTCAGCTTTATGTTGATATTACAGATCCCCAGTTGAAAGCCTGGGCACTCAAGTTGTCATTCCTTCAGGCGTGCCAGGCAACTCCTGAGATTGCCCGCCAGAATGGGCACTCATGGATCCCATTTGTTGGCGAGGACATTGCGGCCATGATGGCCACAGGCAAGTATGTTAATGACTTGTTCCACTCTTTGTGCTTGATGGGTCATGGGCAATACAAGTTGTGGTATTGTTCCGTCCGCATTGTCTCGGATTCCACGATCTCGTTTCGGAATGCGTCCAAGAAAGTCACGCCCAGCCTTTTCACTCAATTCTATTTGCAGGACCACGTACACGGCATGTTACATAATATCATGAGTGGATGCATGGCCCCCGACCTTCGGGACGTGGCCAAGAACCACAAATGGGATGAGCATAAATACTACCAGAAAGGGATCCATACGCCGGCGCGTTTCATCTTCTGGCACTTCAATGATATTGTTGATGGAACCGGCGAATTGAACGGAGTTGGCTCAGGGTGAAAGCGACAAGAAAATCCAACACTATTCGCTGGAGCCCTCCGAATAATGGTAGAGGCGTCGGAGCGTCTTGTGGACGAAGCGACCACTCGCGCAAAGGATGGAGCGATAGAGATCATGTACGTTGGTGGGGATCACAAATGCTGGAGGTCGGCTGGGGCCGGCGTGAGCCAGATGTGGGATGACGTTGCCGCCCTCGTCCGGGCTCGAATGAAACGTCGGATTGAAAGCTACAAAGCGGTGGGGACTTTTCCGCGCATCATGATTCTTGACGGTGCGAGCCTTTATCGCAAACTGCAGCACCCCCCAGGGGATTCCTATCACTTTTGGTTTGACCATAGTGACTATAAGATGGATAGGGACGGACAAATGGTGAGTGCGAAAGCGGCCGAGTTGTGCGCTGAGCACATGTTTATGGCAGCTAAATTCGCCGCATTGTTCTTTTGCCATACCCCCGGCGGCCCAGCCGTTCAGGGGGGTGGCACATCAAAGAAGACAAGAGCCGCTGGGCAGACATTGGAAGAGGCTACAATTGATGAGCTAGTCATGTACTGGCAAGACTGGAGCCCTACAGAGGACAATGTGCTCAAGTCTGTGATTAATACTCGCCCGTTCAAAGTAGCCATGAGCCCCGTTGAGTTCCCGGCCGTCCAAGACGGATCTGGGGGCGGGGCGACTCATTCTAATTATTCTGTTGCAGTCATTGACTTTCTTAGGCGAGGAAATGCATATAAAGATTCTTTCCCGTGGCAAGATGATCGTTCTTTCTTGCCGCGTGGTCGGCCCCTTTGTCCGGGAATGCCCCCGAGGGGGAAACGCCTTCGATTGTCAACTGAAGGAGTGCAAAAGGATGAACACATGCGCCCGGCAGTTGATGAGTTGAAGAAGGCAGCGCCCGTTGCTGCACCGAGCGGCCCAGCCGCCTCGGGTGGCGTTACTGCAGCGCGGGCGGCCCAGCCGTCCCGCGGACCCGTTCTGGCCCCTGCAAAGGGCGTGCAGGATGTTAAGACACCTGGTGAAGCAGCGGAGGAAGCTCTCCGCATAAAATGCCCTGTCGGCCATGGGACCAAGCTCAGCCACAACTATAAGTTCCCACGGCGCTTGAAGTTAGGCGGCGATCCTAATCGCCCCGAGGGCTGGGAACAAGATTGGCCTGCGCATCTGATACACCAGAAAGTTAAGAAGTTGCCTTGCAAAAGTGCGTCCGACAAGGAACTCGTTCCTTATGATTTCCTCCGAGACCATTCACTGTAGCGAGCGGTGAGCTCTACAGACGCACGACGCCTACGAATGAGTACCCAGGGGAGGAAGGCCGTGCTGCACGAGTGGCTCAAGGGGAAAACCCGGCCCGCAGTAAACAGTTCGGTATGATTCAGAGACACGCAAATGGAGAGGCGTGGTTGGGTTTTCAGATGCTGCAGAAGTCCACGAAGACCCCAGTCTTGGAAGTTCATTTGTTGGTTCCCAATTGGGCACGTGTCTTTGTGATTAAGGCCGATCGATCGTGCACGGGCCCAAAGGCTACTGTTGCTGATCGCCTGAATTGGGCGAAATTGTCAACGAAGACCCACAGGGCGTGCATCAATCACTGCGTTCAGCTTACCTTGCCCTTCTATGTAGCGGACGAGAAGCTTGGGGAGGTCCAAGACCTATCCTCAGGCTGCACCAGACAGTCTCATGGTACGTCTGCGACCGCCCTCCATTCGATTTTGGAGGGCCATCAGTTGCTTACATCCAATCCCCAATACGGAGGGAGTATCAAGCAGTACAAGGTTGGTGTGTACTCTTTTCCATGTACCAACAATCCCGCCTCTCATGCAACATATTCTGTTGCAGAGGAGACTTTTGGAGACGGCATCTGGGTAACTGCGGAGATCGTTTTCTATTCAAAGCCCACAATCATCAAGGAAAACCCAGATCAGTTCGTCAGCGAACCATCGGAGATGGCATTGTATGAGTTTCGCCTATACCACTGGACTCCTGCGGCGCTTCATGTCACGCCGGCTTATGCCTTCTCGCAACATGTCGCTAGACAAAATGAATGGCCCTTGGAGCAAGACTTCGGGGTCGAGCGGCCTCGCGATCAAGCGAGGGAGGATGCCACGGACCAAGTCCAGAAGGCACAGTGCCAGCGGGTTCCAAATTTGGGACCCATTGTTTGGCAGAAGGATCGAAGCCCTTATTTTGAGAAGAATGGTAACTTCGATGATATTTGGCCATGGCTCCAGAAGAGAGGAGTCAGGCTCACTAAGATCAACCCGTTGCACAAAGACGAGGCTTCGGAGGAATCCAAGGCGCTCGCGCAGGCTAACAAGGACAGAGACGAGGAGACCAAAGCCAAATCGTCGACGGGTGCTCAGCAGCAGGCGCCGACGGCCAAGCCGTCCGGCGTATCCTTTTCGTTCGATACCGAGGACTTCCCACCGTTGGGACAGCCTGCGTTTCATGTTGGGAGAGCGCCCAAGTCTCCGCCCGGCAAAGCCGTGGCGGAGGCGCGGCCTCCACTTCCCATAGCTGATGCACTTGCGAAAATGCCTATGCCCCCCCCCCCCTTCCGAGGGAGGGGCCGTCACCAGCTGGATCAGCGAGCGAGGTGCCGAACAAACCTCCGCCGCCCAACGCGATGGCGCCGCCGCCAGCCACGAAGCCGAACGTCGCGCCGATGAAGGACTCACCTTCACCAAAGCAGGAGGAACGCGTGCCGAAGAAGCCTCCGCCTCCGGCTCATCCGATCCCAGAGTCACGTACGCCGAAGCCTCCACCAGCTAAGGTGGCTCGCCTTGAAGCTGGAGCTGACGATCTGTCCGCATTCAAGGTTGCGCAGCCGCCGGCCAAGCCGGAGGGCTCAGAGACAGCGAAAGGCCCGCCTAATCCTTGGGCGCCAAGTCTTCGCGAGCCTGAGCTCCCTCCCCGGGTCAACAGGTGGAATTTTGATCGTTCGTTGCAGGCTGACCGGAGTCTCCAGAAAGCTGAGGCCGCGCCTAAGGCAGCGCCACAGTGGTGCCGAGACCCGGGATCTTCCCAGCTTGCCCAAGGCGGCGCTGGGATGGACCAGACTGCGCAGGCGGAGAGCTCCGTCGCAAAGGTAGCGGCAGTTGAGGCAGAAGCCAAGACTGCCGAGGATGTGAGCTCTGATCGCCGCGGAGGCAGTGAGAGTTCGGAGATTCCTGCGGCATCTATTCCGAAGCAGACGGATGGAGATTCTTCGTCAGAGGAATCACCGCACCCATGGGGGGCCGACGCTGCATCCGTCATTCCCCGATCTCTCAAGGAAATCCCCAAGCGACACTTCAAAGGAAGGCAAGCCCGTAAAGCGCTGAGGAATGAGAAAGATTTCTTTCACCAATGGCGTCGTGCTGTTGCTGACCAGCCGCCAGAGGCCGAATATCCTGAGGATTTGCTGGAGATGAAGAGTATGTTGACACAGCAAAGAGGATCTACGAGAAGGTTGAGAAAAAGGGGAGACACGAGCCGGGAACATACTCGGATCCATGGAAGAAGTTTGCAACCGCTGTTGTCGAGCTGATCCGTAAAGCGGCACCAGATTGCGTTCCTGCTCCTGTGGTCGCCGCCAAGAGCAAACATTCACAGCCTCGCACTGAAGGCGAATCTGTTGCGAGTGGAAGCAGACTTCCTCCTCCCCCTGTGCCGCCGTCCGGCCCAGCCGTGACGGCGAGCTTACCTGCGCCTCCACCTGGCCCAGCCAGAGCGGAGGCCGAACTGGCGCAGGAAGACAAGATTGATGGTCGACTCGGGCGCTGCTGCTGCATCACGCGCTGCGCCTCACGAGGTTGCCGAGCCTTCCCCTACCAAGCCATGCTCTTCCGATGAGGAGGATGCACCCGCTGCTAAGGCACCGCCGCCAGCCGCCGCTTCAAGTGGACATAACGCGGCGGAGCCTCCCTCTGTGGATCGAACCCCGGGTGTCCCAGACACACCGGGGCCCCTTGAGGCCAGTCCAGATCTCACCCAACTCAGTGACTTGCCGTATCAAGCGGACCCTGAGCTCATTCCCATTGAGGAAGGGCATTACCGATCTGGCCCAGCCTCTGCCAACTTCTTCTGCGGAGAAAGGTTGCCACCTGCCCCCGATAAGCGGCAGCGTAACCCGACGGATGCTCCGCCCCAAGAGGACGATCAGGATATTAATGTCGGGCGCGTTGACCGCTCTAGGGGCAATGAGCTTTATATTTCGCCATATGAACGCACTCGAGTTATTCAGCGCGCGCCCCCCGATCTAAGGCGGAGGGTTCGAGAGGCCCACGCTGCTGGTCCAGTGCTCCCGCGGGTCGAGGCCATTCGCAATAAGTCGATTAGTGCGCTTAAACACATTGCAGAATTCGTTGAAGATCCCATATTTGCACTATTGAGCGAACTTTCCATAGACGAGGGCACTTTCGATCTTGGCGGGAATTTCTCCGTGCTGAGTTTTATTCTGATGATATTCCCAGCGGATTTGATCCTCAGTCTCTTAAGTTTTGGACCCCATGGGTTGTTGGGGTCACCAATCGCGATAATCCGGCCGCCCTAGGCAGTGCAGATTTTTTGGCGACCCCAAAGTTGTTGAATAGACGAGTTCGCTCAGCGCGTTCGTGATTGCGCGACATATCTCGCGAGGCATTGTTCTGCTTATGCGAGGTCCTCGGGAGGCTGGGTCTACTTTGGAGACCTGGTTGAGAAGATGGCCGAGGATGGATTTTGATATCAAACATATGCACTTGCTGCACACGGCCTAGCCGCGTTGCAGCCGGGAACTGTGGAAGTCCTTGGCGTGCTTCCTGACGACCAGCATCAAGGAGACGATCGTTTACAAAATGCGGTGACTACAAATCCTGGCTCTCCCAATGGGCGGAGAGGACTACCTCTCCCATTCCTGTTTTCTATCGAGCATGCCAGGGGCACTCCACTTTTGTTGTTTCAACTGAGAGAATGTACGCGCCTTATGACCCTGGCCTAGCCAGGTGTCATGGGCCCCTCCTCCATATCACCGATATGGAGACACTGGTGGAATCCATGGTCGGAGAAGTTAAATTCCCAAACAAATAAAGAGACTCGGGGCTCTGTCTTGAGGCGGACTACGAATGGTTGAGGCTTCTCCCGACCAAGAAGGATCCAAGCATGCGAGGCCAAGATCATCTTCCTTCTTGGCTAAGCCAGCGGAGATATGGCGAGCCTGCTCGTGTGAGTAGGCACGAACGGGGCCATGGGCAGTGACCCACAGCCAGGAGAGCCACCGTCTATCGGAGCATGGCCCGCAGTGGACACAGTCCGTCTGTGGGGCCAGCTCCCGACTCACAGGGAATCCTGGCCGACATTTCTTGTTTTCAATGGCCGGGTGCTCACCCGTTTTTCATACCGGATTTGCCAGGGCGGGACTCTTGTGTCCCGCGAGGTGCCGAGGTTCACTGATATCGACAAAGCCGTCACCCTCGTCAAAGTCAGCGACTGGTGGGATCGCAGAGAAAAGCGAATGTCTTGGTCAATTGTCTTCAATCAGGAGTGGACATCGTACGAGGTAAGCTTTGATAACGCCTCGGTGCTCGGTTGGATTCATACTGACGAGACTTTGTCTTTGGTCCCAGATCATAGGCCTCCGTTGCCTCCAGGGGCAGAAGCATTTGTTCAGTTTGTCCCCTGGAAGGACGATGGTCGGTTCTTCTGCGCTAACTTGCACTGGGTGCGAACTGACTTTGGCCATTGCCCCTTTTGCAAGAATCCGATCAAGTATAAAAACAAGGTTGCCCACGATTGTTTGCTTCAGTCGTACCGACGCAAGATCATTAGCAACTCGCTTTGGAACAACGGCATTTTGTTGCATGTTGTCGATCCCGGGACGCCCCCTTATGAGCGCGATCGCTATGTTGGCGTGTGAGTAAGCAGACAACGGAGAGCTTCGGCGGACGTAAGATTCAACATCAACAGCAATTTGAAACTGGAGCGCAAGTGGGCAACAAAATGATCAGTATGTTAGCTTGGGTGCTTCGGGTCAAACCTTTGGAAACAGCCGCCCGGGTAGTGTTCCTGCGTGGATTCCTGAGCACGCCGCGGCCCAGCCGCCGGCGCGCCACGGTCCGTTCTTTCAGTACCTTGAGCCTCTGAGGAGGCGATTCATTAAATGGCTCGCACACTTGGCTGAGAGAGAAGAGACTCAAGCTCCAACGATCGCAGAGTGGTGGCCCTTACTTTGGGCAACAGATATTGACCAGTATGCGCGCCCCATGTCTTGTCTCGCTCTGGCTGCCTTTGAGTGGCCAGAGGCACCCGACGCACGCTTTGAACCCATCGAAGGTTGGTTCGAATGGGAGCGCAACGTGAATATTGCGAATATCTTCGCGCCAACGCTTCGGACATTGCGCGACGCAAAAGAGGGAACAGCACCCTGGCTGCCCGTTGCCCAGGGCAACGCTATGGACGTCACAGGGCTCAGCCTTCGTGGACGTCCACTGGTTGCTTGGGCAAATAATTTTGTGGCACGTCCTCGTCGCGCTTCTCAGTCCGTCAGCAGGCGCAGCAAAATGTGTTCCAAACACCCTCTCATATCGGTGTGCAAGCATGACAAACCTGCCGCCGTTTCATCCGTGACGGCAGGTGAGGAGAACGTCGACATGACCCTTGATTTCGCCGCAGTCTGCGGGTCCCAGACCGCGCAGATAATTGACGGGAGGATCAATCTTGATCGGCCCGATGGGCACGCGCATTCTCATCGCGACGACAAATCGTTGAACATCACGTTGACCGAGGACGGAGCCAAAGATGTGGCCGCTCAATATGTCATGGAGTACACCAGCTATCACCCGGACACAAATGAACCTGAAAGGTTACGACTGTCGGGTGAAGTAACGCACGATGTCCCAGAAGATGTGCGGAGCACCATTGGATGGAACTGGAAGGTTCCTGTTCCAGAACCGGAGCTGGGTCTCCGCATCATTCGCGGGATTGCGATTGTTCGCGAGCTCATTAGTTGCTTCATTGCGGAGGGACATTACATAGCATACCCTGGGGCTAACTTTCTTGCCCGCGGCGCCGGCGCAGAGTGCGATGATAGCAAGCGTCGTGCGGATGCATGCGCTCTTGATTGCCGCATTCGTGCCGCGATTGAGAACGGCGACCTAATTGAGGAATGTGTCCATGACTTGGGCAAACAGGGTCGCGCCGATATCCGTCGTCAGGGCATGAAGCTACAAGAAGCTATTTATTGGCTATATCCATTCGTGGAAGCCACTGAGCTCCATGACAAAGATGAAGGCCACTTTCGCTGTGCCTACGGCAAGTTTGGTATTTTTGTTGCTACTTCCGCGACGAATATTATTAGATATGCTAGAAAGCAACGAATGATGAGTGTTCGTGAGAGCGGAGGCGCCGATGGGCCCTCCGAGGGCCAAGCCGATGCGGAGGGGCCCGCTTTGGCGAAAGCGAGGCCCGGAACAGCTGGTCGCCCCGATCCGCCACCTCCTCCGCGCAGACCCGACGTCCAAGACGATCGGGCCAACGATGACGTCACGGAATATCCGTGCTCTGCCGGCGGTCAAACCGCTGCGGCAGGAGATGAGCTTTCATGGTATTCGTCTGACAGGGACACGTGGGATTGGTCGAGGCCTACGCGCGCGCGCGGCGGAGCTATGGATGCCGGGCGCGGGGCTGCCGGCTGCGACCTCTCGAGGCATTACCCGCACTACACAAATAATGTACTGGATGGATACTGGGTTCACCGGGGGTGATATCCTGGATGAGCCCCAGGGAGAACCAGTCACGCGCGTGGCACGTTGCGCACCTGAATGACTACGACTACCGCTTTCCCAGAGAAGGAGAGGGTTCCAATAGCAAGAACAAGGACAAGTACAACAGGTCAGCGCCTTACGCTGGCCGCGGCAAAGGGTGCAGATCACGTTCGCCCTATTGGGCCGCGGATCAGACGGGAGGCTCGTCATTTTCACATCCGAGACCTCCGTCTCCGCCATCGGGGCGATACCTTTAGAGCAAGAAGTGAGAGCAGGCAGAACCCGGGCGGCCAAGTCGCCGCGGGCGCGAGCGAGCGACAAAGTCGCCTCGGCAGAGAGGATTTATTTAACTATTGGTGGGATTCGTCGGGTTTCTCCGGCCTTGAGCTCCCTGGCAACCACCGCTGGGCGGTAAAATGCTTTTGGGGTTCGCTCCGGTGGCTGTATCTATGTGCAGGCCAGGCGAGCTGTGGCTGGATGGGCCCTACGAAGCCCGCCGCGGGGGGAGTAAATATGCCCCTCTCCGCCTCTTACTGCGCTTGCCTCTCTTGCTGCCTGCCTTGCCGCACCTTGTCTCTGCGGCGCTGTTCCGCAGCTGTATATGCTCTCAGGATAGAAAAGGAGCGTGCTGGCTTGCACGCGCGCGCCGAGGGGTCGCACCCTCGTCGTCGTCGTGTCGTCGGCCGGCCGGCCTCCTCCCTTCCCACTCTTGATTGCAGTTGCTTAGCGGTTACTTGTAGTTTCATCGTTGTCTCATCCCGTATCCTCACCTACTGAGCAGAGTCAAAACGAGACCTTGATTCCTTTGTCATCGTACCCCGATTCTCAGAGGAAAGACTTGGTTTGGAGCAAACGGGTCACCGCAATGGAACTTGCGGAGTGTTAAGGCACGCTTGCCACTCCAAGTGCGCTGTCGCGTTGGGTGTCCATCCTCAGGACGAGTGGTCTCCTTTGATTTTTCACTTCTGCTATACCACTGCCATGCGAGCAAACTCCCGCAAAGGTTTTGTAAGACTATCATGGCGCTGGCGTGACAGCGACACCACGCTGTGATAATCTGACCTGATTGTAGCATTGCGTGGTTGTCGCGTCGTCTACTACGGGCTCTCTGGGAGCCTCCCGGGAGCTTCAGCTGGGCCTCTACAGGGCACCTTGCGGCCCAGTTGGGTGCCTCTCGAGAAGTTTTCATGGGCCTGTTCAGGGCAAGCAGAGCTATTGCGGCAGTCTTTGGCGCGATCGTTCTGCTGAGTTCTCCACAACATGATCGATAGTGGCACGTGGAACTGCCTGGGCGGATCTTGGGGCCCTCTTAGAACCCTCACTGGGCAATCCTGAGCCGTCTTGTGATTTTTCTTGGGTCGTGATGAGGTTGTCTAGGTGCCGTCTTGGACCGTTTCGGGAGTTTCATCTGGTCATCTAGGGCCGCCCTGGGGGTTTCTGGAACCTTTTTGAACACACGCAGTGGCAGAACATGAGCGGTATTGATCCGTTGTGTGGCTTTCGTGGAGCGATATTGAGTTGTCTTGGGGCCGCCTTCTCGCGACGGGGTGTTCGTCCCGAAATAGCAGCAATAACCCTACCAAACAGCCAACACGCCTTCTAGACAGACCCAGCGTGCCACCTGTGCGTGCATGGAAGAGCCTTGTGGCAGGATGTTACCCGCACTGGCTTATCTACACTCCGCCCCTTGCCCCCCCTTCGCTCTTCCCTACTTCTCCCTCGCTCTTTCCCCCCCAGAGGTGGCAGCGGTCGCTCACCTCGCCGGCGAAGGCCCCTCGTGCAGCTCTCGCGGGGGTCGGGGCGTCGGCGTTTCTTTCTGCAAGTTAGCTTGGGATCGCGCGCCGCTGGTGCCAGGGCAGGGGGGGAGGTGGCAGCCCCTGCTTTTGTTCAAGTGTCTTGCACTGCAAGTCTGCTGTCTCCTGTACTTGGGTTGATTGTTGCCAGCCCTCCTCGGGTCTTCGTTTTGGTTTCTCCGCTTTCCTCCTGTCTCCTCCCGCCTCCTCTCTTTTTCTCTCCGCTCTTCCACTTCTTTTCTCCCGCTCTGTCCTTTCTTAGTACGTTTCCTGCTTCTCTCCTCGCTTCCTACTCGCTTTCTCGCTCTCTTGGGTGCTGCACAACAATCGTCGCTTTCCTGCCCCCTGGGGAGGTCCAGAGCGGGGACCCAGGCAGATCAAATGCGACCTCACCCTCCCTGGGTGCTGCAGTGCGTGTAAACGTCACCACGTTGCTTCGTCTGGGAGGGTGGGAGGATCCAGCGGAGTCGCGCTCCCCCCCACCCACACACGCGCACACACACACACAGACGCACACACAAGCACACACACGCGCACACACGCAAACGCAGACATACGCACACACACACTCACACAGACAGACAGACAGACAGACAGACAGACAGACAGACAGACAGACAGACACAGAGACAGACAGGCAGACAGACAGGCAAGACAGACAGACAGACACACACACAACTCACAACACATACACACAATACACAACACACAACACACAACACACCCACACACACACACACACACGCACACACGCACTACACACAACACACATACCACACAACACAATGCACACGCAAACACACAGACACACACACACACACGTACGCACGAACGCCCGCATTCACACCCACACCCACACCCATGGCCCACACCCACACCCACACCCATATCCACATCCACACCCACCCACACCGCACACAACACACAACACACAACACACAACACACAACACGCAACACACACCACACAGCACACAACACACAACCCACACCACACGACACACAACACACAACACACAACCAGCAACACACAACACACAACACACAACACACGACACACCACATAACACACAGCACAGAACACACAGCACACAACACACAACACACAACACGCAACAGACAACGCCAAACACACAACACACAGCACACAACACAACACACAATCCATCTCCCACAACATTGCGCACAACCCACACCCCGCAACGCACAACACAAACACACACCACACAACACAACACACAACACACACACGCACACATCACACAACACATAGCACACATCACACAGCACACACCACACAGCACACAACACAACTCAACCCACCGCACACATCACACAGCACACAGCACACAGCACACACTACACAACACACAACCAGCAACACACAACACACACCACATAACACAAGACACAACACACAACATACACCACATAACACACAACACACACAACACACAACACACAGCCACACAACACATTACCCACAACACACAACTCACAGCACACACAACACACACACCGTGCAACGCACAGCACACCCCACGCAACACACAACACTCAACACAACGCAAACCACACAACACAGCGCTCAACGCGCAGCACACAACACAACACACACCACACAACACAACACACAACACACACACACACAACACACAACACACAATACATAACACACAACACGCAGCACACATCACACAACACACAACACACAATGCACAATACTCAACAAACACCACACAATTGCCAACACACAACAGACATAACACACAACCCACAACACACAACACAACACGCACCACGGACAACACAGCGCACAACGCACATCACACAACACACAACACACACACACACACACACTGCACAACACACACTGCACAACACACAAAACAACACACACCACACACCACACACAACCCACAACCCACAAAACACAACACACAGCACACACCCACAACACACAACACACAACACACAACACACACACAACGCACAATTCACACCACACAACACAACACACAACATATCTATCAAATGGGGCCGCGCCTTCCCCGGTGCTGCCCCTTGGGGAGTCCAACGCAGTGTTGCCACATGTGGATCAAGTGTGACCTCGTCTCCTAGTGTGCTGCAAGACGTAACTGCCGCGATTGCTCTGCGCCCCCAGGGTGTACAGCGTGGTGGTGACACACCCAGATCCACTCGGGTATGCCTAACGTTTTGTTTACGCTTGTTACGTGCGTCCCAGTTGTTTTTCCCTTGCGTTTGTTTTCTACCCCTTGCAGCCCCCCCGTCGTCGCATCAGTCAGACGTGGCCTGGCAAATTTGGCAGCAGGGTGCCTAGGAGCGGTTTAGGATGCCGTGGCCATAAGGGGAAGGCATATATACATGTTCTTTGAAGGCGGTGTAGATAAATAGGGTCCGGTTCACCCGCTAGGCTTGCTGAGTTTTTGACCATGGGCCACGCTGCTGCCGCGCACCTTGCAAAATACCTCTTGCCACTCGCCTCTACGCTTTTTCGCTTACCCCCCTGGCGTGTGCTCCAAGCGATCTTGTGGTGATTGTCCCACTGCCTGATAACGCCTCTGGAGTCTGCCAGTGACCAGATGACAGCCACACTGCCTGGTCCAGGGCCTTCGCGAGCTCAGGGTCCCGCGCGGACTAGCACGGTTTCTTTGTGGCATTGAGCGCGCGGGACTTCTTCCGTTCAGCTGGCCGCCTTCGTCCTTTCGGCCGCACCTGGTCCTTCTTTCCCACTCTCTCTTTATCTCTCTCCATGTCTCTCTCTCTCTCTCTCTGTCACTCTCGCACTCGCGTTGCAGCTGGGCCAATCGGGGGCCCTCTCCGCTGCCAATGCCCGTTTCAGCCAGTCATTTGCCTGATGTACGTCCCCACATCGTGCAGCGCATACGTCGGCACTCGTTGGGGAAATATGCGCGAGCAGGGCTGGCGCAGCAGCGTCGGAGTTGCGGCCGGCCTGGGAGCTAGAGCAGAGCGTCACTTTGAGGTGAGGCGTGATGCTCGCCTGGCTGTTAGAACTGATGGCCAGAAAACTGGATGACCACTGGGGAGGTTCCCGCGGCCAATCCACAATGATTTGGCCGCGGCAACAAGATCACACAAGTGAAAGCGTGCCTTAGGCATGATCTGAGATTGGGTAGTGGCGAGTGCGACAACAATTCAAGATGCTTGCGCCATTCCGCCGACCCCCGAAAGATGGATGGGCGAATGTCATGATTTCCGTATCTCGTGTCCCCAGCATCCCGTCCAGAAACGATGCACAAGCGACGTGCCGGTGAAGGAAAGTAGGTAAGCGTATTGTGAACGGCCAACCATGTTGAATTTAGAGACCTTTGGGAGCCCGCTTGGAAGCCGTTGAGGGGCCCTCTTGTCTTTTTGCTGCCCTCTTGGAGCCGTGGGGACCCTCATGGAGCCATCGGTTCTCTTGGAAGCTTCTTGAGACGTATTGGGTGCTTGTTGAGGGCTTTTAGGTGGCCCTGGAGGGATTGTTAGGCCATCTTGGCAGACGTGGAGTTCTTGGGAAAGCCCCCATCGAGGCGTCGCGCCGCCCAGGGAGCCTGGAGTCTCGCGAGGGAGGGGTTGTGAATTCAGCTGGATGCGTCGAGAAGGGGGGAGGGGATTTAGAAGACTTACAAAAAACTCAACACACACACACACATAACTAGCAAGTCTACCGTGCCTCAACGTGCCAGGGGGCAAGGTGGTGGGGCGAGCCATCAGAAATGCCGTATGAGTATGCTGTCATCTTATCGCCACCTTTCTGTCGTCGACGTTCAAGCGAATAGAAGCAGGCCGCGGATACTAGTCTGAAGACCACGAGTCGCGGCCCCGCAAAGGAAACAAAAATCCCAGAGGTGCTCTGTGGTGCCGTGTGCTGTGCCCCAATGTTGGATTTGGCTGCTCGGCGTTGTGCCATGTGGTGCTGTGGGCGATGCGCCGTGTCGGATTTGATTGCCTAGTGTCGTGCCATGTGGTGCCGCGCGCGATGCTCCCAGGTCGTGTTCCCAGTGGTGATGGCGTGTGCGACGCTCGGGGCTGAAGAGACGGGGGTCAATGCAAACGGGAGTCAGTCAGAGCGCCAGAACTCACAGGATCCTGCAGAGCCAGGGGTGCATTGACCCGGGTTTGCGTGCAGGATCTTGCAGGATACTGCAGGATTTTGCAGGATCTTGCAAAGCCCGACTGATCCGGGTTTGGATCGGCCCCGGTCAATAGATCGCCGAGACGCTTCGATGTCGGATTTCGATGTCGAACTTCGCTGCCAGAGACGCCGCGGTCGAGCACACGTACCTTCGTCCCGCGTTTGCTGCGCGTCCGCCAGATGCAGTACACCAACGATGCCGTTACTCCCGCGATGTTGTATCAGATGCAGGCTGCCCGTCGCGGCAGTCCAGAAGGGGTTGCTGGGCGAGCGAGGGGGGGGGGGCTGAGATTCCGCCCTTTCGTGCCTCCACAGATGGGCCTCGTGCTGCTTCCCCTTGGGGGTTCTTTCCCAGCGGGGCCCGCCGTCCCCCACTCTGCCCCCCCCACTTCCCCCCGTGGGACGGAGCGTGGCTTTGGCAGCGTCTGCTGGGATGAAACCTGAGGCACTTGAGGGGGATGATGGGCCTGTTTTCCACCACCATCACCATAAGTTGGATGGGGGAAGGAGGAGGAGGAGGATGAGGAGGAGGACCCCCTCCCCCTCAAACTTATGGCGGCGGTGGTGGAAAACAGGCCCATCAGGGGAGGGAGGGGGGAGACATTGTAAGTGATCACTTCGCACTACTATGGCTTGGATGTGCAGGCTTTGCGGTGGTCGTACCGTTGACTGGCCCCCGTTTTGAGGTGAGCAGCGGCTGGAACTGAGGCGCACGTGCGCCTGTAGAGCCATGTTCTTCCAACTGCAACGCCGGCGAATTCATGGGGCTGGACTTGCACAGCTAGCAGCAATCGTACTTGTTGCCGGTCGTGAAGAGCTCTCGAACGGGGCCGGCAGGGGGCAGCAGGCATTCGGCGCTAAGAGGGGGCAGCAGGCATTCGGCCAGCATTTCGCGTTAAACAGGGAGGCTTGCAAGTACGATTCATGCTGCCTGGAACTTGCTGCATCACTCATTCTGGCAGGCAGGCAGGCATGATGCGGGCAGGCGCAGGCAGGCAGGCAGGAAGGCAGCATAAGTGATGCATGTAGGCTGGCTGGCAGGCTTGCAGGTTGCAAGCAGCATGCAGCAGACACATGCGCATATTAGAGATGATCAGGCCAAGGCGGGCATCGAGGGATCTTATGCTTACCAGATGCTGGCATCAAGAGGTAACCCCGTGAAGCGATTAGGAACACCCCTGGGTTTTCGTTAGCACCAAAAGCAATCCATAATCCACGGGGCGCAATCAGCGGAGCGATATCTTTAGCACCAAATATAATAGATGATCATTGCCCCCACCCTGCTCAGAAATGGAAACCTTGGCGTGCTAATGATCCTGACGTCGCACGAGGATCTACGATGCCAATGCTGATTTTTCCTGCGGCGCTGAGCTCACTGAAAACGTGCTGCTATGGAGAAATCGACGAGCTAAGAGGATACCCACTAAGAAGCGGCAGACCGAGCTGAGCTGAGCGCAAAATGAGCTGACCGCGCTCCTATGCGGTTCCTACTGCAATCCCCAAAGAGAAGTTCTAGACATTTCGCGGAACCCCACCCGACCATCCAGAAACGATGCCCAGAGGAGTTGCTTCGATCAGGGAAGTGGGCAACACACAGAGGAAAGTTCCCCGGTGGAGGCCACTTGGAGCGTCTTGGGGGCCTCTTGGCGGTCCAGGGGGCCTCTTGGAGCGTCTCTTGGGTGCCTCGGGGAGCCTCTGGGGGCCTCTTGGGGGTCTCTTGGGAGCCTCTTGGAGGCCTCTTGGGCGCCTTCTGGGGCCTCCTGGACGCTGTTTGGGGCCCTCTTGAGGCGCTCTTGGGATCCCTGGAAGCGCTCTTGGGGCCATCTTGGTGGAGATCGATCAAAAAGGATGGGAGCTCCAATTACGGCCCCCCCTCGGGAGGGAGCCCCACAAATCGCCTCTTTGGCCTCTTTTGGGGCGCTCTTGGGACGCTCCTGGTCGCTCTTGGGGCCGCCTTGGGGCTCTCTTGGGCTTTTCTAGAGGCCCTCATGGGCTCGTGACGTTCAGATCGCCCTACTGCGTGTCCAGCGACTGGGTGCCTCAGTGATCCAAAAACGATTGAACACATCGTCTAATAACCTTCCGTATGAAGAAAATCGGCGGTGCAAACACCTACGGGCAGATCAAACAATTGTATTACACATTCGGTCTTGGGCATGTTGGAATGCTAGTTGTATATAAGGACGACTTGAGTTCCAAAAACACCATATGTTATTGCGCGCCTGCGGCTAACACTACAGGTTGCGAGTCCTGACGTCGTGGTATGTCCACATATAGTCATCGCGTGATCGCAGCAACTCATAACATCTGGAAACTCAAACATATATCATGCCGTGTGTCGTTAAGGCAAGTGTCGAACATATGGTCTTCGCGATCAACATGTCGGTAGATCATTTGGTTATCGTGATCAGCATGTTGGTGGGGCTTGCTCATAAGAGTGTACGCATCTTGGGTTCCATGCGTCGGGGGTCCTAACTATTGCTTCCCAAGAAACGAAAGGGCCCGGCACAAATCTAACGCTGCGAGCACGTTGGCAGACATTTTATGCTTTTTCAGGGAGATTGCGAGAAGAGGTGGAAGAGTTTGGAGAGTTGGATATGTCGGCGGAAGTGCGGCGGAAGCCGGCAAAACAAGGAAGAACAGTGCAATGTCGAGATAGAATGTTGCTTGTTGCTGCTTCCGTAATCCTTTTGGCTCGTCGCATATTTTTTGCCTATGCGCAATCATGTCAGCAACGGTACAAGTCTCAGATTCTGTTCAATGCCACATATGTGCTTATTGGTTGTTTCACGAAAGAGACGTGCTTCATGTACTGGAGAGGAGGCGACAGCGAACACGGTGCATTACGAACGCATCAGTAGTGATCGCACGAGCGGACAGAGCACGAACCTTCCGATGTGGGAACAAGGTTCAGCCATATAGTAACATCCACATCGCTGGTGTACTTGGCACTGGGTTGAATATGACGCATCAGCTATTTGTTGGGACGTGCCATAACGCTACAACATCCATGGCTACACCTCCCCGTCGTATCGCATGAGGCGTTTGAATTCTCACGCCACACCCCCCGCTGTATCGCATGAGGTGGTTGAAGTTTCTCAGGCCGACAGTCTAATGGACAGCTCAATGAGAGGTCAGATAGTTCCACTCTTGGAAACAGATTCCTTGGCTACTCGCGTCAACCAAGCACATGGGCGGTATCTTGCAATGACGTGAAAATATGTACGACAACGCACCCAAGGATACGTTAGTTGCAATATGCATGGGCCGGGATCGTCTATTGGCTAGCATGTCGAAGGAGTTGGACAATCTACGACGATTCAAATTCAGCACCGCGTCCAATTCTCGATCAGATATGGCAGCGTTTGGATTCGAGAGGCCTGGTCGTAAATCATCGCACCTGGGCCCTCAAGGTTCGATCGCGGTGGCTATGCGTCGCAACGCGTCGAACATCTTCTGCGCCGACTTAGGGAAGGTCTGCCTGGACAACAGACACATCAAGATGGACGGCTTCACGGTGCGAGGTGCGCACCGGGGCGTGCTTCATCGCATTGGCGAAAGCGTTCTACTCGCATGTGGCGCGCCTTGCTTTGGGGCCCAGCGGTGCACCTGAATCCGCGGGCGCTCTGTGCATTCATCGTTTCAAGAGTGACGCCGCACATTCGAGCAGATGGTAGATGCGCGGTCGCGGTGCCTCGTCAGCTCCCACTCGCACTGGTCGGAGCCATCGCGAGGAATGAGCCCGTTCAGCGTTGCTGATGTACTTCCTGTGTCCGACAAGTCAGGTCTAGGGTGTTCTGCCATGACTCAGAAACGGATGAGCAGTTTGGGTTGTCAGACGTTTCGTGGCCTCATCGTGGAGTTCAACAAAAACCATCGCATCCTGCTACGGGGGCGCCAGTATTTGAATGATTCAGATCGTGGCTCGGACAAGGTCTACCAGAGGAAATTTATATACAGTGGCGCCCAACGCTGCAACCGAATCCTCTGCCCACCGCCCGACTGCTGCGGACGCTAACCGCGCCTGATCACCGAAGACATGCTCGAGCTCATCGGCGATCTCCTCGGTGCCGAGGGCGCGCTATGGGCGCGCTATTCCTCGGCTGCGCAGGCGGTCAACGTTCTCCGAGAGAAAGCCCAGCCAGCTTGAACCGTTTGGGCCGACATCTACAACAGAGATTACGCTGGAGCTCAGACGTGCAAAACAAAGTGTTCCCCGGGGCGTTGCTCTCCACGCCGGGGCGCCATGCGCGAGCGCGAGAAGAGGCTCGATGCTGCGGGCGGCGATCGGTCGCGCATCGCGCTGCGTTCGCTATTGCGCAAGAGAGTCGAACATGCCGCTGTAGACTTCGAAGGGGGAGCGCCCCGCCCTGGCGTCGACAGCCCGGCGGTTGAACGACGGGGAACGCACGGGCGCATGCTGGAGGGGTGGTATGCCGACGCGCTCGTTGTCGCGTCTTGTGCGTAGTTTTGGCCGTCGATTCCCGCGGCTGCATTGCGTGGGGGGCCGGCCGTGAATTCGTCTAACTTTCTGAGCAAGCGGGCGGGCATGCAGGGATGAAGGATCACGGGTGCCTCTTGCCCAGTTGGCGAATGGCAAAATCGCGGAGGTCGCCGAAGAGCACGACGAGTCACTCGAGAGAACGGACGGCTGACTTTGGTCGGCAGATCGAAGCCGAAGGAGGCTGTGTTCTTCTGCAGAATTTCGCAATCGATGCTGCTGTGCGGCGCCTCTGGTTTTCGCTGGCGAGCGCCGGGCGCCCTCGGGCGTCGGCCGCGTCGCCTTCCGCGGCTCACTCTCTCGCCCAGAGGAAAACAATGCGGATCTAGTGCTGCTGCCCCCCCCCCCTCGAGCGGGGGCGAGGCGGGATGTGGCGGGGGGGGAGGGGGGCGAGAAAGCTAGATCTGCAGCGTTTGCGCCCTCCCAAAGGACTGCCGCGCGAGGCGGGGGGTGGCCGGGGAAATGCCGGGCGTTTTGGGCGGCTGGAAAAAATGCGCGATGGGCGTCGCCGCTGCCGAGTTCCCCGGGCATTATTCGAGCGATTTGCGATTTTCTTTGGGCGCAGGGGAAGCCTCGAACTGCGCGCGCTCTGCATTCCGTTCCGCGTCGAGGCTCTGGCAAGCACGCGTCGGGTAGAGCTGACGTCTGAAGAAAATGTCAGAGAGAATTGCGGACCGAGCGCCCTCCGTGACTCTGGGGCTGATCAGCGCGAGGCTCCAGTTGAAACATTACTTGGGCAGGGCGGTGGGCGGTGCGTCTGAGACAGGGGCAGATGCGCCAACGCGGAGACGCATGTAATTGGTTGCAGCGGAGACGATGGATGTGTTTTTGGAAGCGCACGACTGTTCTTCACAAGTCATGTCGCGCGATTGCTTGTGGGCGTCTCCTCCCGCACTTGCGGGCGCCCCCGATGAGCTCGCCCCGCGGGGCGGCCAGCGCCGGCGCCCCTTCCGGCGCCGCCAAACGAGGGCCATGATGATAGTGGCCCGTTGCCCGAGGCCTCGGGCGAACTCTTCGAGCGAGACTCGGAGTCTGCTGAGGCAGAGGCATCGGCAATGAAGATGTCACGAGAGGAAGAGAAGTGCACGGCGAAAGCGACGCTGGAGATGGCCAGCTGTTCGGCCAAGATCCACGCCCCGAGGTCGACCTGCGCCAGGGGGGGTTGTGCGACAAGGCCGACAGAAGTGGCGCCTCGGGCCGGGCCTCGCCGGTAATTCGCGCGCGAACGTAAGCTCGAGGAGGGGAAGGGGGGTCGCTGAGAGCGCCCGAAGAGATCGCGGTTGGAGCAGCCATCGACAGTTCCGCCGTCATGGGCAACGGAGACAAGGCATATTTCCAGGAAGCGCTTGTCTCAGTAATCTCAGGCGATGTGCTCGGGAGGTTGGTTGACGAGTGTTGTTGTCAAGCCTGTGACTCGCTGGGTGCATTGAAGAGGAGGGGCTGTGCCCTCCGTGATGGAATCCGCTTGGGGGAGATTCTGAATTATCTAGCATGGCAGGTGAGATCGAGGAGCTTGGAAAGAGGGCTCGTTCAGTCAAGCGGATCAAACTAGAGGCGTAGAACTGGCGGGTTTGCAGCATCGGCAGTGAGAACATGCTGATTTCCGTTATGCCAGGTCGAGAAGAGTTTACAGCCAGATATCTCAGCAAATGCTATATTAATACTATATCGCGCTTCTGGCGGTGGGCCTGGCGTTCCCACTTGGATGCTGAGTTTGATTAGCATATGGACTGTCGTGACTGTTGAGAACGATTGCGCAGAGGCGGCGGCCGCTGCGAGAACTTCTGTTGAGAGCGCAGATGCGCTCGAAGAGTTCCAGCTCGCTTCTACACCAGCGTTGTGCAAGTTCTGTGTTTTGTTAGGATGTGTTCGGCGTGCGATTGTACATTGGCGGGTTCATTTGTTCGGCGCGCCTGGGGGCGCGGCGCGACGCGTGCGCCAGATCGCTCGTGTAGCCGATGTTTCGCGACACAATTGACGCGCGCGCAGATGGCGTCGGCGCTGCTTGGTGTTTGCCGCCCGGCTCATTTGAATTGCCGTGGCATGTGCTGCGAGTTGGGACCGTAGCCTCTGGCTCAAGCCCTCTGGCCCCCCATCTCGAGGAGGCGCCCGACGCGCCGCCTGGGCCGCGCGCCGGCCCCCCGCGCGCGTTCCAGCGGCGCCCCTCGCCTCGCGCCGCCCTCGGCTGCCCTTCGACGCGACCGATCGCCTCCGAATGGCTGACGACACCTCGTTTATCAGGCTCTCTGTCGTGCCCCCCCCCGCCCCCCCCGAGGCCAGTGACTGGGGGCTGGCGGGGCAGCGCGCACCTGAACCCGAGGCTTCGTCCGCGCCTAGAGACGAGCGGGGGCAGGAGGAGAGGGGGGAGGTCCTGAGGTGCGAATTTTGGGGGCTGGGGGCCCCGCGCCCACCGCCGCTGGGGAGTCGAGATAACTACAGGGCGCGCAAGCTAGCAATGGGGCTGCCGCGGGCACTGTGCGTTCACATCCGATTGGTCATATCTCCACGACTGACGCCCTGAACCCCGACCCCACCCCCACCGCCGCCAGGACTAGGCGGCCCAGGGGAGAGGGAGAATACGGCGACAGACCCGCCCCCGGGGACGAGAGCTCTCTTGCCGAACGCCCCGCCCTCTGCTCCCGCCCCTACCTCCCCTGCCCGCTTTCAATCTGGAAATGCGACCGCGCGTCGCCCTGGGCCCACGAGTGGCCCGCTACCGACGGACCCTCGACATTCTAACGCTTCGGCTTCTCTCTTTCCCTTTATCTCACATGTCTTTGCGACCGTTAGTCGCCTTGAACCCCTGCCGGACGAACGGGCTTCTCCCGTTCCTTGTCCTGATGTTTCTGGCCGCGCGACTGTTAGTCGCCCTGAACCCGCCGACGGCTCCGCCCGCCTCTACCCCACCTCTCCGCCCTCCCCCCAGGTGGAAGCAGCGACCGACCAACCTGTAACCCTGTGCCCATCGGGCAGGGGCGCCAGCGACGTGGCCCCCCCCGTAGTTGTCGGGACGGGCACCACCGAGGTCCCCAGCTACTCAGAGGCTGTCGCGGGACGGGACCTGGACACCATAGCAGGTGAGGACATGCCGACCAGAAGGCCACGAGGCCACAGCAGTCCGTAGACATCACGGAGCAGCGGCCACGACTCCCCAAGACGACCGACTACGTGGACCGACCAGGCGACCTTTCCCCTTCCCGCCGCGACGAGGAAGGGGCAGATCTGTAGATCAGCAGAGATCGGTCTGCCCCCCCCCGCCCAACTAGGCGCCACCTCTGGACCTGCTATCCCCCCCAACGCTAACCATTTGCCCCCCCCTCCCCCCGTAGACGGCGCCCGCGTCCCCGTAGGAGGTGCAGATAGCAAAGCGAACGGTCCCGGCTTCCAAACCGAGCTCGCTGCACCAACGAAGGGCCCAACCGCCGAAAGGCAGGGCGCGACGCCTACACTCTGGTCTGGGGAGACGTGCCCAGGTAGGTCGCGGGCGCTGCCGCGCCCACGGCATCGCGCACCGCTGACGCAGCACGCCCCATGGACGTGGAGCGCGGCCCCGCCGACGCCCCAGCACGTTGGGTGCAGAGCGAGTCGACGAGCGACACGGAACCCCCACCAGAAGCAGAGCCGGTTGCGCAGGTCGCCACGTGGACCTGCAACATATGCAGGTCCCAACATCCTGCGTTGCAGCTTGCTTGATTAAGCCCTCGACCGTTTACTGATCTTCCCGACATCCCAGACAGACCATGCCCGGGGGCGCGCCCCGACCCCGGCACGCACGACGTGCTCTGGCCGTGCCAGAAGTGCCCTGCACTCACGCCCATCACCGAAGAACGCTGCACCTACTGTTACCAAGGACGACCGAGGGACTTCGACCAGTGGGGCCCCCTCGAAGACGAGGAGGCCAACCTGTCATGGGCCCCCGGAGCCCCTCAACAGAGCGCAGCCCTCACTGACATGATGAACTGGTTTGCGGAAGGGTGCCGTCGAGACCCACCGCAGCACGGAAACCCGCGCGAGGATTGCGAGGCAAACCAGACAAGCGGCATCCCCGCCAGCGCAGAGGTAGGTGCGCCCGTGAGCGCACTGGGCGCAGCCGACGCCGCCGGGCTTCTCTGGTCCCTGAGCGGCCACGACCGCGTGGTCCGGCGAGGCGGGATAAAGCCGCCCGCGCACGAGTTCCTCACGATACGGTTTGCGCACCTTCCAGGGCGTCCAGATTGCACGCCCCGAACCGCCTGGCCGACCCCCCGCCACGCGGGCGGAACAAAGCATCGCCAACGCCCAGTCGCAGACCACGGAGGAGGCAGCAATGCAACTCGACGTGGGGCTGCAGCCACAGCGCGCAGGACACGGACTTGACCTGTTCCCCCTGGCCGGACTAGAAGCAGGGCCCCCCGACCGTACCCTGGTCAGGAGGGCGCTCATATGGGATGGCAGGCGCGGCAGGATGTCCTTCCCGTCCACGCGCGACGGCGCCGTCCCAGACCGCGCGGTGGATGCCATCGGCGCGTCACCCGCGGGCTTCGCAAGGGCATGCCCCGACGTCATAGGACAACGCCTGCGGGGCTCGGGAGACGTGCCCCTCTCGCTGCCCGACGCCGACGGAGATGGAGACATGCGTCTCTCCACGACAAGGCCAGTCACGGCGACGCGGTCAAGAAGGGCCCCCCCCTTTCGTGCCACCCCGCGGTTTCAACCCGCACATGCAGGCCCAATGCGGGACTTGCGGCTCCTGGAAGTTCCGAGAGGGCCCCCCGGCAGGGGTGTGCCCCGTCTGCTTTAGATTCAGTCGGGCGACCATGCAAGAAGCCGACTACGATCAAACCATCCTTGTCCAGGTCGTCCCAGGCGACTGGATGCAAAGGTTTCCCATCGACTGTCCGGGCGACGCTGCCCTCTCAGTCCTGGCGCATGCAGCGCAAGCATACGCGCCGCTATGCTCGCCCGGGGGGGGGGGGGCAGCTTGCCAGCTGCGCCCCCATCCTGGCTCGTGGGCGAGCTGCTCCTAGCCTGGAAATGGATGGTCGATTCGGAAGACTCCACATGGGCAAACCCTGCGGTGAACGATCACCAACGCGATGCCGCGGCGGCGCTCTCCGCGCTATGCGGAACGAACCTGCGGTGCGCCACGGAGTAAACATGCGTCATCCGAGCGCAGGCCCTCGGGAACCGCGAGGTAGCAGAGTGGTTGCCGCGAGCCATCACCACCACACATGAGACCATCCCACCCGCCCTTGGCACCAACGACTGCCAAGCGCAAGCCGACGACTTCAGCGAACTAGGAGTCATGAACAGACTCGTGCATGTCGGGCTCTCCGACAGGGACGTGGACTGGATTGCCCACGTGAGGGGCCCCAGCAGACACCAGACCGAATTCCCCGACAGTCCCCTCTTCCTCGCACGGCACCATTTCGGGGGCGGTACGACCGACGAAGAGCAAGATGTAGCCCTAGGAGGGATGGCAGTTCTCACAGCAGCTGCCCAGCACAAACGTCGCCGCGACATCGCCAACCCGCGACCCATGCCCTCGCTGAGCAGAGCGCTGATGCGCATGATAGTCAGACGGCTCCGCGCGGATATCGCCAATACAAGCGCCAGGACAGGCCAAACGACCGCCGCGCCAGCGCGCGCCGATAGCGACGCAGTGGACGCAGCCAGCGCCCCTGCGGGCGAACATGCCGAGCGCGCGCGCGCCCCCGCCTCCTGGGGCCAAAGTGCGCGCGGAGCCCCAGTGCACCTCAACAGCGGTAGGTCCACGACCCCCATGGAAGTCGACGCAGGGCACTCCGCCGACCTGGCCCACGACCTGGGACATAGAAGAAGCAACAGGTCGCGCATAGGAGTGACAGGCGGGCTCGCAGACCGCGCTGGACAGCTAACGCGGACCATGCAAAACCATATTGCGTACGTTAGACAGGTCATGGCGAATCGCACGCTACAGAACTACACTTGGAGCGGGTACCTGGTCCCCTTCCTCTGGCTGTCAGCTGTCGAAGCCACCAGAGAGGCACTACGACTGTCGTTGCGGACCGCCGGAGTGCCACTCAACGGCTTCCGGATCATGGCATGGAGGGGCGTGACGTGACGACGAGCGTCGACGCGCTCGTGATCCTGCGAGGGAAGGCACACGCACTCTCGCAACGGAGCGGCCTGAACGCCCCCTCCCCTCAGGAATGGGGCTACCTACACGCACGGCTACAGGAGCACTTGATTGACCTCGCGGGCCCGCACGGATAGGTACAAGCCGACGCGGTGTTAGGGCCGCATTAGGAGCAGGCGCGCCGCCTCCTCAGGGGGCGCGCGAACCACCCGCACCTCAGGGACCTCCACAGGCCCGGCGCACGGACGACAACAGCAGCACCGCCGCGCCCGCCGACCATCGTACCCTCGGTGGATCGAGCGTGCGAATCCTGCCACGCCCCATCCCGCACCAGCCCGAATGGCGTACGGTCCTGACCATCCACGACATCGCCAGTGCACCAGATCGCAGGGACCAATCCGACGAAGACGCCAACGCCCCACCCGCCGCGCTACCCGACGATGGTTCGGTGGACGGCGCCGCGGCGCAAAGGGTACACGACGTGCTAAGGGACATCCCGAGCCTTGGCGCTAATCAAGGCCAGTAGCTATCGGCTGTGATGCGGCTCATCTTGCGCCCCCGCTATCGCTCTCTGCTGCGACCGCTGCTCGTGAGGAGGCAGATTGATGGAGGGCCCTTCGACGTTGTCGCAAGATGGCTCAGACGGGCCGCGGTGCTATCGCCAGCGCAGCTCGTGAGCTTTGCCACAGTGGCCGCCGGTATGCCCGCTGAGGCGTTTTCTGTATACGAACCCTTCAGCGCCGGCTCGCTGGGGGACACCCTACATCTCGCATATCTTATGCAGGACTCCACCAGAGCAGGGGAGCAACAAGGACGCTTCGTATACAACGAACTGACAGCCGCCGTGGCCAGGGCTAGCCCGCCGCCTGCCCCCCCCCGCCCAGATGGGTGCAACGAGGGAACGATGCCCGATCTGCCAGGACATCATGATCGGGAGGGTGTCCAGCATAATACCATGTAGGCACCGAGCGCACTTTCACTGTCTCGAGGACTGGAGAATGCGGCAAATAATGGACGAGCGTCAGTGCCCGCTGTGCCGCGGCGAGGATAATGGTGACACCTTCATGGTCATCGAACCACCTGCTCCAACAACGCCGGGCGCACCTGCGCAAGGGGCGGAGAGTGGGAACGCAGCCCCTGCCTCCCCCGCGCAGCCCAGCGCGACAGACGACCACGCCAGCATGGCAGAAGACGGCGACGGACGGGAAGAGGACACCCTTCTACCCCCAACAACGGAAGCCGAAACGCAGTGGGCCACCAGCGTCTTAGAGGGGGTCTTACGGCTCCGAACCGACGGCACCGCCGGCCCTCGGCCTCAGACACACTCCCACGAAGACGTGGACAGGCTACGACGCATGATCCGATGGCAGCGTGAGTTCACTCAGCGGCAGGCCGCCATGGCCACCTGCTCCCCCGGGCCCGCGAATGAGGCGACGCCAGAAGGGAACTCCGAGGCGCAAGGGCCACCGCGCGAAGGGACCCAACCCAGCAGAGCAGCATCCAGCCACCCGGAGACTAAGCCTCCCAGCGAGATGGCATGACTGGAACAGCGACCCCTGGTCACCCACGAGAGGTGGTGCAATGTGGTAGTCAGAGTTAACGCAGTTAGCCGCGGACGCACGAGAGGACCAGTCCACGCGCCCACGTCCATAGTCGCGGCAGCGATTCGAGAGTTACGAGCGACCGTCGTGATGTGTCCGCGGGCGCTGGTAGGAATCAGGCCCATCGACAACGCAGCAGCGACTTACACGTTCCCCAACGAGGCCGGACACGACAAAGTGAGAGAGATCTTGAACCACTCAAGGAGAGCCACCGAGTGTCCAGAGGCACACATCCCGCCCCCGCCTCCCGTCATCATGGCAGTCGACGCCAGCGCCACTCAAGTGGACGCTCTGGTCGGCCTTATCCAGCTCGAGGCTGTCCCCTGTCACTCGGTCGTCCTCGGACATGAGCGGGTCACTGCACCAGGAGGGCCAGACCCGATTGGGATGACGGCTGCCGCGCACGCTCTCTGGGGACCGGGCACTCAGCAGAGCCAACCACCTGGTGCCAGTCGGACGACCGCTAGCTGAGCACCGCGGCCCCATACCTATTCTTGCCATGCAGATCAACTTCCTGGCCAGGCCCATGCGCTTACGACACGCTCCCAGTGCAGTAGTGCATTGGGGAAATGGCAGTGCCGACCTGAGGGGCACCCTTCACATCCTCACCCCCGACTCCGGCAACGAGCACGTCGTCGCTCTCATGGCTTGCACCCAACGGGACATGGAGGCGCATGGACACCAGCTGGAATGGGGCACTAACATCACGCTACTCGGGCGCAACCCAGAGCTTCTTCAACAGGGAATAGAACCACTGGCCCATCACGCTATCAAGATCCGCATGCGGGACCGGTCTTGCCGACGTCAGCCGCGTCGTCGCGCGCGCACAGGCGGCGGCCCAGCAACTGACACCCACCGACATCCCCACCGCAGTATGGAGACAGCACGAGGCCGCAGACGTCGTCCATATCCCACTGCGACGGGGCAGCCTCTGTCTCGCCTACCCCATCGCCGCGCTGGCCGCAGCGGCCCTGGGACACAGGGTGGGCATCGCGGCATCTGGGTTCATGCTGATCAACACACCTGAAGCCGCGGCGGCGCCCATCATGCGATATATCCGTTCGCGCGTACCTACGGCGCTGGCCAACAACGGTCAACCAGGCGCGGTAACACCTCGACGCATCACCATGGCCGACCCCTGGACAGGAGGCCCATCCCTGGTGCGCACTGTGGACCCAGAAGCAGGATCACATCTACGCTGGAACGTCGCCACAGAAGGCCAAGTCGACCTGGGCGCGGTCCGACACGCGGTCCAAGATACCCTGGGGGCAGTGCCGTATGGGCCGTTGCGCACGTGCACGCCTGGCACCCCGACATCGACGCCTATCGGGACATGGCCCAGGTGGTACTTCGTGAGGGTGCGGAGCAGACTATGGAGGCGGCCTATGGGGCTGCCGGCCTCCTAACCCTAAACGGTCAACATATCTGTATCTTCCCGGCTACCCACGCCAGGGAGCCCACGAGGCGCACCCCCGGCACGGAGAGCGCCCTAGACGACCACGTGAGAGAGGCAGCCCGACCGGGCGCGGCGGCCGCCAGACGGGCGGCGGAGCACCGGCAAGTCGTCACCACTGCCAGAATGGACCTGCGCGGAGTGCAAGTTGGGGGGGGCCGAGATACGACACCTGTACCTTGACCCCTGGCTGCCTGCCCACCGACATTTGCCACTAATGGGCACGACAGTAGGGCATGGCGCGCGCCGCCTCCTAATCGGACCCTGGCCCGCCCCCGCCGCCGACCCAGACGCGGCCCGCGCCGACGCGCCCCCAAGGATCGGGCCTCCCGCCCTGCCTGGGTCGACGACCACATCGGCCCGATGCGCGCGATCGCCCCCGCGGCGCCCCCCCCATTGGTGCTCGAACAAGGGCAACAGGGCGGGGCCCGCGACGTCGACGCCCGCAATGACCCAGGCGAATACATCATTATGGCAGTCTCCTCCGGCGGGCACGTGGTAGTCCAGGCCGTGGGAGAAACGACCAAATACATGCCTGCGCTGCCGTGCTGGTGCACCATCGGCCCCCCAACGATGGCGGGCGCCGCGGCCGCCGTGCGCGGACGCGCCCCTCCCGTGCACATCCACGCCGAGGCTGTGGTCGGCGATGTCTGGATCGCGCGAAGAACTTACGGCCGCCCACCCCCGCCCACGCCAGAATCCCCGGGGTTAGCCGCCTCAGCCCCCCCACGGGCGACCCAGACAAGGCACGCGGCCCCCGCCCCGCGACCAGGCCCAGCCAGGCCTGTACAACACCCCCGCGTGCGAGACGCGATGCTGCAACGAGCGCAGGACGACCCGCTACCCGAGGGTTGACTGGTCGAGGCGTGCCCCGATGCCCTAAGGGCAGCGCAGCTTGCGCTTGGTGCGTTCGCCGAGGTATTGCCGACACATAGGACGCCCGCCCTGGCCAACTGGATCGAGGCAAGGATGAGGGTAGAAGCCGACCGATCACTGGCAGGCCGGCCGATCACCGATTTTAGACACGGCATGAGCATCGTATGTTGGCTATTCCAGCACATCCAGGCTGCCACCCTGGACCGCGACCATTTCGACCGACTGGCCGCGGAGCTTGGCGCAGGGCAGGCAACCCTGCGGATGAACCACTTCGCGCAATGGATTACATAACCACCTAACGCGGACTTCGACGGCCACGGCCCCCACCTTGCGACCCCAGGGGCGCGCGTTGCCCGGTCCCGAGACGAGGGGCTCACATCCCATAGCATGACAGATGGCGCCAATCACGCTCTCGGAACTTTGTGGGGGCGGGTCTACCACCAGCACCTGTCAGACAGGCAGCGCAGAGGGCCAGGAAGAAACACGAGAGGCAGGGAACCGGGATGCGAAACAGAAGAAGTGAACCAGACGACCCCATGCAGGTGGACGCGAACGCACGCCCCAGGGACACAGAAAGGAGTCGCACCCCAGCGGCCTTTCCAGACGACCACCCCCCCCGCTTGGGGGCAGCCGACGCCTGCGTCCGAGAAGGCGTGCAACCCCGCGCAGGGCGTGGCAGCGAACCCCCCCCTCCGCCACCGACGACAGGAGCGGCGCAAGGGCTGGGGGAAGGGGCCAACCCGGCTGACCCGTCATGCAGGGGCGCACCTGGGCCGCCGGGTCGTGGCCTGCACCCATCATTCGAAACCGACTGGGAGAGACTCACAAGTCACGCAGTGCATGCCCTCACCGCGCTAATCAGCAACCGCCACGACAATCAGACGACCGCCACCATCATTGACACTGAAAACAGAGGGCAAGGAGGCCATGGCACGACCTACTCACATGGCTGATATGGGCTGCGTCCACAGACGTATTGCGCGCTCGTGCAAGGACCATATGGAACAACCATGAACTCAACCCAGCTGCAGTTGATGCGCTCGAGGCTCTGTGGAACACCGCATGCTTGCCGGGCTCCCGACCGCGCTTCGGGACTGTCAGCCCTCCACGGCCGGGGTCAACGGCGCTCTAGCAATGGGCTCCGCCTGTCTTCGGCTGCGGAAGCGAGCAAGGCAGCTGGGCTGCCAGGGGCCGGCGCAACCAATGGACCCACTCCACCCTGCGCTCTGCCTAGGCCTGCTGCACGAGGCGGCAGAAATGGGCCCGCAGATCCTCGCAGCCGCCGCCGAGGATGCGGCGAGCACCCCCGCAATATTCACCCCGGTAGGACTCTTGCAAGCCGTCAACTACACCACAGCAGGGGCAGGAGAACAGGGGAGCGCTGAGGCAGTCACTGGGCCAGGCGCCGGCAGCGCCACTGACCGCGCAGACCCAGGGGCGGCTGACCGCCTGGAGCCACAGCAGGCACCCAATCACCCCCCTACTAGCGACGGCGACCGGAGAACGCACGCTGCGCATCACAACACCGAGACTACCGGTGACAGACAGGAAGCAGCGCGAGAAGAGCGGGAGGAACGGCCCAGCACTACCGCTGCACGAGCAGGCCTCGCTCCCGTAGGCGGAGATGGGAGAAACCAGGCGGCCCCGAGCGCCCAGACCACGCGATGTACTCAGGGACCTCCACGCGGACACAGTCCTCCTGCACAGTGCCGAGCGGGGCGCGACGCCCCCGCCAACCCGGACGGGAGGAGACAAAGATCACGCACCACTGATCCCCGAGGCCGCCAGCGCCTCCCCGCGGACGCAGACGCCCCAGCCGCGCTAGAGGGGCGTCGGATGGCCCCGCCCACCGCCCCAACGAGAGGCGCTGCCGCACACAGGCCTCCGTGCAATCCTGGCGTACCTGACCCACCTGCTCCCCAGCGCTACAACAGGCCCCCGGCGGCGGCAGCAACCCAGACCCCCGGCGGCGGCAACGCCGCGCCCAGAAGGCCGCGACAGGGAGGCAGTACCAGCGCACCATCGACGGGTCCACGACATAGGCGCCATGGCACGACCAGCGTCGACCCGGACACGTCCACAGCCACCCCCCCAGACGTGCGCGACGCGCTGCTAGCCGCCTGGCAACGCGCGACCGACCGGAGCACAGGCGTGGCCCCATTGCATCCGTAAGACCCGCTCATGCACGCGTACCTCCGAGAGGGCACCTGGACCCATAATACCCTAGCACGCGTTGTAGACGAACTGGCGTGCGCCGGCAAGCGCTGCCAGGGTGCAGCCCGTGGCGTTCCCAAACGACGTGTCCGGCAGCATGCGCTGGGCGCAGGCGCACCGCGATGGACCACCAGCTCCCCAGGCGCCTGTAGTGAGCACGTACCTGGGACGCCAGAGTTCGCCCTCGCGTCGCTCTTCGACGGCGTCGGCACGGCGAGACTGGCACGAGGACAATTGGCCTCAGAACTGCGGGCCACCTGCGCCTTCCATAGCTTTGCATACGTGGAGATCGACAGATACCTCGCAGCACGAGTCGGCAAACTCTGGCACGCCCCGAGCGGGAGATGCGCCCATGACGGAGGGCCCGCCCACACCTCGCTGTCGCGCGATGCGTGGGACCTGTTCATGCAAGGCCCCGAAGGCACCTCCTGGTGGGATTGTTTCATCGGTTCGCTCCCCGCACACTGCCTACTGCTGGTGGTGGCCGGCAGCCCGTGCAACAATCTCTCCAGGGCCGGGGCCCATGGGGGGTGGGATGGGCTGGCCGGGCGTGCGTCGTGGCACTTCTTTGCTGTGCCTCTTGCCTTGCATTATGCCGCCGGGCGACGCGACGACGCGCACGTTATTTGTGAAAGCGTTCACCCAATGCAGGGGGGGGCACCGCGATAGCCTGCGAGAGGCACTGGGCAACCTACCCGCAGGCAACGCGGAAATCATGAATGTCGCAGACTGGGCACCTGGACCACGGCAGCGCACCTGGCACCTGGCTGGCGCCCTTTCTTCAATCGCAGCCAGACGACCGGCAGGCTACACAGGGGATCGCCCCACCCTGGGGGCCCAGATGGGCCTCCCGACACGACGGAATCAACCCCACCTGGACACGGTCACGTGGAGACCATGACGAGATTCTACCCGGCATGTGCCAGACTGGAGTGCGCCACTTGCTCTGCGACTTGGACCACGAACAACGCTGGTTCCTGGGCAACCTGGAAGCGGTCAAGACACGCATCCGGGACATCCTGGACGCATGGGAGGATGAGTAGAGAGGGGTGCGAGCGGGCTTCAACTCGTCTGCGCAGGCAGGGAAAGGGAATCGAGGACCAACGAGGCCACGCTGGCCGCGCGGGGCAGATGGCTCATGCAGCACGGACGGGCGCGCGGACTACGCCCACCGAGCGAGCGCGAGCGCGCCCGGGCCATTGGACTGGAAGCATACCTGGCCGCCCTCAGACTTGAGGGGCGACAGCTGCACGACGCTGTCGGCGCGCGCTACGATCCCCGATGCCTGCAACGCCGGCAAACTACCCTCCTGAAGGAATGGCTCCGCACCGGCGAGGCACCTAAACGAACTTGCCCCAACCCGCAACAGTTGGCGGAAATCTTCGTCCGACTGCACGCAATAGCGCGCAGGAACAAGCCCTTTGCAATCCTGGTGGGCCCCATGTCGGGGCGACGTTGAGGCGCGCATGATCCGAAACGGCGACCTGAGTGGACCCGTCAGCGACATGCTAGGGGGCCCCATAGACTCCCAATGGGGAGCCCGCCCTGTTCTCGCAGCGGTTGGCCCCCCCCCGCTCGGCCCCCCCAGTCCCGGGAGACGCGGCGGCGCGCGGCGCGTAGCGAGCGCCTCGCTCAGAGCAGCCCTAGCAGAGGCTGATCTTTTCCCGGTGCGATGCCCGAGCACCTTGTGGTCTCTCCTTAACAACGACCCCATCCCAAGGCGGGCGACATGGGACGAGTTATGCCAGCAGCATTGCCTCGACGATCTCCGCCGTGCCCCGGCCGCCGCCCGCAATTCCGTACTGCCCTCTTTCCTCGTGCGGCGCGTTCGATATCTACGTCGCACCTTAGCACGCAGGAACCAAGCCAAGCTGGCCACCATCACTAAGGCGTCCGCCCACAGGCGCACTGCCCTACTGCAGGAGACGCACTGGTCCGACCACGATGTGGGAGTATGGACGACCATGTTTCCCGCGAGACGTGTGGTTGCGTCCTCGGCCTACCCGGGGCCAGGCGGCGGATGGGCTGGGGGTGTCGCCATCATTTTATCACAAGAATACGAGCTCATCAACTCCACCGCCCTGGTCCCCGGGTGTGCCATTGCTGCCACCATGCGCAAGCAAGACCACGCACTGCGCGTGGTGTCCGTTTATCTTCCGCCAGACCGACGCCCCGAGGTCCTGGCCGCCCTGGCGGGCGCCGTCGCCGAACCAAACGACGCTCATAACTTCTGGGGGGGAGACATCAACATGGAATGGCAGGGCCCGCGAGACGGCGAGATTGAGGACGTCGCCTCATGGGTCTCCATGCTGAACAGAGACGCCCCCCACCCTGCCCCCGCCGATGGCCCCGCCCGCATAGGTGCTAGCGGCGAGTCGCAGATCGACGCCTTCGCCGGTCCAGCCTCGGTGGTAGGATCATATCGCATTTCAAAGGCTTGGAAAACATCACTGTCCGACCACGCTCTGCTTTACGCCGACCCGTCCTCACTTCCTGTAGTCAAGAGATTGGACGTGCTCACACCCTGGGCTTACAGAGCGCTCCCGGGGGAGGCGCATGACGACCTGCGTCGACGCTGCAACATCATGGAGATAATGTTCCAGGTGCCGCAAGTGGACCTGACCAGCCTCGTGCAGCCCAGCGACTGGACCCGGCCTGCTCCCCCCGGATGCCTCCCCGACGAGCATCCAGCCGACGGTAGACGCGACCTGAACCACGAAGAAGACAGCCACGACGATCCCATCCCGCCCGTCACGGACCGCGCACCACCCCTAATCGACGCACTGGCCGAACACGGGCGCTTTGCCCTCAGCGCTATGATCGCGTCTTGGTGGAAATCATGGGTCAGACGGCGCCTGGCCCCCATGATGGGCGTGCAGCTGCGAAGAGCCGCAACCGGCACCGCGGCGCGCAGACCGACCGGGCCCTTAGCAGCATGGCTGACAAGCGCAGGATGGAACGGCGGCGACTTATCACCCAGCGAGGCGGCCGCGTGCGAGACCAGATGGCGCGCGGACCAGACCCAACGACGGGCAGCCCAGCTGACTCCGCGGCAGCGTGGCGCTGGTGTGGAGAGGGCCCAGCTTGCCCCGCACTATCGGATTGGTCGGGAGATATTCAAGAAGTCACACTCCTGAAGAGGAGTGCGAGGGCCCGACGACCGCCGGCACGACACCGCCCCCAGAATGGAGAAGGTTTTATGGAACAGCCGAGCGGGCATTTGGCAGTCGGTGCCACCTTTGCCGCCAGCCCACGCGCGCCTCTTGGACTCCTACTTCGCGGGTGGACGCGCGACTCACCTACCGGACCTCCCTGCGCCGCGGTGGGGCCGCCTAGCCGCCCTCGTTTTGAACCCAGCAGGGAGCGCACCTGGCATCGACGGCGAACCATGCGAAGCATGCCACCCAGGCTCCAGATTCGTCGCCTGCCTCCTGGCCCAGGCCTGGCACATCGCCCACGTGGACCCAAGGCGCCTCGAGCAAGTTCTCGACCCATCCGTGGACCTCCTAGCGCGGATACCGAAGATCCCTGACGCCGAGCGCCCCAACGACCTACGCCCCCTGCAGCTGCCTACCTGCATGCGTCGCCTATTCGGCGCATCCCTGGCTGACCTGCTCGGGCCACTGATCGAGCCCCAACTCACGGGAGACCAAGCTGCCAAGAGAGGTGGACAATGCGGGCCCAGCATCGCTGCAGGCCAGGCAGCCGCCGACCACCTCGGCAAGGCGCCCGCCCTGAACCCCCCTTCCTGGCGCTGCCTGGCACCATGTCTCGGGGGGCTACGGTCCCCTGGTCGACGCCTGCATCGGGGAAGCAGTGGCAGAAGCCTCGCCGTCCACCGCCACGGCGACGCTCTTCGCCGACCAGAGCAAAGCGTTCGAGAGTCTGTCCCTACAGTGGGTAGAGGAGCTACTGCGGCGCTGGAGGCTACCAACCTGGCTCAGGAACGCCCTTACGACCCTCATCGAGCATAGCCGGACCAAGGAGGCGGCTACTGCGCTCCATCGGCATTGGAGGCACCGCCTCCCCCTCCTATGGCGCATGGCATACGACCCCGTCATTCAGGCGACTTCTGCCGCCACCGGGGACAGATGCCCCGCCGACGTGGGCGACCAGGCACCACTTCTTACCACTGCCGAGCAGGCCCTGCGCACCTCCATCCTGCTTCCGTGGGCCTCGCACATGGCTGGACTTTGCGTCGACGTAAATACGTGCCAGGGGCTCGTGCTCCCAGCGGCGCCGGACAATCCCTGACCTCGACCGTCATGAGAAAATCACGACGCCTCAAATGTCTTGAGGTTTTTGTCCGTCTTTAGAATGTCGAATATGCGTCGCGTGTCGTGGGCTTTGTTGTGATGTCGTGAGTGTTGTTGTGATGTCGTGAGTTTTGTTTCGATGTCGTGAATTTTGTTCTGAGTACATCTACGTTGACTATGTGCAAGTCTAGCCCTAGTGCATTCCAGGTCTGCAACATCGAGAATATCCAACTTACTCACTCACAAGCTTTACACGTCGGACCAATACCTGGCACGGGAGGCATGACAACCAAGCATGGCCTAGCATGCAGGTTGCTGACCTCGACCATTCTACAAACTTAAATCACAACGTTGGTTTTCACCATTGGATCCTATGTTCGGTGCGCATGTGCGCTGTGTTTAGCTTTTGCTCTGCAGGCACCGCGCGCGCGTAGCGCGCGATAGGTGACATTAGTTTGCTTCGTATATATACACACCTGAAAGCATATAATACGAGGGAAACAGCGCGTTTTCATCGCTCTGGGGATGACACGTCGACCACGCGCGCCATGATAGAAATGCAATATGTGATCTCGTGTTGAGGCCCAACTGAAAAGTTGGTTTTCGCCGTTCAGTTTTCGAAGTGCCGCGCGTGTCGCCCGCGCGCTTCACTTCGCATGCCGGGCGCGCGCAAGATAAGTGTGCTATCCCACAATATGTGATCTCATGTTGAGGCACATAATACAAGTGAAACGCTTAGTTTTCGCCGTTCAGTCTTCGATATGACACGAGTCACCCGCGTGCCTTTTCGCATGCCGAGTGCGCGCGCGCGGGCGCAACAAGAGAAGTATGTAATTCCGCAATGTGTGATCTCACGTTGAGGCCCAGGACGCACATGGAACAATTGGTTTTCACCATTGAGTTTTCGGGGTGAAGCGCATCACCCGCGTGCTTTTTCGCGCGCTGAGCGCGCGCGTAACAAGATAAGTGCGCTATTCCACCATATGTGATCCCATGTTGAGGCCCAGAATACGAGTGAAACTATTGGTTTTCACCATTCAGTTTTCGGAGTGACGCGCGTCACCCACGCGCTTCTTCGCATGCCGAGCGCGCGCGCATGAAAAACATGCTATTCCACTGTGTGTGATCTCGGGTTGAGGCCCAGAATGCAAATGAAACGATTCGTTTTCACCATTCAGTTTTTGAAGTGGCACGTGTCACCCGCGTGCCGATTCGCATGCCGAGCGCGCGCGCGGGCGCAACACGAAAAATATGTTATTCCACCATATGTGATCTCATGTTGAGGCCCAGAATGCAAGTGAAACAGTTAGTTTTGACAATTGCGTTTTCGGGGTGGAACGCATTGCCCGCGTGCTTCTTCGCACGCTGAGCGCGCGCGTAACAAGAGAAGTGTGCTATTCCACAATCCGTGATCTCATGTTGAGTCCCAGAACCCTAATGCAACCATCGGTTTTTACCATTCAGTTTTCGGGGTGGCACGCGTTGCCCGCGCGCTTCTTCGCATGCCGAGCGCGCGCATGAAAACGTTGTTATTCCACGATATGTGATCTCATGTTGAGGCCCAGAGCGAGCGAGAGAGAGAGAAAGAGAGAGAGAGAGAGAGAGAGAGAGAGAGAGAGAGAGAGAGAGAGAGGTGGAAAGACAAAAAACACATGGAGAGAGAGAAGAGAGAGAGAGAGAGAGAGAGAGAGAGAGAGAGAGAGAGAGAGAGAGAGAGAAGACAGAGAGGACAGAGAGGACAGGGAGGGAGAGGGGCATAAAACAAACAAGAGAGAGAGAGAGAGAGAGAGAGAGAGAGAGAGGGAGAGAGGGAGATATATATATATAGAGAGAGAGAGAGATAATAAGACGAAGAGAGAAGCGAGAAGCGAGAAGAGAGAAGAGAGACGAGCGACGAGAGACGAGAGAATAGAGGAGAGAGAAAGAGAAAGAGAAAGAGAGAGAAGAGAGAGAGAGAGAGAGAGAGAGAGAGAGAGAGAGAGAGAGAGAGAGAGAGAGAGAGAGAGAGAGAGAGAGAGAGAGAGGTGGAGGAGGAGGGCGAAGAGGAGGGGGATAGGAGGAAGAGACAGAAGAGGACGGAGGGGCAGCCTGCGGAGCTCGCGCGGCGCCGCCGCGCGCGGAGCCATTTTGGCTCGCGCGCGCGGCCCGCGGGCCCGAGGCGCGCTCGGCTCCGGATGGGCGGGGAGGGGAGCTAGACAGGAATGAAAGGCTTGCGTGGTGCGAGCAGGGGTGGGAGAAAGGTTGGGGGGGGGGGGGGGAGGGGGAGGTGGAGAATGGGATTGAGAGAGACAGCGAAGGAGACAGGGGAGAGGAGAGAGTGGGAGAAGGAAGCAGCATTGGGAGGAACAGGAATCGCGCAATCAATAATGAGGAATGACATATCATAACGCGGGGGGAATGTTAGAACATGTGGCGTAGGTGCCTCTGCGGCGGTCGGTGGCGGATTCCTGGCGATCTGCGCGACGACGAGGAAAATCGAGGAAGAAGAGAGAAACAGGAAAAGAGGAGGAGGGGGGGGTCGAGGAAGGGGCGGGGCGGGCCTCCCGCCGATGGCGAGGGCATGACAAAACCGAAGAATCCGACGTTCAGGTTCGAAAAAAACGCGGGATGGCGACCCCGAGCTGATCGCGCAGGCGCCTCCTCTCCTCTTCGCCGTGCGTCGTCGTCGTCTCCGATCGACTTCGTCCTCGTGTTCGCCGCAGCGATCGTTCTGTCATCGTTTTCGTCCTCGCCATCGTTCCGTCCTCGCCCGATCGTTCCGTCGTCGTGTTCGTCCTCGATCTTGGTCGCAGTCGACTTTCTAAAAACTGATCGTCGCCGGCCGCCTCGTCGACCATCCCGTCGACCGCCCAGTCGATCATGTCGACGTCGACCGTTCCGATCGATCTTCGTGGGTCGATCGTCGTTCGCCGTTGTCGCCGACTCGATTGTGGTCGACGTCGTCGCCGACCGCGGACGAGTCTCGTCGCACCTCCGCTGCGCGAAGGTGCTGTTGAACTACAGCGATTTCTACGGGATGATGGAAGGCAGCACTGCACTTGGATGGGTGTGTGCGGGGGGGGGGGGGGGGGCAGGGCGAGCAAGAGCAGGGGGTGGTCGTTGTCATGTCGTGGTTGTCGCCCTCTTCGTCATGATTGTTGCCGTCGGTCGTCGTCGCCACTGTTGCCGTCATCATCGGCGTCGCCATGATCATCGGCATCATCGGTATCATCATCGGTATCATCATCGGCATCATCGCCATGATTATCATTAGGAGCGAATGGGAAGTGGCGGGAATGGCAGGAGCGGTTCAGGAAACAACCAGGATGACGGGGGACGTGGAGGGGGATGGGGGAGAGGGCGCGGACGGGGGAGTGGCAGCGACTCGCCGTTGGGTCGCCCCAGGCCGAGGTCGGCGTCGTGACAGACCCTCCCTGGGACAGGTATTTGATTTTGTATCGTTCGAGGGGCTGCCTGGGCCGAAACTCGCGAAAAACTAGTTGCCGCCAGTTTCTCCTGACGTCGGAGTTCGGGGATCGTCGTTGCCGAGATGTCGTCGTCGTCGTCTCAGTCGCCATCGTCGTCACCGCCGTCCATCGGCATCGTCAGAGGATCGACGGCAGCATCGATGACAGTAACGGCAGCGACGACGATCGATGGCGGCAATGCCGCTGGCCAGCCAGGCTGCGACGGCGACAACAAGGTGCCCCTGTGGGGGTACACGCCGGAGCGGTTCGATCCGACGCCGAACCGAGAAGAGCTGGGGGCTCCACGGGGGGGGGGGGGGAGGTGACAACGACGGTGGCGATGGCGGCGGCGACGATGACGAAGACGGCGACGCTGACGACGATAGCGGCGTCGACGGTGACGACGACGATGGCAGTTACGGTGATGACGAGGATTGCATCGGACAGTCAATGGCGACGACGGTTACGATGATGACGATGAAGAGGATGGAGACGACGATGAGGATGAAGACCATGGCGAGGCGACGACGGTTACGATGACCAGGACGATGAAGGGGATGAGGACGGCGACGACGATCACGACCAGGGCGATGACGTGGCCACAACGACGACAACGCGGAAAGCCAAGCTTCCGATCGATTCGCTCCTCTCCTACAGCCCCCATGCTCATCGTCATTATGGTTCTCTCCGTTGCCTTGAGCTTCGCGGTGTGCCTTGCTGTCATGGGCGTGTGCTCTTGTTCCCCATCGCCCCGCCCCCGCTCCTCCCTGCCTCGTTCGTCGCGTTTGCCCGCCGCCAGAAAAGCGACGCGGGTCTCTTGGAGTCCATGGCGACGCTCGCGAGCGGGAAGAATTTCGCGCAAAAGGTCACGCAGGATAGTGGGGAGAGGGGTAGTCCTGATTGCGAGGGCGACGGCGACGATGACGGCGATTGTGACGACGCGGATGACGGCGATGAGAAGAGTGGCGCACAGTCAACCATGATAGTAAGGATGGGGTAAATATCCAAGGCTACCCTTGCAGCAGTGTCCCTTCGGTATTCGGCATCCTTCGGCGTGCTGCTGCGCTCCGCACGTAATATATCAACAAGGCATTCCAAGGCCCTTGCATCCTTACCGCGCATCCTTACTATCCTGGTCGAGTGTAATCACAGATCGCAGCAAGGTAAGTATATGCGCAGTCTTGGCGCTGCTAGTTTGCCGCGACGGCGGCGGCATCATCGACGACGACCACGTGGCGGAGCTGATGGCAGCAATATCGATCGCGATGGTGGGGGCGGCGACTACGTGGATGCCCGTGTTAATGAGGACAACGATTGATTTCTATGACGACGTCGAGGGCGATAGAGACGGCTCATGCGCGCCACCTTCCCACGCCCCCCTCTGTGCGCCCAAGGAGGCATGGCGCCGTGGATTTTTCAACGAGTGCGTTGAGGCTTGGGAATTGCAGCACGGGCGGCGTCCACAGACGGCGAGGGTGAACGGCGTCGCGTTCCAGCGCCCCGCATGTTTCTCAATGTTGGGAGGCTGGCAGAGATCAGGGGGGAGGTGCGCGGCGACGCTCGGGTTCGCGGGCTCGATGTCACCGAGGGAGGGGGAGGGGGGAGATGCGAGGTTTGAGGAGGCGAAGGAGATGCATGCTGGGATCGAGGAATATTGAGAAAGAGAGGAGACAGGAACAGACAGAGCGAGGGGGGGGGGGGCCAGGAGGGCGATAAGGGGAGGAGCGCGGAGGATCAAGGTGACGATCATGAGCAGTCTTCATTCGTAAGCATCGGGCCTGATAGAGTCTCAGCTAGGTGCATCTGGATCCGGGGCCTCGCCTACTTACCTTGCTCGTGTCCTTCTTGCCTGCTCCTTTAGCTCATGCGTATGTTTTCGGCATCCAATGCGCCGCCAGGTTCCTCCATGCGCGCGCGCTCCGCATCATGCACAGCCAATGGTTGCGGTTGAAGTCGGGCGCCACGGAGGGGCGAAGGGCCGACCGATGGTGTTGGCGACAACGACGACTGTGGTGCGTCGCCATCGTCGTCGTCTATCGGCGTCGGTCGCAATCGTGCCTCGTCGTCGCTTCCGTCGTCGTCGGTCGACTTGGTCGCTGGTCGTCGTCGATATCGTAGTCTATCGCCCTTGATTGTCGATGCCGCCGTCTTGGACAGTCGATCGACAATCGTCGATGCCGATGTCGACGTCTGCGGGGGCCAACGACGACGACGACGGCGGCGGGCGCGGGCAGGGCGCCAGCGTCGAGGCCACCCCCAGCGACAGCGACGTTTCCGAGACGGAGTTGCAGGAATATTTCGCCGCTTCCTTGATCGAGGACGGGGGATTGTACATCCATCCTCCTCTTCATCCGCACTCTCCCTCCTCCTCCTCCTCCTCCTCCTCCTCCTCCGCGCTCCTCCTCCGCGCTCCTCCTCCTTCAAGTATTCCTCGCGTCGCGCTCCTCCTCCCCCTCCTCCTCCACCTCCTCCTCCTCGCGCCCTCATCCCCCCTCCGCCCCCCCCCCCCCCCCCCCCCCCCCCCCCCCCATCTCGGTGACAACTTCCACGTGTCAGTGCGCGAGCTTTGGCATTTAACGATGGGTTCTGAGGGGTTTACAGGCCCGTGGGTTTGCCGCGTGTTTCCGACGTTTCAGAAGTCGAACAGCCCCCAGAGAAACCCAGTGCATCGATGGCGGTTAACGCGTCAGAGCAAGGGCCCGAGGACGTCGACGATCGGAGGGAGAAATGGGCGGGGGGGGCAGGCGTCAGAGCAAGGGCCCGAGGACGTCGACCGGGAGGAGACATGAGTGGGGGGAGTAGGAGGAGGAATGAGGAATGAGGCATGCGTCGATCTCATCCTTGTTCTGACGGGTGCCTGAGGCCCCAGGATGCCCGAAATTCATGAAAAGCGTTCTGCTATCGACCCAGCGCTTGCCCTCGCTGCGAGGGCGACGAGAACGCGCTGAGAGATGCAGACACGGGAGATCATGCAGACGCAATGGTCCAGGTGACTGGTGATGAGGATGAGGCAGAGGAGACTGAAGGAACGGACCAGGTGATTGATGCGGCGGCTGAGGCAGAGGCGATTGAAGGAGAGGATCAGGCAGAAGCGATTGAGGACGAGGATCCGACAGAAGCGATTGAGAACGAGGAAGGAGCTGAGAAGGCCGCCCCCGCCCGTCCGCCCGCGCCGTCGGCGACGCCAACGAAGGCGAGGGCAGCGACTCCAACCTCCAGTCCAACGGCAGGGGCTCCAACGCAGGTGAAGGCGACGACTCCGCAGCAGGCAGGGGGCCCAACGCAGGCGAAGCCACGCCCGAAGGCAAGGGCTCCAACGCAGGCGATGGCAATCACTCCAAAGGCAGGGGCTCCAACGCAGGTGAAGGCAAGCACTCCAAAGCACGCGGGTACCCCAACGCAGGCGAAGCCAGGCGCTCTCAAGGCAGGGACTCCAACGCAGGTGAAGGCAACCACTCCAAAGGCAGAGCCCCCCCCCCGCAGAAGCAGGCGGCTCGCGCGGCGACGAGCTCGTCGAGCTCGTCGAGCGCGGCGCATGCGCAGCCGTTCCCGTTCTACTCCAGCTTGCTCGGCGCTGCAGGGGGTAAAGATGCACAGGTGACCCAGGCCTTAAAGAATACAGGAAACACAACAAGAAGCGAAAGGCGGAGGTGGCCGCGGCCGTGCAGACGCCGGCTGAAGAGCCCCCAGCGCCACCGCGGACCCCGACGTGGAAAGACCCAGAGGCGGGGAGGGAGGCTGCTGAGGCCAGTCGCGGGGGGGGGGGCGCAAACAGGAAGGATGTATCGAAGCAGCAGAAGGAGGCAGCAAATAAGGCGGATGTCCAGGCCAAGATGGCGGCGGCATCGAAGAAGAAGAAGAAGGATGCTGATTCGAGCATGGCTGGCGCCAGCGAGGGCCCCCCCCAGGCAGCTAGCTCGGGGGGGGGGGGGGGCGCCGACGCAGCGGAAGAGGCTGCTCCAGAGGCGATCGAGGAGGCGGCTGCAGGTGGGGATGACGGCGAAGAGGCGGCTGCAGCAGGCTGCTGCAGTCGCCTCTTCGCTGGCGCTGCTACCGGCAGCGCAGGAGGCTGAGGGCGAGGACGATCAGGCGGCGACCGGCGAGGGTGACGAGGGGGCTGCCGCCCTCCCAGAGGGCGCCCAGGACCCGCCGGGCACCGCGAAGAAGGAGTTCGTCGACAGCAGCGGCATGCGGTGGCGCGTGCCCCAGCGCCATCGCAACAGCGAGGGCTTCAGCGGGATCGTCTTGGCGAGCGCTGATGGGGAGACCAACCAATGCACACAGCTGCGAGACAATATGTGGCCTCCAGCGTGCCTGAGCAAGTTCAAGCTCACGTTCGCGGCCCGCAGGGAGTTGACGAAGCTCGTGGCCCACATCGTGGTCAGCAGGGTGGCCGACGCCAAGGTGCACTTTCGCAGCGACGTGGAGCACATCAGGAACACCGCCATGCGCGAGATGGGCGTTGGCCCAGGTGGGCTGGGATAGCGCAGCAGCACATCAGAGGAACTTGAAATTCAGGAGGGAGATGATGACACGAACAACGGGCCAAGATGATAACGAGGGCGACTGATCAGGGAGAGGGGGAGGAGGATGAGGAGGAGGGTGGGAATGAGGAGGGGAAACAGTGGGGAGGAAGAACAGGGGGGGCAAGGAGGGAGGAACCACGATGGGGACACGGAGGAGAACGGGCGAGGAGGAGGATGGAAGAGAGAACGACACAATGAAGACGGATTGCCGACCCGACTCGGGAAAGGATAAGAACGATGAGAATGAAGGGGGGGGGGGGGGGGGTGGTGCTGCTGGGGGGGGGGGGGGGGGGGGGGGCGATTGTGATTAGGGCCGCGCGCGGAGGAGGCCGCGCCTCCTGCGGCGAGCCATATGCTGCATGTGCGAGCGGTCTTGGCGTGTGGAGGGGGCGTCGCCCCCTCCAGGGCATCGCGTCGATCTCGCAGGGGCGGAAGTTGACTTCTTGTCATGGAGGCGAAGAACGAGGAGGCCGCGCCTCCTGCACGGGGGGAGGGGGGAAGAGGAATGGGGCGGGGCGAGCGGCGCATCCAACCTTCCCATCGCCGCCGCAGTCTGCCATCGAGAGGCCGCGGTAACGGCCCCCCCCCACCTCGGCGCGGGGCCGCTCGCATGGCGTCGGGGCGTGCGAAAGCGGAGATCGCCCGGGAGGATTTGAACGGGATCGCCCGCAAGTGGCAGGGCGAGATCCTGGGATTCCACTGCGCGGGCAGCTACGAGGACATCGCGCGCGAGAACGTGCACTTCCTGGCGAGCGTGAATGGGCGGACTGCGAGGTTGTCCGCGAAGGACCTCCAGAAGGGTCTGAAGGAGGTGCTCGGGGAGGCGGGCCCTGCGTCCTCGGCGCGGGCAAACGTGATGGTGGAGACGCTATCGTGGTGCAACAAGAGCATCGGCAACAAGGAGTTGCAGCGCCTCCCTCCCGCGGCGCAGACGGTGATCCGCGCCAGGAAGGCGGAAGCCGTGGGCGGCGGACAGCGCTCGCCCGCCTCGACGCCGCCGAGCTCAGCAAAGCTTCGCGGCAGCCCAGGGGCGGCGTCGGCCGCCTCGGGCGGCGCCGCGCCCAGCGCAGCGGACCGGGGCGCGGCGATCATGGCCCTACATGGCGCGAGGAGCCCCCCCGCGGAAGCGCAGGGGCGACGGGGGGGCGCACGTCGCCCCGTCGCAGGAGACCGTGGCCAGCAGCCCGCCGAGCACGAGGAAGGCCCGCGCGGCGCTTGCGTTTCGCTTTGCGCCAGACATGAGAGAGAGGGAGGTGTGGAGAGACGAGAGAGAGAGAGAGAGAGAGAGAGAGAGAGAGAAGTTTCGAAGTTCGAAGTTCGAGAGAGAGAGAGAGATGTGAAAACGCCTTTTCTTTCTCTCTCTCTCTCTCTCTCTCTCTCTCTCTCTCTCTCTCTCTCTCTCTCTCTCTCTCTCCCGCGCCCCCATTGCCCCCCCCCCTTCCACCGCCGAGGCGCACAAGGGGGCGAGCTACCAGGCCGAGAAGACGGCGACCTTCAAGGAGGACGAAGATTGGGTGGATTACAACACGAAGGAATTCGTGAGGGCTCGGCACTTTCCCGAGGCGTGGTTCGGGCTCGAGGAAGAGCGGTTCCGCCTTCGCCAGGGCACCAAGGGCTTCGCCATGATCGCCGTCGACGGTGAGGCGGTCGAGATGCTCGCGGCGAACGCCGCCCTGCAGGCCGCCGAGCAGGGAGGCCGAGGGAAGGCAGTCAAGCCGCAGCAGGCTCACGCGAAGGGCGGGGCGAAGAAGCGGCCAGCGGCGGCGCCGAAGAGGCCGGCGGCAGCGGACGAGGATGAGGACGAGGAGGAGGACGAGGACGAGGCCAAGGGGGCCCGCGCTCGCGACGACAGCGAGGACGGCGAAAGGGAGAGCAGCCAGGAGACGAACGAATCCGACCTGGAGGGCGCCGCGGGCGGCTCGAGCAAGCGGAGGCCGGCTGCGGCCGCCAGGAAGCCTGCCGCGGCCGAGGAGAAGCCTGCCGCGGCCGACAGGGGCCCGAGCTTGGAGGTGGAGGAGGATTCGGTGAAGGGGAAAGCCTGGGTTGTCATGTGGTATAGGGCAGGCGGGAAGAAGAAGGCGGCCGTGGCGATCCACCAGGTGCGCAAGCCGCGCAGCCAGGTGTGCCAGTGGACAGCGGGTGACTACTCCGAGTCGCAAATGCGGGAGATGGCAGCGGACATGGTCAGCAAGCTGTGCGCGCGGGAGATC
>CAUYUJ010015893.1:112500-276630 GCA_963575745.1 Prorocentrum cordatum | reverse complement strand
GGCGAGTTTCAGGCATGGTGCTCCCGTGCCATTTGGTGCCCTCTAGATACCAGCGTTTTCAGAGTTCCCCTGGGCTTAAAAGACGATCGCAACATATCGAGCCTGCATAGGCTACGTCAGGAACTTGATGCGCGGTGCACCGAGCAAAGGGGCAATGGAACACCAGGAAAGCATATCACTCGGATTGGGGATTTGACGCTCGGCACGGCAGGCACAGGGGGGGAACGTGGGCACTAAGCTTCTGAGACAAAATGGTTCTTCCATTTTCTCGCAGAGTACTTCCCGCAATTCGAAAATATGGTGCCCGATGTTGACAGAGCGCCACTTCTTGTCGCATCAGGGCGAGCTCTTTGCAACTACATAACATGTTGGAAACGCGACCTCGGGAATATCTGCATAATATGCGCGCAGCTGCATCGTTTATGTAATGCCCACGCCCCCCTAGCAGGGCAGACAGGCGCGCCCATGATTCGATCGGCACATGGCCGACCGGATCAAGCTCAGATGGGGGGCCTCAGCATTGCAGCGCGCACTAGGACGAGAGCGCGAACGGCTTGGTGTCAGAGGTTGCGGCGACGACTTATCGGTCGAGATTCGAGCGCGCGGTGTCTCGAAAGCACGGCTGCATGGAATAGCGAGGGCGCGTTTGTTCTGCATTGTTCGGGCGCGCGCTCGGGGGCGCGGCGGGGGGGCTGCAAGAGAGAGAGAGAGAGAGAGAGAGAGTGAGAGGAGAGAGAGAGAGAGAGAGAGAGAGAGAGAGAGAGAGTGGAGAGAGAGAAAGAGAGGAGAGAGAGAGAAGAGGAGAGAGAGAGAGAGTAAAAGGAAACAAATAGGCGAGAGACAGCGTGAGAGGGAGAGAGAGAAGAGAGATAGAGAGAGAGAGGGGGGGCTGCAGAGAGGAGAGAGAGAGAGAGAGATGGAAGGAGATTAGAGAGAGAAGAGAGAGAGAGAGAGAGAGAGAGAGAGAGAGGGAGATGAGAGAGAGAGTGAAGAGAGGAGGAGAGAGATGAAGAGAGAGAAACAAAAAAAAAAAAAAAGAGAGAGAGAGATAGAGAGAGAAGAGAAGGAGAGAAGAGAGGGAAGAGAGGAGAGAGAGAGAGAGAGAGATAGAGAAGAAGAGAGAGATAGAATAGAGACAGAGAGAGAGAGAGAGAGAGTGAGTGAGAGAGAGAGGGAAGAGAGGAGAGAGAGAGAGAGAGAGAAATAAATAACAAAATCAGAAAAACAGAAGACATAAATACATGAACCATCAACAGCAACAATAAAAAGCAGAGTGACCGCGGCGGGGGCGGACGAGGTCAGCGACCATGGCGCAGCGCGCCCCGCCGCCCCCGGGCGCTGGCCCAGGCGCCGGCTCGGGCAGCGCCCAATGGGGCGCCGCTTTTTAAGCGGGGGCCGGGGCGCGCGAGAGGGGGGGGGAGATGGGGGGAGAGGAGAGAGAGAGAGAGAGAGAGAGAGAGAGCTAGAGAGAGAGAGAGAGAGAGAGAGGAGAGAGAGAGAGAGAGAGAGAGAGAGAGAGAGAGAGAGGGAATATAGAGAGAGGGGGGCAGAGAGAAGGAGGAGGGAGAAGAAACAACAAAACGAGAAGAGAGAGAAGAGGAGAAGAGAGGAGAGAGCGAGAGAGAGAAGAGGGAGGAGAGAGAGAGAGAGAGAGAGAGAGAGAGAAACAAAGAAATAGAGAGAGAGAGAGAGAGACAGAGAGAGAGAGGGAGAACAACAAATCAACAAACATAAAAAAAGAGAGCGTGAGAGAGAGAGAGAGAGAGAGAGAGAGAGAGAGAGATCTGCGCCGAGAACGGCGCATATCGATAGCTATGGCTTCCGTGGGTTTTGAGATCTTTGGATTCGTTGAGGTTCCTGGGTTCGTTAGGGCCCCTGGGATCTACGGGCGCAAAGCGATTGCAGTCGCGGATCCTGGAAGCCCTGCCCATTGGGGCGCCCCGCGTCGGACCTTTCCCTTTCGCTGCAACATTCCGCCTGCGCCCGCCCCCAGCCCAGGCCCTCGGGGCGCGGCGACGCAGGAGGAACGGGCGGACTCCCCGAGTCAGAGGCGTGGCGGGGCCTGCCAAGCATCCGCGCAAGCCTACGCTCTACCGGCAAGGCCGCGGGGGCAGGAGGGGCAAGCGCATTCAAGATGCAGTTGAGCTTGAACTGTTGAGCGGCGAGAGACAGAGCGGAGGGAACTCGAGGGAGAGGAGAAGGACGGGGGAGGGGATGAGGGGGGGGGGAGGAGGGGGGGGGGGCCCTTGCGACAGAAAGACTCGCCAGCGTCTGGCCTTCATATCCCTGGATCAGTCCGCCGCCCGAAAAGGGGGCTGCTTGGATCTTCGGCGTATAGCTCTGATGGGTGTGGGTGGGTGGGGGGTCCGGTGGGGGGGGGGGGGGGGGGGGGGGGGGGGGGCGCGGGGGCCGGGCGGCGGCGGGGAGGGAGGGGGGAGGTGGACTGGGGGTGGGGGGTTTGGGGGAGGGGGGGGGGGGGAGCGAAGGGAGGTGCGTAGTAATATGTCTGTGTGTGTGGTGTGTGTGTGTTATATATCTCTGTGTATAATACTATAGTGTGTGTGTGTGTGTGTGTGTGTGTGTGTTGTGTGTGTGTGTGTGTGTGGGTGCATGCGTATGTGTGTTTGGTGTGTGTTGTGGTGTGTGTGAGTGTGCGTGTGCGTGTGCGTGGTGTGCGTTGGTGCCCGCGTGACTGCGTCGTGTGGGGGGGGGGGGGGGGGCGAAGACGATTGCGGTGAAAGAGGACGGGGGGGGGGGCCAAGCTAGGTGCACTCGCGTCATATCTGACATCTTACCCCTCCCTCCCATCCGTTACCATGGCGCAGATCTCTTCTCTACTCGCTCAGTCGGATGACGAGCAGGGCAATGATCCCGAAAGGGTGCGCGATGCATTGTAGAGCGCGGCATGGCATGGCGTAGAAGAGCACCGCAGAGCGTAGTATCAACCGAGCATTGCGTTGCATGCCGTCGCCGGGCACGGGAAATGGCGCCAGCGCTGCAGCGGGGGCGCGAGTCGAAACGAGCGGAAGCGCGGGAATGAGGCCAGGGCTGCAGCGGAAGCGCGATGCGGAACGAGCGGAAGCAGGGAAATGAGGCCAGCGTCGCAGCGGGAGCGCGATTCGGAACGAGCGGGGCCCGAGAACGAGGCCGGCGCCTCAGCGAGAGCAGCACTTTGAAAAACAATGCACGCGAAAACCCAACTCCAGGGAAACCTGCGTGTGCAAAAAACAGCACGCGGGGGGGGGATCGGCCACTTTCAAACCGTCATCAGGGGACGAGGGGGAGTAGCATTCACATTGAGTAATTGTGGAGGAGGAGGAGGGGGAAGAGGGGGGGGGAGGGAGGGGGGGGGAGAGAGAGAGAGAGAGAGAGAGAGGAGAGAGAGAGAGAGAGAGAGAGAGAGAGAGAGAGAGAGAGAGAGAAGAGAGAGGGGAGAGAAAGGAAGAGAAGAGCAGAGAGGGAAAGGAGAGAGGAGGAAGAGAGAGAGAGAGAGAGAGATGATAAAGAGAGAGAGAGAGAGAGAGAGAGAGAAGAGAAGAGAGAAGAACAGAGAGAGAGAGAGCGAGAGAGAGAGGCGGGGCAGAAAAGGAGGAGGAGGCCTGCCAATGCCCCTCCTCGCCCCCCCCCCCCCGCACCACCCCCCTTTTCAGCCCCTTCGCCCCCTTCTCGCTTTCGCGCGCCCCCTTTTTTCAGCCCTTCTCCACGTTCTGCCGCTGCGCCCTCCCTGCGGCCGTTCGCCGCCCCCGGTGCAGTCGAAGCGCGGAAGAGGGGGGGGGGGGGGGGGGGGGGCGGGCGCTTGGGAGCACCTTGCGATGTTAATTTGCTGGCGAATGCTGCGCGGGCTCCCAGCCCTCCTTTATCAGCGATGGGGATGTGCACCGAGGCGCGGCATATTGCGAATGCTCACATGGGCGTGATGCAGCATGATTTTTGGACCTCCTAGAGGCCCCGTTCTGTCGCAAACTCAGGGTAGCCCGGCAAGTTTCACAAGCCATGAATCTAGCAACGCAAACGGAGCCTGATCTGCATATCTTGGACTTCCTGGAGGTACTGGAAGATTTGCCTGTTGCGATTGCGAGCCCACCACCCATCGGCTAAATCCAGAAAACATCGTTCGACAAATGACGACGGCGCGTCTGGTCGCCTCCAGGTCTGTTCTGGCAAGGGCAATCTGCCGCTTGCCTTTCGCCGGCGGGGGGGGCCCGCGGTCGAATTCGACGAGGCGGCCCGACATCCTTCGGATGACGGCTGACCTCGAATAGACGGGGGGGGGGGGGCGACGTCGGCAATGCAGGTTGCCTTCGGGCAGCGCGGCGCGCTGTCCGGTCGGATTTTCTACGCGTTGCCTGGGGCGGTGCGCGCTGGACCCCTGGTCTTACAGGTGAAGCCGCGCGGCCCCCCGACCACTGCGGCGGCCCCTGGGGGAACGGAATCGCGCCGACCTACCCCGTGCCTCTTCGAACCCCATCCTCTCTCTCCTCCTTCTCGCCCGCTCCTCCACTCCTCCTCCGACCCCGCTTCTCGCCCCAACCCCATTCCGCCACTCGTCATCTCCTCTGTCCTCCTTCCCCTCTCCGCCAGTTGCCGCGCGGCACCTGGCTGGGCTTCCTCAGCGCTGGAGTCGCGCACAGAAGCGTTGAGAATCGTTTTGCGGAAGGGCAGCGGGCGGGATATATCCGCCAACCTGGGCGCTACTTTTTGCGCGTTATGATCTATATGGTGATCTGCGAATGGGTTGGGGGGCCGCGCAGCAGTGGCATTGCGGCATAGCAGTTGCATAGCAGTGGCGTCGGGGTGGGAGAGGGGGGCAATGCCCCTTGCGTCGCCGACGCCAGCGGCATGGCGTGCGCGATGACTTGGCTGATCGAACTAGCCGCGGTGAGGAGTGTCTGGGTAGTGCTCGAGGAGCCAATGCGATCTTTTGTGTGCCTTTTCCCGGGGCTGGACGACGCCGTGGATATGATTGGGTCTCAACAATTACCGACGTGCGTGGGGTTTTCCAAAATAATCCGCTCATCGGCAAACCAGTGCATGTAGCCGCCGCGCTTCCTGCTTCCTGTCTGCGCATGGAATCACGCGCTTCGCAAGCGCCTTGAATTCGGAGGATTGGGGCGCGGGACATTCTAATGCAATCCTGCCCCGCCCCGGCCAATCCGGTCGAACTTGGATGGGGGGGGGGGGGAGGTGCGGGGGGGGGGGGGGGGGGGTGGGGATAAGGAGGAAGAGAGAGGGCGGCGTGCAGCATGCTGCAAACCTCGCAAGGACTAAGAAGATCTCGCGGTCCGTCACGCTGGACACTTGGATCAATTCTGGCAGCATGCGCTGATAATCCAGGTGTCGGGGGGGAGGGTTCCTCGCCCCCAGCCCTCCAGGCCCCCTGGCCTTGCCCGTCCAAACCTCTTGGTCCTGGGCCTCCAAGTCCTGTTCCTGGTCCTCCTGGTCCTGGTTCTCATGCCTCTAGGCTTCCTGGCCGTGGCGGGGGCCAGGGGCGCGCCTCGCCCCGGTCTGCTCCCGCCCCAGTGCCCTTCCGCCGTGAACGGTCGGGGGGGGGGGGGGGTAATTATTTTGCGCGCAGTAACTTCCTCGCGTGCAACATTCCCAGCGCGTGCGGCAGTTCTACTATGGGCGACAGCATCGTGAGGTGCAACATTTGAATTGTGTACCTCAACTTCCTTGCGTGGGGCAACTTCCTAGTGCGCGACAACTTCCTCGTGTGCGACAGTTTCCCCGCGCGCGACAACTTCCTTGTGAGCGACGGCTTCGTTGTTTGCGACATCTACATTGCGTGCGGCAGCTACGTTGCGCCTCGCATCTCTTGATATGCTTCGCCTCGCGAGATCCGCGCGAAAGACGCGGGTGCGAGAGCGGGCCTGGTCGAGAAGATGGGGAAGAGTGGCGCGGGGGGGATTGCGGGGCGAGAGAGCGTGGGGGGGGGTCGGGGAAGGATTGAGGGGTGGCGGGGGCAGGTCTCCACTGAGGTATCCGGGGCTTTCAGGGCCCCAAGGGCCGAGGACCTGCGCGCTCAGGTCTAGGGCCCAGGACCCGGGGCAGAGGGGGCCTGAGAGTTGGGTCAAGGTGGGGGCGGGGCGGGGGGGAAGTGGAGATGGGGAGGGGGATTGATTGAGGGCGGATGGGGTGGCAAGTCGCGGCACTTTCCTCGCGGCCGAGCCCGCGAACGTCTTGTCAACCCGTTCAGAAACCCATCTGCCGCAGAGCCTCATCCTTCTTCCCCCCGACAAAAGCCGAGGGCGGCCCATTTCGATCCGTCGCCTTACCTCTCGAGCCGCCCCCTGGGAGGCGAACGTGCGCCGATGGAGGCCGAATCCCCGCCGGAATGCGCTGCCTTGCGCGCCTCCTCGCGCGAGATCCAGGCAGAATTCGAAGAGGCCCTGCGCGCGTTCGAACGCGCGTTCCACGAGCCAGATCCGCCGCGCCCGACTCCCCAGGAAAAGGCGGGAGAGGCCTTTCGTGTGTTCGAACGCGCGTTCGACGAGCAGCGGCCCCGCCCGAGCCCCTCGCGCGACGGCGCGGCAACGCCAGTCGATAGCCCCATGCAGGTGGAGGTGGTCGCCACCCTCGAACCCACCCAAGAGTGCCTGAGGAAACCGCCAGCCAGGCGCGAGGAGATGCGGCGATTGTGACTTCCTCTTCCTGCCTCCCCCCCACCCCCCCGCGCACGCACACGCTCATCCCTCCGCTTCCCTCCTGCGCACCCTCCGCCCCGCGCCTGCACCCCTCTTTCCCCCCCTACCCCACCCCCCTACCCCCCTTCCCTACCCCCCCCCCCCTCGCGCTCCTCCGAGGGGGGGGGGGGGGGGGAGCAGAGGGGGGAGGGCGGGGAATGTCTCGCCCGGTGCGAGGTGCGAGCCAGGGGCGCATTCGTCCACGACGCAGATGCCGCCCCCGTCGCCCCCGATCGAGATCCCCTACTTGGGGCCCGACTCGCGCGCGAACGATCTCTCCTCGGGCGCCGACGTTGAAGGCGCGGGCCGCCCCGGCCCGCCCCCCTCCCCTCCCCGGCGAGCATTGCTGAGCTTGATATTCACCCTGCAAGCTGGGGCACCCTCCGATAACTGATTCGCCGAGGCCGCGGCGTAGCGGGGATTAAAAGCATGAGGGGGTCAGGAAGTGGAACAAGGTCTTGAGGTCGCGTGTGTGCGCGTGTGCGTGTGTACGTGTGTGCGTGTGTGCGTGTGTGCGTGCGTGCGTGCGTGCGTGCGCGCGTGCGTGTGTGCGTGCGTGCGTGTGTGCGTGTGTGCGTGTGTGTGTGTGTGTGTGCGTGTATGCGTGTGCGCATGTGCGCGTGCGTGCGTGCGTGCGTGCGTGCGCGTGCGTGTGCGTGTGCGTGTGCGTGTGTGTGTGTGTGTGTGTGTGTGTGGTGTGTGTGTGCGTTGTGCGCGTGCGCGTGCGCGTGTGTGCGCGTGCGTGTGTGTGTGTGGTTGTGTGTTGGTGTGTGTGTTTGTGTGTGTGTGTGCGTGTGCGTGTGCGTGTGCGTGTGCGTGTGCGTGTGCGTGTGTGTGTGTGGTGTGGTGTGTGTGTGTGTGTGTGTGTGTGTGTGTGCGTGTGTGTGTGTGTGTGTGCGTGTGCGTGTGCGTGTGCGTGTTCGTGTGCGTGTGCGTGTGCGTGTGCGTGTGGTGCGTGCGTTTGTTGGCGTTTGTCCGCGCGCGCGGGGGCGGGCGGGCGGGCGGGCGGGGGGGGGGGGGGTGCGCGGAGAATGCGAGGACGAGGGTCGAAGAAGGGGGGGGGGGGGGGAAGGGGCACGGGGCGATGGGGGAGATAACCAACTCACCCCCTCATCTCCCTCCCCGCTCGCTCCTGCTGCTCTTGCTCGGAGTCGCGACGCGAGAGGGCTGCATGGGGGGTGGGGGGGGGGGGGGGAGGAGGGAGGGGGGAAGGGCGCGGGGAGGGGCGAGCGGGGCGGGCGGGGGGGGGGGGGGAAGGAGGGCGAGGAGGGGGGGGGGGAAAGGGGACAACGGTTTTACATATTCGAGAGCAAGATTTGCATTGCGCTGCGAGCTGCCGCGCGCGCGGCGCGGCTGCACGGGGGCGCTCGAGAGCGCAGGTGACAGCGATGATAGAGGCGGGGGGAGGGGGGGGGGGGGGGAGGGGGGGCGGGGGAGAGGAGGGGGGGGGAAGGGAGGGGGGGAGGAGGAGGAGGGAGAGGAGCAGCAGGAACTGGGGAGGTGGAGAGGGGGAGGGGAGTAGTGACTGCATTAACACCCTCTCCCTCCCTCCTCCTCCTCCTCCTCCTCCTCCTCTTCCTCCTGCTCCTGCTGCTGCTGCTGCTCTTCCTCCCCCCCTCCTCCGCCCCGCCGCGGGCGCCCGCCGCGCTGGCGGCCCCTGTCCCGCAGCCCCGCTCAGCTGCCCGACGTGCGCGCGCAGCCGCCGATGCGGATATGGGTCGAGTGCGGGCGCCGCGGCGCCCGACAGAGACAGGGCGCGCCCCTCGGCGCGCGTCGCTCGCGCGGATCGCGCCCCACGCGCGCCGCCGCCCAGGCGCGCGCAATGCACGTGGTGCGACGTCGTTCTCGCCCCCGAACCCCAGCTGACGATGGGGCCGAGGTTTTGAAGGCAGCTGGACATGGGGCGGCGGGGCCCCCGCCCCCTCCGCCCTCCGCCGTTGGTCCCATGGGGCTTTAGGACTTCGCACCCCCCCCCCCCCCCGCCCCCCGCAGCTGGCCCCATGGAACTCTGGGGCGCCCGCCCCCCCCGCCCACCGCCGCCGGCCCCGTGGGGCTTTAGGGCTTCCGCCCCCCCCGCTTCCCGCCGCTGGCCCCATGGGGCTTTAGGGCGCCCGCCCCCTCCGCGCCCCGCGGCTGGCACCGTGGGGCTTCATGGCTTCCGCCCCTCCCGCCGCAGGCGCGCAGTCCTCCGCGCGCCCCTCCTTCTCCTGCCCCCCCCCTCCCGTGGCCACTGCGGCTTGCCTCGCGGGCGCGTGGCTCGGCGCCCCCCGTGGCCATTTTGAGAACATGTTTTGGCTGAGTAAACGTATGTGTGCATAGTCACTCAGTACATAGAATGTACGCATGCGTTTTATATAAATATATAATATATATACACACACGTGCACATGCATGCGATATACACGCATATGTATATGTAGTTGTGTATAAATATAGTACATGCAACTGCATTGTATACGTGTGTATATATTTATACGTATATATACTTACATGCTGCATTTGTGTTTATATAGTACATATATAACGGCATGCAGAACTCATGTTGTCAACATTTTGCCGGCAGAAATTATATTGCCAATCTTCGGGTAACAGTATAACAACATGACAAAAACGATAATGGCAGTATAGATCACGTTGCCAAAATCTCGCGACGAAGGACCTCTTGGGAAGGTGAGAGGCGCGGAGGGAGGCGCCGAGGAGGGAGGGGGAGAGAGTGGAGAGGGAGGAGGTGGAGGCAGAGGAGAAGAGAGGAGCAGCGGCAGCAGCGGCGTCGCGCCCTGGGGCGAGCGCGCGCCCCGACAAGTTGGGCCAGGCGCGGGGCCTCCGCCCGCGATGGGGATGGGGCGGGGGGAGGTGAACGAGGATTCCCTCGACAACTCGTGCCCGGTCTTCCTCGTTTATAACGGCGACGGTGTTCGCTCCGCGACAATTGGCCCCGCTGTCTCCCCCGGGCCCCTGAGGGCCCGGCGTGGTGCATCTCCCTTTTCCCCTTTTGGATATCACTCCGCCTCCGTGTCATAGCCACTTTGTCTCAGGCGCGACTCAGTCGTGTGCCTCGCGGCCCGCGGCCTGGAAAGAAGCCCCCTTCTCCGCTCCTCGTCTTTCGACTATCTGATCCATGTGTCCCCCGATTCAGCGACGAGGGGGTTTGCGGCGCGGAAGCGGCGCGGGCGGGGCGGGCGGGATAGTAGTCGGAGAGGAAGCTGGGCGTCTGAGCAGTAGGGGAAAATTGGGTTGTTGGGGAAGGGGCTGGGCGGGAGGGGCGCGCGGCGCGGGAATGCAGCTGCCGGGGCGGAGGGAGCATTGCGCCGCCTGGGAACGCTTGGGGGCGGAAGGGGGGGGGGGGGGAGGGCGTTGCTTGTTTCAGGGGGGGAGGGGGGGCGGCGGGGGGAATTGCGCGGCGCGGACATCAATTTGTCGGCGGCTGTAGACACAGCATGCCGCAGAAAACAAACGGTCGAAACGGGGTGGGCATTGGGTTGCCGGGGAACGTTGCGTTGCTCGGGAACGCTGGGGGGAGTGGGGGCGGCGCGGCGCGACCGGGAATTCTCGGGGCGGTGGGCGGAGAAACGCTGGGCTGGAAGGGCAGTGGGCTGCTGGGGAATACGCGGGGGCGGGGCGCGGGTGTGGGGGGGGGTGCGACGCGAAATGCAAGTGGTCGGGGAGGGTGGTCGGGGCGACGATGGCACTGGGCTGCTGGGGAAGGTTGGAGTGCTGGGGAACGTCGGGTTGCTGGGGGGCGCTGGGCGGCGGGGGTGATGGGGCGAGGGGGGAGGGGCGGTGCGACACGCAAACGAGGCAGTCGGGGCGGAGGGTCGGGGCGGAGAGGGCACTGGGCCGAGGGGGGCTTGTCTGCTGCGGCGCGCATCAAGAAACCATATCTGTTTTTCGTCAGGGTGTCCGGGGTTTCTTCGCTCCGCGCGCTGCGCGGTGACTTCCCTCATCCGTTGAAGAAGCTGCTGCGTTCAGGTCTTTCCGGGTTTGCCCTCAATTGCATATCGCGCGCGGGTTTTCAGGTTTGGGTTTCTTGGGAGGGTTTCGTGCGCCCGCGCCTGCGCTGATGTGTGTTCATTGTTTATGGTGTTCTCTATCAGAAAACTCCGCTTGGTGTATTGAGTCGCCAAGGGTGTGTTCCACGGCGAGGGTTGGTTCGCGCAGCTCCGAACTCGTTAGCCCGTGGTCTTTCGCATGGTCTCCCTGCAGGATTATTCTCCCGAGTTCTGAAATCGGAAGCCCCGTGGTCCCCGTGTTGTCTCTGGTTTGGTCTCGTATGGCCTCCCTTGCGTGGTCTCCCGCGTGGTCTCCCGCACGGTTTCCCGTGCGGTTTCCCGACGGCATTTTGCATTGTCTGCCGTATGGTCTTTCGGCGGTTTGTTGCATCGTGTCCCGCATGGTCTCCAGTATGGTCTACCATAGACGAGGGGAGGAGGCAATGATTGAGAAAGGGTGGGGGGGTCCTGGCGTAAGGGATGGGTGCAATCGTGAAGATAATATACATATTTTCCACGCCATGCGTTATTGGCCACGCGCGTCTCGCTCATTCGTTTGAGAATTTGCAGCTGCGCCTTTGCAGCGCCGTCGGAAACAAGTACCATTGAACCATCTAGAATCATCCCGGAAGAATCGATGATCTTGTCCGGGGCATGTTTGTTTTTAGTTGACTTCATGGCGACAATTGATGTTGCATGCCACGTGCCCATCGCATTTGTTGGCTCGAGGGGTGTTTGCAGGCATAGTAGGATCGTTTGACGCAATCGCTGGGGTCGCAGCAATGGATACGAATATGAAACCAGGGGATTGGAATTGCCCTGCTTGTGGCGACCTGCAGTTTGCACGAAACACCCAGTGCAGGAACGACGGGGAGCTCGAGAGGACAATCAGGGGTGCAGCATGTGTGGACCGTGCGACGCTCTTCTGCATCGAGCCCAGGGGGAAGCCTGAGGGGGCGGGTCTTCTCAGGAGGCTCGGAAAGCCTCCGTCCTGCTGAGAAGTGTTCTGAACCTTCTCCGAAGAAAGAAATGGTTTTTCAGAAGAAGGGACGGTTTCCGAAAAGTCCTTCCGCCTTCTGAGAAGGCCCGCCCCTTCTGACTTCACCACGGGCGCCCCGCCGAATTCTTCTCGTGGAAGGCTTCTCCTGAACAACATAGAAAAAGCCACCACCAGGAAGGCTCGGTAAGTGCCCTTTCTGGGCTCCCCTGATGCAAGGCCTGGAGCAGTGGGGGGCTGGCGACTGGGACAGTGTCGTTGTCCTGCATCACTCCGTGTCCGCCTCCGCCTCCGACTCTGCCTACAGGCCCAGGGTCCCTGTCGATTCGATCGATCCGGTTCGATGTCGATTCCAGCTGGCCCGATCCGATTCGTTTCCAATATTCCGACGACGTGATGCGGCCCGATGCTTGCATAGCGTTGCTGTGCGTCCTGGCGCGGCCGATCCGATTTCGTTCCAATTCCTTCGGTGCAGCCCGACCCAATGCACATCGCGATGTGATCCGAATCATCGGTGGTGCAATCCGAAACCTACCCTTGCCGATCGACGACCTAGGCAGCTCGATGGGCGGCCTGGGGATTGGGTTGGGTGGGGCTCGGAAGTCCTCTTGGCGAACCTTGAACCCTACCCCTGGCTCCCATCGATTCAGGAAAAGCGATGGTTGGCGGGGGTAGGGTCCGGATGTCGTCACCTACATTACCCATCGATACCTTCTGATCCTGCAGGCCCTGTGCGCAAGGATCGCAAGGAACAGGGGCCCCCGCATAGTGGAGACCCATGCCAAGAAACACCTCGCTTCTCCCCAAGGTGCCCTGGGTTTCTTGCGCTTCGATGGTCTTGCTGTGGAGAGCGTGACATCCCCACACCAAAAGTCAATGGACTTCCTCAGGTCTCAGGGTTGGGTTTCTTGTGTCAGGCGATCGCAAACATGGATCAAGGGGGCGTGGATTAGCGACGGGTCCCGTTTCCATGGGAAATCGCGGATTCCCGCCGCCGAGCGGGGCGGCACCGGCCGCATTTTGGGGAGGGCACTTCCCCCGATCCATGGATTTGGCGACCGCGCGCCAAATCCATGGATCGCTAATCCACGGTTACGCGCCCCCGGCATGCGATGCCTTTGATCTTGTAGGCCCTGGGCGCAAGAGGCACAGGGGCCCCCGCAGTCATGTCACAGCCTCGCGCCGCCCTGGCGTGGCGGGGCGACGGGGACGTGGGCGTTCGGGGCTGAGCACCCTCTGGTCAGGAGGGGGAAGCTCTTTTCCGTCAGCGGCGAGGCGGCGAAATCCGCACCAGCGTAACAGCTAGGTAGGGGCACTAACTAGCATATTGACCGGCGTGCAAGGAGGGAGGGGGGAGGCCGAAGAGAGGAAGGAGGGACGCTCAGACGCCAAAGAATTCGACGATGAGCAGCCGGCGGGCGTCAGCAGCCAGGCGCGCCGGGCCAGAGCGCGGTGGGCGGCCGTAGCGAATTACGGGGGCAAGGTAGGCGTGGAGTGGCAGCCAGCCAGAGGAAGGGGAAAAACACGCAGGCACAATGAACCATCGATTCCCAAGAAAATATGGGACAATATGGGAAGTGGGGGGAAGACGAAAACACAGTGATTTGTGTGAAAAATATTCGGGAACCTGGGATTTGTGTCTATTTGTTTGTGCGCCCCTGGGCCCTTTCCTCTGGGGAGGGCTCCGCAGAACAAACAACTGTATACGGTAGGTTCATGCGGCGCTGGCGGGCCAGCGACGCCAGCGAAGGCGTTCCAGGTTGAATTCAGGCCTCAGGAGACGGGGGTCAATGCAAACGGGGGTCAGTCAGAGCGCCGGATCTTGCAGGATCCTGCAGGGCCAGGGCTGCACTGACCCGGGCTTGGGTGCAGGATCCTGCAGGGTCCTGGATTGACCCGGGTCAGAAGATGCCCGATGAATTCCGCGACGTCGAAGCACCGAGGGACACGGCAATGCTACTGGACCCGACGGAATTCAGCCTTGAATTATCGGGGCCGCGATCATTGATTCAAGGTTGAACGATCGACGCAGTGTCAGAAGCTTGTGTGCGCGCCGACGCCGCAAGAACTTAATTACCGGAATCGGCGTCGCCCCAACCTCCCGGAATCGGCGTCGCCACCCCCAGGAGCGACACGCGCGCCGAGAAATCTTCGAGTGGAAGCTCCGTGGCGGGCGTTTTCTGGCTATACCGCTTGGGAAATTATATGCTACAAGATGGTTGCACGTTTGGGTGGACGCACGCCTCCGAGGGGGTCACATAGTACTAGCTTCTGCGCCCCACATAGTAAGCATGATTTCTCTGAGGTCCGTGCGGACCTCCGAGAACTTGAGTGTTGTGCAGTGTTTGGTTCCTCCCTTCTCACCCCCAGAAAACCTGGCCTTGCCGTGCCTGATTAATCTTTGATGGCCTTGGGGCCCGATAAGGCCCCAGAGTCCGAATTCGAGCAAAACGCCAGCGTTGAACGCATCACGTCCTCAGAGATCTGGGACCCTTGGCCCCACGTGGCCTTCCCAGGATCCCGAACCGCGCTCAGCGGGGGCCCGGGATTGCGGGGAGCACGCGGCGAGAATTCGTCGGCCGAGCACGGCACGGCCCGGTTTTGTCTCGGAATTTTGAGCGCTTATATTACCAGTGGCGGGCTGTTTTTGTTCTAGGCCTCCTGGGTGGGGACGGCGTAGATGAGCTCGGAGGATCACGCCGCATCGCCGATGCATCGCCCGTGCGTGTCGATGCGGAGCCCATTTCTCCCCACGGCGACGGCACCGATGCGTCGCCGACGTCGCTGATGCAGCGACGATGCATCGCCGATGCATTGCCGATGCATTGGCGATGCGGCGCGATCCTCCGACCGCACCTGCTCGGAACCTATCTAGGAGGCTTATTTTTCAATCCCAGGACTTTTTGAGGGTCGGGGACGGCGTCGGGATGGTGTGGTGTACGCGTTTGTCAGTTTTCTAGGGAAGTCATGTGTACACCAGGATCCCGTATACACGAGGGTCCGCTTTCCTGTGCGAGTTTCAGTGCAGGGCCGGAAAATGCATAGTGTATAGAGTTCGGTTCCTAATTCTCGGGGTGCGAGGGGCGGAACCACGATTTGAAACATGATTTCTCAGACGTCCGCGCGGATTTCTTGGAACGGCGCTGGACCTCCCCTCCATGGCGCGCGCCAGGGGCGGCGCCGGAAGCGCCGCCAGGGGGCCCCGGCGTCGATCCGAGAAATCCGCGCGAATTTCCGAGAAAGTTCGTTTATGCAACTTGTTGTTACTCGATGCCTCCTCGAGGGTGCTGAGCCCTGAATGCCCACGCCCGCGTCGCCGTCACGCCGAGGCGCCCATCCAAGAATCCGCACGGACCTCCAGAAAATCATGTTGATGCCGTCTTCGGTTCCTCGAAGCCCCCGGGAGGTTGCTCAGCCCTTGACGCCCACGCCCGCGTCGCCTTGACGCCGAGGCGCCCATCCAAGCAATCCGCGCGGACTTCCTGGAAATTATGTCGATGCCGTTCATGGCTCGTGTAGAATCGAGGAGGGAACATCTGCATAAACATAAACTTTCCTCGCTGGACCCCCCTGGCGGCGCCGCCCCTGGCGCGCTCCGCCCCTGGCGCGGTGTCCAGCGTGGATCCAAGAAATCCGCGCGGAGCGCCCAAAGCTTATGTTTATGCCGTGTTTGTTTTTTTCCCTGGGGCGAGAGCTGAATGGTGTTTTTGCGATATATTGTGGGCGGTTCTTGTTTGATTTCGCTTTGCAGCAAGGGCGGAACGGAGACAGAACAGAGGAGGGAAAACGAGAACAGAGCGAACCCGAAATTTCCTGTTTAGCTCGAGTCCTGGAGCACACTCCGAGGGGGGCTCGTTCTGGCTCTTCGGGCCCGCGCATAGAGCACGCGGCTCTCAGAGGAGAGGAGGTGGCTCGCGACACTCGGGGGGAGGAGCGTGGTGTGGAGTCGGGGTCGGGAGCGGACTGATTTTGTTACAGGCTGGCAGCCATGTCTGCTGGCGTGGCCTGCACCACCCTCCGTTGCAGGTGCTCTCTCCAAGTATCGGGTAGGGAATCGACTGCAGAATTGATGTACCCCAAAATTACAAATATCTCCGAATCTACCAGAGAGATGTACACCGCATCTAGACATGACAACATTCTGCGTAGTTCCTCAGAAGCAATAATTGTGTGGTACGTTAGTTATGTAGGATCCCCTACTCGAAGATCACATTTGCTCGGTTCAGGAGACGTTGGCGTTGATGCCGTAAAAGGAGAGAGCACGCGGCGCGGAGTCCACGAGCGATTGGATCGACAGTTCTTGGGCGCCTCCGAGAGCAGAGGTCGTTCGAGGTTTAACATGTGTTCGCCGAAGGAGACAAGATAGCATAAACATTCGGCGGCGAGCGAGGGGGGAACTGAGAAGTAGAGGACCTTCTCAGAAGGTGGCGGGTCTTCTCAGAAGCCCTTGCAACTTCTGAGAAGTTTTCTGTGTCCTCGGGAGAGGCTTAGACAACTTGTGAGAAGGCCCCGGGACTTCCGAGCCTTCTGAGAAGGCCTCCTCCTTCTCACTTCCCCCCTTTGCTCCCCGCCGAAACATGCACTTTCAGAATTCCGCGCAGATTTCTTGGATCTGTGCTTCGCCCGTTTGGCGGCGCCTCCAGCGCCGCCCCTGGCGCGCTCCGCGCGTCAGGGAGGGGGGTCCATCGCTGATCCGAAATTAGCGCGCACCTCAGAAACGCTGTTCCTCTGTTTCGCGCGGCGTCAAATCACGGGGCGCACGCCTTCATGACAGGAGTTTGGGCCTTGGGGTTGGGTCACAGGCGTACGTGATGCGGATGTGTTGTTGTTCGATCCCCCATCGTCGTCGAGAGTATTACCGTCCTATGGACTGTCACGGGCATGAGAATTGGCGCCTCCCATTTGGGCATGGACTTCAGATCCGAGTGACCCTTCATCGCGGCCATTCTTGCGTGGCAAGGTAGTTTCGTAAGCGGGAACACCCGACGTTCATTGGGGACCTCACGATTGCTTCTACAGTCAACCCGCATAGTATGTTGCAAAACCTCGTGACAAGCACATGAGCAGTAAGACAAGCTAGCGTGGCGCGCAATACCTCCGCACAGCTGTCTTCCAGCTGTCTGCTGGGATGACATTTATATTCTCTCTGGGAAAACCGCAATCGTCGCAGACGGCAGCAGCGTGCCTGCCGACTTCTCAAGCCCACGTCTGCCGAGGACGACTTCTCTTCCTAACGCCAGGTGGCTTTTCGAGAATGCACGGGGGAGAGGGGCCAGGGGAAGGGGGGGGGAGGAGGAGGAGGGCGGAGGGGCAAGAATAGCGTCTCGGAGAGGGTGCCCTCCCGCGCATCTTGCTATCTGTCCAAATAAACACGATTGCCTCTGCAGTAAGACGCTGCTCAGCTTCATCCGCCCCGCCAGCTGCAGCACGCTGGCGTTAGTGACCCTGCTCCAATACGAGTGACCAATGCAAAGAATGCGCCGGAGGCACCTCGCGTGGAAGGCGTCCACCTTGGCCAGCTCCTGCTTCTTCAACCAGGTGGTGTGGAGGCTGTACAACAGCTTCGTCTGCACGCACGCTTCATAAATCATCAGCTTCCTCCGGGTCGACACCGTGGAGCGGGACCACACCCGCGACAATGCTTCGAACTCTGCCTTCGCCTGGCCCAGCCGTCGATTGAGCTCCGGCCCGGCTGAACCGTCTGCCGAGAGCACTCTGCCCAAGTAGACAAGGTGCTCCTTGTGGGGGATGAGACTGCCGTCCAGCTTAGAGATGTCTGCTTCGCACCTCGCGGCCACTATCTCCAGCTTGCCCCAGTTGAAAACGAGGCTGTAATTGGAACCAGCGAACTCTGTAGCTCTCATGTAGGCCTCCGCCTGAGGCGCAGATGCCCCGACAGTCAACGTGTCGTCGGCGTAAACGAGGTCATTGATCTCCCCGCCAGCATCTCCCAGGCTCCGCCTGACGTCGCCCAGGAGGACAGTCATGGCCATGACGAGGAGGAATGGTGAGAGCGGGCAGCCTTGGCAGATGCCCGATCCCTGCGCCTGTCTGGAAGACGTCTGTCCCGCGTCTCTCACAGCAAACTTTCTACCACTGTAGATCGAGCTCACGTTGTTCAACGCCCGCTCTGGGAGCCCAAAGCGCTTCAGGGCCGCGATCATCGCGTCGGGCATGACGCTGGCGAAGGCTTTCGCCCAGTCGAGCGCCAGTAGCACGAGCTGCCCATCTCTGGTCGCCCAGACTACTTCCAAGCGCCGCCTCGCCAGAAAGACGGCGTCACTTATTCCGCTTCTCGACTTGAACCCGAATTGCGTGCGCCAGATGCGCTCCTCGGCGCCCGCCTGCTTCAAGCGCTCGAGGACGATGTTGGCGAAGAGCTTATACCCGGCCTGCAGCAAACAAATCGGGCGATAATTCTCGCACTTGGAAGCGTCGCCCTTCTTGAAAATGGTCGTGACCAAGCAATCGTGCCACGCCTCGGGGACCGACCCCTCTCGCCAGCATTTCTCGCATAGTGCGAGCGCCTATCTCTGCGACGTGGAGCCCGCCCTGCACACAGCTTTCCAGAAATCGCTGGGAACCCCGTCAGCGCCGCAAGCCTTGCCCCAGCGCATGCGCTTGGCGGCCGCTGCCACTTCTTCGCTGCTGATGGGGGCGTCGCTGACGTTCAGCTCGTCGCCAAGGGCCTCGTTGGACATGAGCGTTGCGGCGCGGGTGGCCCACTGCACCTTGTTCAAATACTCGGCCAATGTCTCTGCACGGCGGTCGGAGTCCACAAGCTCTCCATCCCTTCCCCTCAGCCGTCCCTGTTTCGGAGCAAAGCCCTGCCGGAGGCGCCTCATGTGGTCCCACGGCCCAGTGGCCAAGAGGGTGTCGAGGCACGCTGACCTGTCGTTGCGGACGGAGCGTTTCACCTCTGCTTGCAGCCGTCTCTCCTGAACGACCCTCCCGCTTTGCCTCGCTTCAGTTCTCCGCTGGATCAGGGACAGCGTCTGCCCAGAGATCCAAGGGCGCCTTGGCGAGAGCTGTTGGCGGGGAATGCAATCGCCGGCGGCAGAATGGAAAGATCGAGTCATGGCCTCCTCGAGGTCAGTAGTGGTCACCAGGTCGCCCCTCGCGGTTTCCGAGAGCATCGCCGCGTCGAACGCCCGTGCGAATCTATCGCCTGTCGGGCCCCTCAGTGTTTTGAGGTCAAGCTGGCGAGGGCGCCGTTTCTTGGGCTCCTGGGGGACGTCGATCTCCAGATCTGCCAACACGAGAAAATGATGCGAAGCCAGGGCTCGCGAGCGGTCACTGTGAACGTGGCGAAGCTGATGCATCCAAGCGGCGGGCATGAGAACAAAATCAATATGGCCAAAGTTGCCCGGCACGGGAGGGTCACCTGGCTGACAGCCCACATTGTAGGAAGTTATTTGTTTATTTGCGGGGGCATCGAAGTACGTGTTGCCAACGGCGAGTTTTATATTCACACACATCTCGATCAAGAGGCTGCGGTTTGATGCCGGGTTGTGCTCAGCCCAGGGGCAGCCGAAGATGTGAGGGTCCAGTGGGAAACAACGATGTAGCGGGGCGTTGAAATCTTCGAGAACCATGACCGGCCCGTGCCCTGAGATTTTGCGCACAAAGTCCCTCAGATCAGAATGATATTGTTGCTGGTCTTCGAAGTACTTCCCGCTGTGCGGGGCGTAAGCGCTACAGACCACAGCCTTGCCCCCACGCACCCGCATCTTCAGATAAGCCATGGGTGCATTTCCCTGGTGGAAGCCCACTATGCTCGAACGGAGCCTCGGGGAGACGATGAAGCCAACGCCGGCCGTTACCTTGTCGTCTGGGTTGGGGGAGCCGGACAGAATGACCAAATACCCCGTCTCTCTTACATGATAATCCGAAGTTGGTTTATGCGTCTCTTGGATGTACAGCACATCAATGTCCAAGAACACCATGTGCCACTCCGCCTCCGTGAGTTTTGCCTCCGTGAGCCACTCCACATTGCACGTCCCAACGCGGAGCTGCCGGTCGCAGGGTCGGAGGCGTCCGCCGCGAAATTCCTCTGCACGCTGTGCTCGGGATAACGGCGCTGCTTCTGCAGTAGGGCCGATTGCAGGTGAAACCATATCGTCAACGCAATTCTGAATTCGAGAGTAAGCAAAATCGTTAATAGTAGGTGTAGGGGCGCCACCTCCACCAGGCGGTAAAACTATGGGTGAAACTCTGCTCATGTGCTGTGTTTGCTAGGCGCGGTGGCCCTTGGCGCCCCCCTTGGACGCCGTGCCTCCGCCCTTGGTGCCTTTCATGCCCTTCGCCGCCTTTGCCAGCATCTCCGTCGATGTCACGGCCAACTCCTTGATCATAGGGTGATCGTGGAGCTCAGTCCACGTCTTCCACTCCCCCTGCCAATCGTACTGAACCGTGTTGCCCACCACTGTCGCCGTCAGCGCGTGCTCGCCCCCGACCTTGACGATGTGCGGCGACTCGTCACTGACAGAGATCGTGTACGACACTTCCCATTCCTCCTTCAGCACGCGCTTCAGGCCGAGGCAGAAGTTTCGCGCCGCCCTTTCAGGTAGCGAGCGGTCCTGCGACGCCCACACTTTCTTGCCCCCGTTAGTGAGGCCAGCGCTCCGGAGCAAATCCACGGCACGATCACGAAGTGCAGGCGACCGAAATTCTGCGAACACGATGCTTTTGAAGTCGCCTTTGGCGTACACCCTTACCAGAGCCAGGCCGTTGAGGTATGAGAGCTTATTTTGCAGCCACGCGGTGGCCTTCGTCAGGTCCTCGAGTCCGTCCAAGTTGCCAATGACCATGTTCACGGCCCTGTTGTCCATCGGGTCCGTGGCCCGGTACGTGCTGTTCCCACTATGCTGCGAACCCTCGTTCGTCAAGTAAGCCTCGATGCATTCGTAGATCTTGGTCTCCATAGCGTCGATATTCTGCGGGGCGGATTCTTCTGAAGGATTCGAGCTTGTCGACCGGAACATCTGTCAAGTTCAAACTCTGTTCCATGGTGTCTAAGCGCTCCGAGAGGGCCTCCCGCATCTCCACGACGGAGTGGTCCAACATTGTGAAATCGTTGCGGAGACCACTCACTGCCAAAGTCACCGGCTCGAGCTAGGGCTGCGATCCCCGTCATGGTGACTTTCTTCACAGAAACCTCGGTGCCCCCGAACTCCAGCTTGCGATTCGTCCCCGTCGTCTCAACCCCGTCCATCTTGTTCAGGGGGCTGTGGATGCGGTGAGCTTTGACTCCGCGGCCCTTGGGGGTCTCTTGGAACGGGTTCGAGAGAAGATTGCCGACCAGGGTGCCCGGGCGCCTCGTGTTGCTGGACGCCGCAACCTCCGATGCGACAGGGACTACGGAGTCAGGGATGTACTTCGCAAGCTCACTCTCCAGATCCAAGCCGGCCATGATGGAACAAGCAAGACAGAGCAGCAGTATTCAGTAGCCGAACTGATACGTTGGCTCCTGAGTGGCAGTCGAAGGATGGGCAATTTTCCTCAGGGTACCCTTGCATCCTTGTCTCCTCGGTCTATCCGTGGCCACTTGCTGGCCGCGGCCCGCCCGAAAAGCTTCGAGATGCTCTTCCAAGACCCTTGCATCCTTATCGCGCATCTTTGTGATACGGGCCGACTGCTACTCTGGGGCCACACGGGTTCCCACCTGCGGCCGCACTGTAAGGCCACGACCAGCCTTATGCAAAAGGAAAGCGTGACAATTTCAGCAGAGCGTGCGTCGCACCCCTTCTCAGGAGCAGCGATAGATCGGGAGGGGAATAAGCACACAGAATCGTCGATTCCTAGGACAATATGTGAAGATATTGGAAAATATTAGAAATGGGGGGGGGAAGACGAACAACCCAGAAGATACACGAAAATATGGGGGATCATAGGATTTGTGTGTATTTATTTATGTGTCTCTGGGTCCCTTGAGTAAGGGGAAACTGGCTCAGGATGCATCGACTCTCAATCGCCCATCCATCGCCGATAGGGGTCTCATGGCCCCGCTCCGCCCAAGAACGTGCGGATTCGCCATTGGGGGCCTATCGCCGATCTATCGCCGATGTATCACCGATTCCAGGCAGATTTTCCCACTCGAGCCAGTCCCCCCTGATCGTTCGAAGGAGAGAGAACGTCGTAACCATCAACGTTCAGAGCTCCGCGCGGATTTCTTGGATCGGAGCTTGGCCCCCCCGGGCAGCGCCTCCTTCGCCGCCGCTGGCGCGCTCCGCGCGCCAGGGAGGGGCTTCCAGCGCAGATCCAAGAAATCCGCGCGGAGCTCCCAACGTTTATGTTTATACAATTCGTTCTTCCTCCATTCGTGTCCCCTCGCCTTTGATTCCTCGTCTGCCTTGCGCCCCCCCCGAGTGGGATCCTTCGTGGGCTGTCGCTGCCCTCCTCCTCCTCCTCCTCCTTCTCCTCCGTCTGCCTTGCGCCCCCTCGTCTGCCACACGCTCAGGCTTCGGCCGTCCTTTGTTCCAGAGCGCCGGGCTTCGGCCGCCGGGCTCCCCTGGTGGGCTCTCGGCCCCACGCTGGCTTGACGCAGTGCCGCTGCAGTTCCGCACGAGCCCGGTCCTCCTTTTCCCTTGCGCCCCATGCATTCGGAGCCCCAGACCATCAGGGGTATCTCGGGTCAGGGCTAACTCGGGTTCGTTCTTCGGGAATCCGGACTCGAGTTGCCCCCGGCCCGAGCTACCCCATAATTCGGGCGTCCAGAGCGCCAAACCATCAGGGGTAACTCGGGTCAGGGCTATCTCGGGCTTGTTTTTCGGGAATCCGAACCCGAGTCAACCCTGAGCCCGAGTTACCCCATAATTCGGGCGTCCAGAGCCCCAGACCATCAGGGGTAACTCGGTTCAGGGCTAACTCGGGTTCGTTTTTTTGGAATCAACACCCGAGTCAGCCCCGGGCCCGAGCTACCCCATAGTTCGGGTATCTCGGGTCAGGGCTAACTCGGGATCGTTTTTCGGGAATCCGATCGGGTTCTTTTTTCGGGAATCCGAACCCGAGTTGCCCGGGGCCCGAGCTACCCCATAGATCGGGCGTCCAGAGCCCCAGACCATCAGGGGTAACTCGGGTCAGGGCTATCTCGGGATCGTTTTTCGGGAATCCGAGCCCGAGTGGCCCTGGGCCCGAGCTACCCCATAATTCGGGCGTCCAGAGCGCCAAACCATCAGGGGTAACTCGGGTCAGGGCTATCTCGGGCTCGTTTTTCGGGAATCCGAACCCGAGTTGCCCCGGGCCCGAGTTACCCCATAATTCGGGCGTCCAGAGCCCCAGACCATCAGGGGTAACTCGGGTCAGGGCTAACTCGGGTTTGTTTTTCGGGAATCCGAACCCGAGTTGCCCCGGACCCGAGTTACCCCAGATAACTCAGGCGCCCAATTATTGTTCCTCCGGCTGCGAGCCTCGAAGAAGAGAAAGCGACATACACAGAAGTTTGGATCTGTTCTGGGCCCCCCCCTGGCTGGGCCTCCGGTGCCCCTGGCGCGCTCCGCGCACGAGGGAGGGGGTTCCAGCGTTGATCTATGAAATCCGCGCGGAGCTCCGAAAGTTTCGGTGTATGTCGTGTTTTATTCCACTAGTAGGGTTCCTCGACTGCGAGTGACCCACGCCGCTCTCGTCACCTAGCCTTTGAGCAATACGCTGCGCTTCTCGTTTCCATGCTACCTCCCGTCTGCAGTATCTTCGCCCTTGCACCTGCGTGTGACGAGCGAAGCATGATATGCTTGTTCATGAGCCCAGTCTCAGCGGTATTGCTAGTGGCATTGCCATGTGTATTGGTATCAGTATGTTCGCATTGCTGCTGGTCATGTCGTTGGCATCAAATGGTGTTCGATCTGGCTTACGGTTTCGTGGATATCGGTATGTCGCTGTTTGGTCCCAATGTTATTGTGCAGCCACCGTAGACCCATGCTGGTCAAAACTGGGGTGACAATCACCGTCCGCACATGTTCACTTTGCCGCAGACATTATTCCGTGTATGCCCCAACGCAGGCTTTCTAAACAGGCGTAACAGCACGGTAGGGTTTTCACAAAGTAGTGGACAACAGTAATCGTTGATGTTGTTTGCCTGGGCAAGTTCTTCGTTGTTCATTGTGTATGGTATGCAGCTATTTTACGTTTTGAGTCAGGCGTTTGATTCAAACACGTCAGATGTTCAACATGCATGTTTTTGACGCGCCTGTCCTTGCTCGTGTTATTTATCTACGTCTCCATTGTTACAGCTCGTTTGTCGGGTGGTTTGTCATGTTCACACGCGTCTCGTGTCGTGCTGCACGTTGATTTGCGTTTTCTATGGTATACAGTCAGTGTTCACCTTGTGTTTAGTAATGGTGCGATGTACTGTTTGGACTTGTGTAGAATAGCTGTCATTCGTTACGTCTGCCTTTCATAATCCGTTTTCTGGTTCATATGTAGGAAAGAGCGCGTTCTGTGGTCGCTTGGAGGGGGCGGGGGAACCCGATCCCCCCCCCTGGATGGAGGGGGGGCGGGGGTTCGAACCACCCCCCCCCTTCCCGTGACGGAGGGGGGGGGGGTTCGACCTCCCCCCCCCCTACTTCTCCTCTCTCCCTCTCCTCGGGCTGGCGCCGGCGTCCGCAGCGGCTGGCGGCGGCGGCGGTGCTGGTGGTGGTGGTGGTGGTAGTGGCAGTGGTGGTGGTGGTGGTGAGGTGGTTTGTGGAGGTTGTGGTGGTGGTGGAGGGTTGTGCTGCTGGTAGTAGTGGTGGGGGTTGTGGCGGTGGTGGTGGTGTGGTAGATTGTGGTGATGGTGGTGGTAGTGGTGGTGGGTTGTTGTACTGGTGGTGGTGGTGGTGGTGAGCTGTTGCGGTGGTGGTGACGGCTGTGGTGGTGATGGTTGTGTGGTGGTTTGGTGGTGGTGGTGGTGGGTTGAGGTGGTGATGGTGGTGGTGGTGGTGGCGGTGGTGGTGGTGGTGGCGTGGTGGTTTGTGGTGGTGGTGGTGGTGGTGGGCTGTGGTGTTGGTGGTGGTGGTGGTGCTGCTGGTAGTGGTGCTGGTGCTGGTGGTGGGTGGTGGTGGTGGTTGTGGTGGTGGTGTGGTGGTTCGTGGTGGTGGTGTTGGTGGTGGGTTATGGTGATGGTGGTGGTTGTGGCGGTGGTGGCGATGGTGGTGGTAATGGTGTGGTGGTTTGTGGTGGTGGTGGTGATGGTGGGTTGTGGTTGGTTGTGGTGGTGCCGGTAGTGGTGGCGTTTTTGGTGGTGGTGGTGAGGTGGTTTGTGGTGATGGTTGTGGTTGTGGTGATGGTGGGTTGTGGTGGTTGTGGTGGTGGTTGTGGTTCTGGCGCTGGTGGTGGTGGTGCTGAGATGGTGGTCTGTGGTGACGGTGGTGGTGGTGGTGGTGTGGCCTTCGGCTCTTCCCGCCATTGTGTTTTGGCAAAGGGTCAGCAGGGTTCCAATGGATGCCTCTTGAGGTCTCGTCAGAACGGTCTCGGGGGCGTCTGAGGAGCATGCGAGGGCTCGATATGGCGATTTATGTGTTCTCTCTGCGGCCTCTGGGCCCTCTCTGGTCATCGTCGCTGCGTCCCCGCCGTCGGCGCTGCTGGCCGCCGCAAGCGCCAGCGCCGGCGCAGAGGGGTGGGGGGGCAGGGTTTGAACCCTTTCCCTCCTGGGCTCTCTCTGCGTTGGCGCTACGGCGGCCGCCAGCGCCGGCGCTGGCGCCAGGGTGGGGGGGGGGTTTGGACCCCCTCCCCTTTGGGAGGGGGGGGGTCGGGAAGGGGGGGGGTTAGGGGGAGGGGAGTCCCCCTGGTTCTGATCGACGCCGCCGAGTGTCCGGGGGGGGCACCCCCCGGTTCGAAACGCGCCGCCGAATGTTCCCAGGGCAAGCGCCCGTGAAACGAGCTCTTTCATATGTCGCCATCTGCGTTGGTGCGCAAGTTGTTTCGTGCGTCGTTTCGTTCGTAGTATTGTGTTCGTGGGGTATTTCGTTTCGTTTCCGTTGTTTCATGTAGACAGTGTGATGGATTATGTTATGTGTGGGAAGCATGGGCCTAGGGCTGAGGACGGGGGCTGAGCTTGCCTTACGACCCATGCCATAACAGCAGCCCAAGCTTGATTGTCAGCCCGAGCCCTCAGCCTTCGTCCTGACCTCAGCCCTAGTATCAGCCCGAGCTTGTGCCCTTGAAGTTCATTCCTCGCCTCAGCCCCTACCTTAGTTTTCAGCTCTCGCCGTCGACCATAGCCCCAGCTCTCCCATTGGCACTGGCCCTAGCCCATCCTAGCCCTTGTCTTGACCTGGGCCTCGGCCTTGCAGCCCCAGTCCTACCTTCGTGCTGCAGCCCTGACTATAGCCGCAGACGCTGCGCCAGCTTCAGTCCTCAGCCAAGCCATCGGGGCCGCCCTGTCTGGCCCTGGCACCCCTCAGCCAGAACCTCAGCCCCAGGTAATGAGCCCCCCCCCTCCCCCCCTCCTCCATCGCCCTCCCACCCCCAAGGCACGGCCTCCGCCAGCCCCAGCTTTCGGCACAAGCCCGTACTTCACCTTCGGCCCCAGCGATTGCCTTGACTCTGCATCTGGCCCTAGCTCCAGCCCTGGCCTCAGCGCTGTCCCCAGCTGTGTTTTTTGGCATTAGACCTGGCTGGCCCTTGCTTCCCTGGTGCCGAACCTCAGCCCCTGGCACTGCGCCTCAGCCCCCTCCCCTCAAAGCCGCAGCCTCAGCACTCGCCTGCATCCTTAGCACGTACCTTAGCCTTGGCCCTGATCCTTACCTTGAATGTTACCCCTGCAGAGGTGTGTGTGTGTGTGCGTGTGTATGTATGCACACGTGTTCTCTTCGTCGTCGTCGTCGTCGTCGTCGTCGTCGTAGCTGTGCTCTCCCACCCTCTCTCTCCCCCGCGTCCTCGCTCCTGTTTCTTTTGTCGCCGCCCCTCGTCCTCGTCGTCTTCGTCGTCGCTGCCGTCGTTACGATCGTCGTCGTCTTCGTCGTGATCGTCGTCGTTGTCATCTTCGTCTCTGTTTTGTTCGTCCTCCTCCTGCTCCTGCTCCTGCTTCTCCGCCTCAGACCCCCGACGTCGCAATGTTTCACAATGTGGACTCCCAGAGGTCTCGATCCCTGCCCCGGGACCAGCTTTCCTTCCCGAGCGGATCTCTGACGGCCCCAGGGCCCGGCGAGGGCCCCTGGAGGCCACAAGTGGCCAACTCCCCCCCCCGTCCCCAGACATCCGACGATGTTGATGGGCCTGTTTTCCACCACCACCACCACCATAAGATGGAGGAGGAAGGAGGTGGGGGATGAGGAGGAAGAAGAGGAGGAGGGGAAGAAGAGGAGGAGGGGGAGAAGAGGAGGAGGGGGAGAAGAGGAGGAGGGGGATGAGGAGGAGGAGGAGGAGGAGGAGGAGGAGGAGGAGGACCTCCTCCCCCTCCTACTTAGGGTGGTGGTGGTGGAAAACAAGCCCACCAGATGTGACTGTTCACTGCGCGGCCCCACGAGTCCCGACCCCCCCTCCCCCTGGGCCAACCTGTCGCCCCGGACACCTGTTTGTACTGGCCCCGGGGCCCGGTCACGGGCCCCGGAGGCCCAGATCGTGGAAAAAAATCCGCGGGTGAAAAGTCATCTTCTCTCGAAGGAGAAAAAACTCATAAACATAATTTGCCGACGCTCCACGCGGATTTCAAGGATCTGAGCTGGTGCTCCCTGGCGGCGCCTCCGGCGCCTTCCCTGGCGCGCTCCAGGGAGGGGGGCCCATCGCAAATTCAAGAAATCCGCGCGGACCGTCGAGAGTTTATGTTATGTGTTCTTTTTATTCCCCTATTCTCGGAGAGCTGGGCCGCGGTCGCTCGACGGCGCGAGGGGGGGGCTTTTGGGTTTGGCCCCTCCGTGCTCCGAGAGAGGGGGGGCAGGAAGTGCGGCACGCTGAACCCGGACCCGACGTCCCAGGCCTCCGCCTTTGCCGGCGGAGGCTTCGCTGGCGGGGTGGGGGAGAGGGCGCTAGGCATGAGTCGGGCAAGAGTGTAAAAGCAAGAGTATAAAAGCAATAGGCTTGTGACGATTTTTCGTGATCTTTGGATAATGTTTGATAACTTGTGGACTGCAGTGGGAGCCCATGCCAAGAAACACTCTGCTTGCCTCCAGGGTGCCCTGGATGGTTTCGCGGTAGAAGGCGTGGCGTTCCCACACCGAAAATCCGTGGACGTCCTGGACTCTAAAGGTTGGGTTTCTTGTGGATGGTTTCTTGTGGTCGAGCTCCTTCTGTATGTTTTGTTTGAGAACTTCGCATGTAGGAGGACATGCCCGACCTAGCGCTAGGCCTCACGGATGGGGCCCGAGCAGGAGTCGCCCGTGCCTGTTGCCCGTGCTTGTTGTCTCTCGCAGCGTCCTTCGGCCACGCGCCGAGGGGGGTAGGGGGGAGGGGGAAGGCTTCTCAGGAGCACCCCTGCTTCTTTCAGGCGATCGCAAACATGGATCAAGGGGGTGTGGATTAGCGACGGGGCCCGTTTCCATGGAAAACGCGGATTTCCGCCGCCGGGCGAGGCGGCACCGGCCGCATTTTGGGGAGGGCACCTCCCCCGATCCATGGATTTAGCGACCGCGCGCCAAATCCATGGATCGCTAATCCATGTTTGCGCGCCCCCGATTCTTGGATGGCGCGGGCCTTGTCTGTAGATGTGGAGCCAGCGCCTTCCAAGAAGCAGCCTCCTGCTGAGAAGCCTCCCCAACCCCGCTCTGCGCGCCGCCGAGTTCTAGGCCTCCCGACTGGGGTCCGAGCAGATGGGGTGGGAAGATCGCGCCGCATCGGCGATGCGGTTCGATGTGCAGCGCGGTTTATCCACGCCGGCGTCACCGAAGCATCGGCGACGTCGCCGATGCATCACCCATGCATCGGCGATGCGACGCGATCCTCCGACGCCGTCCACCCTGAGCGCATCTGGGAGGCCTCCGTTGTGGGATGCGGGCCGTTCTCCAGTGACGCCTCGGTTGGTTGGGGCTGTGCGGTGACGGACCGTGCTGTGCAGTGACGGACCGTGCTGTGAGGTCTATGACCGCATCGTTTTGGGACGTCCAGTGTTCCCGCGGTCGCAGACAAAGAGTGTCTGGGCCGCCCCCGGGACGCCCGCGGGCCTGCTCGGGGCGCCCGCGTGGCCGTGATGCAGGGAGCCCAAAGATCAGTGGCTTCAACGTTACGGGGGAATGGGTTCAGGGGGGGATGCATCGATCCCCAGTCGCCCATTCATTTCCAATGGGGCCCGACAGCCCAACCCTGCCCAGGAGCGTGCAGGGTCGCTATCAGGGGCCCACCGCCAATCTATCGGCGATGTGTTGCAGATTGCGGGTCGATGTGCCCCCCCCCCTAACCGCTAAGGGTCTTCAGTGTTGGTTTCCCCCCCTTTTTGCGTCGGCGGTGAGTGGGACTGGTCCTAAAACCTCCTCCTCCTCCTCCTCCTCCTCCTCCTCCTCCTCCTCCTCCTCCTCCTCCTCCTCTCCTCCTCCTCCTCCTCCCTCCCCCCTCCCCCTCCCCCTCCTCCTCCTCCTCCTCCTCCTCCTCCTCCTCCTCCTCCTCCTCCTCCTCCTCCTCCTGTTGCGCCGCGGGTGCTACGGACAAGAAAATAATTAGTTTCCCCCCATTGGGGGGACCCCAGTCCTTTAATAAGGCAGCCCAAAACGGCAATCACTAACCCCACATTTTGGGGGGCGTTCTGCATAAGTTTCAGGGTTACATCCCTCCGCGAAACTTGACGCAAGTTTTTCCCGCGCCTCGTCGACTCCCCCAGACCCCCAATGCTGATGCCGAAGCACGCGGCTTGATTTTTTCCGTCGGCGTTCGCGGACCGCGCCGCGCGCGCAATTGAACATTGAGATTGGGGGCGATGGGTGTCGGGAAAATTTGCGTTAAGTTTCGCGGAGGGTAGGAGGGGTAGCGGAGGATGGGGGTGAGGACGGGGGCCAGAGGTGTTCAGGCTCTGCGGTGGTCTACATCAGCTCCGCCTCGTCGAGAGTTTTCGGGGGAGCCCGGAGTTGTTCCAGATGGCCGCTCTCGGGAGCCTTGACACGGGGGTCAATGCAAACGGGGGTCAGCCAGAGCGCCAGATCTTGCAGCATTCTGCAGAGCCAGGGTTGCACTGAGGCGGGTTTGGGTGCAGGATCCTGCAGGATGTTGCAGGATCCTGCAAGGCCTGACTGACCTGGGTCTGGATTGACCCAGGCCAGTAGATCCCCGACGCTCGAGACCCGAGTCATGACCCGAAAGCATTGGCAACGCCGGCAGTCCCAGGGGAGAACTGGAGCATGGAGACTCGAGACTCCCTGCAGCCGGTCCCCCCCCCGAGTAAGGTTGCCCCTCAGGCGGGGGGAGGCGGCATTCGCACGCAAACGCCCAGAGTTCTCGAGACCCTGGCATCGCAATGTTTCGTAACGGGCCCCGAGACCACCAACATCGATCCGTCTCGGGAAATTCCAGGCCTCGCAATCGGGTCCGAGTAGATGGGGTCGGAGGATCGCACCGCATCGCCGATGCATCTAGGATTCATCTCGATGTGGAGCACGACTTCCTCCACGCTGGCGTCGCCGATGCATCGCTGGCGTCGCCGATGCAGCGCCGATGCATCAGCGAGGCATCGGCGATGCGGCGCGATCCTCCGACCCCATTTACTCGGACCCCACTTGGGAGGCATGTAAAACTGCCGCGGGAAGATGGGGTCCAGGGCTCTGGTCGTGGTCTTTCAACGATGCTGTTTTTTGTTCGCAGCGTCGGATCTCAGGGGAGTGGCGAGGGGAACTTGCCACGAGCACGGGCCAAGGGCCGAGCATCCCCAGACCTACAGCGGCGCTTTGGCTTGTTTGGTCTCGGTTTCTCTCTCGATTTCGCTCTGGTGGCCCCAGGGCGGCTAGACAGGGGTCTGGGACGAAACACTAATTAGACTTCAGTCGGGCCTGTCCCTCTACAGGAGGAATATTCAAAAATAGTCAAAAATAGTCTGGGGACGCCTTTTTAAAAAAAAAAAAAAAAAAAAATCATTCTCAACATGTTTGAGCATGTGTGTGGTATTGTGCATGTTTCTTTCAAAATCCGCCTGTTTGGGGACATGCCCGACCTAAGACCTAAGGAAGGAATCGATTCTCGCCGCGTGCTCCCAGCACTGTTGCTGCCAGGCCCGAGGGGACCCGAGGGAGGCAGGGTCCTTTCCAGGGGCCCCCGCTGGGCGCGGTCCGTGATCCAGGGAAGGCCCCGTGGGGCCGAGGGTCCAAGATCTCTGAGGACGTGATGCTTTCAACGCTGGTGTTTCTTCATGATTTTGGCCTCTGGCGCCCGTCATCGGGCCCCAGGACCATCGAGCGTGGATCCAGGACGCGGAACTGTCCCCTGGAAATTGGGTCGGGAGTTCCGGGGCCGCGGATTGAAAAAGTCAGCTCGGAGGGTGTTTGGGGTCCAGGGGGCCCGCTTCCCTCAGAGCCCCTTCCCCTCATCCCCGCCGAGGCATTTGGAAGATTTTTGGGGCACCGGTATTAGCTGTCCGACTCCCCTCCCGTCTCTGGCCGACTCGAACTGGTCGACTGGCCGACTGGCCAACTGCGGAGTCCGAAGGTTCTTGCGGGTACCTCAAATTTTGTTCCTTCTCGGGGCAGGGGGGCCGAGAGGAGTTGAACAGGGGGTTCGCGACTGGTCGGTTCGTGACGGTCTGTCGTTGCGTCGCTGCGTCCCAGCCAGGCTGCTGCTCTCGGTCTCTGTCGGCTTCGGTCGGTCTCGGTGTCGCTGTCGGTCGGTTCGAGGTTCTGCCTATGTATGCCGTGGACGTCCGCGGAGGCCGTGCGCGGCCAGGACGTCGACGATGTGGCCTCCTCGTGGCCTCTCAGGACGTGTGCCGTTGGCTCGTCGTGAGAGCCGCCTCGAGGACCTTCTGGAGAGCTTCCCGAGGAACGCCTTCCACAGGTCCCCTGGGCTCCCAGGGATATGTTTGAGTGAGGCTCCCCGAAGACAATTCACATCGTGTATCCAAACCACATTCCACATTCCGCTTGGGCTCCCAAGACAAATCCTTCCAAGCACGTGTCTCTAAACCTTCCTTGCGATACTCTCTGGAAATGTGTTCGGACTCCTCGGCAATACCGTCCAACAAAGACCTTCCGACACCTGACTAATGCTTGTAAGCATTTTTTCTGGGCTCCTGGAAAACAGTTTCCCAAACCATTTTCTGGAAGAATGTGTTAGGAGTGCTTGCACGTTTTCAGGACATCGGCTTTCCAAACAACCATCTTAAAATTTTTTGGCGCAGGTTTTTAGTAAGGTTTCCGGGTCTCTCAGAACAAGCTTTACAATCAACCGTCGTAAGCCTGCATGGGGCAGGTTTTAGGAAGGGTTTCCGGGCTCCGAGCAGAACGAATTTTCAAACGGCCGCCCTAAATTTTCCCGAGGAAGGTTCTGAAGAGAGGTATGGGGTTAAGGTATTTCTGTGCAGTTTTCTTGGCTCCCTGGTATTGGTAAAAACCTTCCAATATACCGCCCTCTACTTGCTTGAGGGAGGTTTCTAGGAAGGGTTTTCCATGCTCACGGGCACGGTCATCTGAACACGCTTTCCTATACCATCCTGCGGAACGTGTTCACCCGGTGGTGGTAGTTTCTTCAACCCTGATTCATTTTCGGCCCCCGGGGCCCGAACTGGGCCCCCAGAGTCCGCGATCGATTCAACACCGTCAGGAGTGCACAGATCATGACGTTCGAAAGAGCGCTTTCCATGTGCGCTGGGGTAGGGCCTCCCTTACTCGCCGCTGGCCGCCGCCACCGACGCCGCCGACGACGACAAGCGAACTTGAAATGCGCTCTCTCCCGCCGGGGGGCCCTGGGGAGGTGGCGCCGCGCACGTTCAGCGAGAGGGCGACTGGGTGTGCCCGAGCTGCAGCGATCTGCAGTTCGCCCGGAATGCGCAGTGCCGCAAGTGTGGGACGCCGAACCCTGCAGGACGGCGCGGGTCACGCGGCGTCGGCGTCGTCCCTGAGGTCGGCGCTGCCATTGTGTCACGCCAGACGTTTTCGCCCAGTTTCGGGCCACGGGGCCATCACAGATCGATGCTGCTGGAAACATCCAGCAGCAACATGGGGTTCACAGGGCTCCAGTCGTGATCATCTTTCGCAGTTTTGCAAGTGTTCCGTGACGTCGGATCTCGGGGCCGTCGAACCCCGCAGGGTCGCCGAACCCCGCAGGACGGCGAGGGTCACGCGGCGTCGGCGGCGGTGTCGTCGTCGTCGTCGTCGTCGTTGTTTTGGCGTTTCCTGGCAGGACGCGCCGCGGGAGTACTCGTCACCCGGGGTTCTTGTTCTGTTTTGAAGCGTGGTGTGAAGCCGTCGTCGCTGAAGTCTCCTGAGGGCTCTCGGGACGCTCGTCGTTGGTTTTGGCCTTCGTCTTTTCACTTTTTTCTGGCAGTCGGTTTGCTTGAAGCTTTCGGGGGGGCTTACGAACGCCAGCGCGCTGTAGACGCTTAGGGCGTTCGGTATAGGAGGGGGCCCGCATGTAGAAACATGCAAAGCAAACAAAACATCATGTCACATCGTTTCGCCCATGCCACTGCTGTGGGGGAAGCGCTCTGGCCACCACCACCGCTACCGCCAGCGCTACAACTGCCAGCAGCGACCACCACGGCCACCTCCAGCAGCAACCGCGAGAGACCATAACCACCATTGCCACTGCCAGCACCACCCCCGCCACCATCGTCACCCTCAGCACCGCCGCCCCCCCCACCCACCCACCACCGCCCCCACCGCAGTGACCACGAACCGTCTAGCAGTAGTGTTGTCATTGTCGACGTTGTCACTGTCAACGTCGCTGCCGCCTCACCACCACGACTGCTATCACTACCACTATTGTTACCATTACCACAACTGGCACCACCGCCGTGCTACCAGCCTGGCTCTTTTGGTGAATCCGGTCGGGGCACGCCGCCGCCGATGGCCAGCGATTTTGCAGCTCTGGTCCATCGTTCTGCGCTGCCAGCGGCAGACTCTGCCACCGCCAAGGAAGTGCACCTGCAAGTTGTGTTGCGATTGGTGATGTCAGGGGTCGTTGACGTGGAGGTGTCCGAACTGGGGCATGCAGATAGCCATATGCCTGCTCACGCTCACACCAGGAGCGCGCTACGAGGCCTGGCGCGGCCAGTAGGCAGGCTCACTGGAGCACCCGCGGCGAAGGCAGCCTCTGGAATCTGGCAGCTCCTCCAATTGGGGATGGTCATTAATCGGGCAACGGGCCCGTGCGTTTCGGCGCGCACTCGTGCCCGCCCAGTGCTCGCGAAATGGCTGGCGGGCTTCGTGAGGCACCACTTACCGAAGTTACCGTTCTGCAGCATAGCAGCTGCGCGCTCAGGCAGGCGCCCACCGCCCACCAAACCACCCCAACCCAACCCGAAGGCCTCAACTGGCCCTCCATGTCCAGTGGGGTGGGGTCGGGGTTCATTGGGAAAACAAGCATGGAACCCGTGACCCCCCAAAAAACAACACGAAGTCCGGGTCTTCGGGCTAGGTTGGGGTGGCCTGGTAGGTAGTCAGGCGCGCATGAAGACCCGAATGTGGGCCAGACGGTGCTGGTCGCAATCGGGCGCTTCACAGGTGGTCGTCTGCGGCGGTGCGGCGTCGCTGCCCGCCAAATTTCCATTCGCGCTGTGAAGAACAAGTTTGTCTTGTTCAATGCCCGGGAGCCGCGTGGCACATGTGCCCTTGACGGGGGCCCGCGCTTCGCAGCGACGGCGCATGTGCGCGCGCACTTGTGGCGCGCCAGTAGCTGAGCAGTTGCGCAAGTTGGATTCCTGGCGCCAGCCGGCGAGGTAGCCCGGGATCTGCCAGGCAGGCCACTGGGCGGCAGCACAGCGGCCGAAAGAACCAATGCGGTCGGAAATGCGCGACTCAGCCTGGCCGTCGCCGAAGGGGGCGCCGAGCTAGCGTCGGGAAACGCCGCTGGCGCGGCGCGCTCGGCGCCCAGCGCGCAGGCAGGCCGCGCGCCACATGCCTTCACAAGAAATGCGCTCTTCGACGCCTGCGAGCGCAGCGGAGGGCGCGAAGCACAAGGATCTGCACGAACGAAATTGGCGCGGAAAGAATGGGCACAACGCCCAACAGCGGATCCTGTTCATTTTGAACAGGACTCGCTGTCCACGCCGCCGCGGCCTGTGTCCATTCAAGACAGAGAGCCGCCTGCCAAGCAGCGGCCGCTGCTTTCTTTGGGACAACATTTGTTGTTGGGCATTGCGCCCATTCTTCTCGCGCCCATGTCGGGCACCCAAAAAAGACAGAGGTGCAGGCCTGGCGTTGCCAGGCCTGCGCGGGCCGATGCTTCGCGAATCGCAGGCTCTGGGTCGAACCGGCGCGGCGCAGAGGCGGCGCCGGGCCGCGCGGCTGAGCGGGGCCGAGCAAGGCTAGTGCTCCGAGAGCAGCGCGCTTCCTTGAGCGACCAGCTGTTAAGGCACGCGCCACTATGTGGCGCTTTCATCGCGCTGCGGCGCAACAGCAAAGACCAGAAACAATCATGCCACATGGCCACCGCCATCGCGCCGCCCCGCCAGCGCCATCGCCACATCGCCACCCGCCATCATCACCAGCGTCTCCAGATAGGTAGATAGACATCGATAGACAGTCTTACAGATAAATGAAGATTTGTTATATGTCGACAGATGGAACGATCGATCGATAGATGTTTGAATATATATATATATATATATATATATATATATATCAGACCGGAAGATAGGTAGACATATTGACATACATACAGATATAGGTACGCACATGGCCGGCCCGATGGCCGCCCTCTGGCTGCCCTCTGGTTGCCCCGATGGACAGGTAAATAGACAGGTAGATGGCCGGATGCACAGGTAGATCGACAGGTCGATGGAAATATATATTGACGGATAGATCGGTTGATCGATGGTTTGCTCATTAAATGGATAGGTAGATGCCCAGGCGGATTGTTTAGTAGATAGATGGACAGATGTGCGCTGCATACCCCCGCCGCCGCGCGCAGCGCAACCCCGCGCAGTTGCGTCGCTTCCACAACTGCCGCGGCCCGAGGCCGCCATGGCATCTTCTGCCAGCGCCCCCCCCCCGGCGCCGGCGCGGCGGATGGGCGAGGCTTCGCGTTGTTTCTTTTTTCTGTTCTGACGGGCGTCGCGCCGGATGGATCTGCAACCTTTGCCGCGCCGACGCCGGGCGCTGCTGGCGCTGCGGTAGTTGCGGGGGCGGGGAGGGGCGCTGCGGCGCCGGGGCCCGCCGCTCCCGCAGTGCCTGCGCGGCCGGGGGGCGGGGTGAGAGGAAGTGGAGATGCGGCGCCGGGCTCTGCCGCAGGCGCGGCGCCGGTGAGCGGCGCGCCGCGCCGGCGGAGCCTGGAACCCGCGAAGCGATTCCGAAGGCGGATCCGGCGCATCCGATCGCGTAGCCGCGACGCTGCGCAAGCTGCGCGGGTCCGAGCCGATCCGCGCGACCCTCGATCCCGACGCGAGCATCGGGCATCTCCGCGCGGAGCGGCAGCGGGCGATGGCAGAGCAAGAGTTCGGCGAGTCTGTCCGGCGAGGGTCCGTCGCGCTGTTCGGGGACCAATCCGCAATCGCGGGGGCTGAGCGACGCGCGGCTCGAGTTTGCGCTGACTGAAAGCGCGCAGAAAACGCTGCTGTCGGGGACTGCCCTGCACTTCCCACCGAGGCAGGCGGTGCTTTCGGCGTTCGTGACAAACCAGCGCGGCGTCGCCAGGCTCTGCCAGCGCTTCTCGCGAACGCGGAAGAGAGATGATGCAAGATCCGAACGCGGGGTGTGGACCAATGCCCCTCGCGCCGCGCGCGCAGCTGCGATCGCGCAGCCGGGGGCGCAGCGAACGCGCTTCCACCGCGCTGCTAGCGCGCCCATAGCTAGACATACTGATACATGCGTAGAGAAATTGATAGGTAGGCTGAGAGGCACATGATACATATATAGAGAGAGATAAACCAATAACAAGAGAGAGAGAGAGAGAGAGAGAGAGAGAGAGAAAGAGAGAGAGAGAGAGAGAGAGAGAGGCACGCATATAGATAGGCACAGGCGCAGGCAGACAAAAACGGAAACGTAGACCAAGTCTCTGCCAGGCCTGCGTGGGCCGAGGCGTCGCGAAGTGCCAGTTCTGAGTCGAGTCGATGCGGCGCAGCGGCGGAGCTGGGGGATCGGCGCGGCGCCATCATCATCATCATCATCATCATCATCATCACCGCCACCGCCATCACCACCATGATCATTCACCACCGTATATGGATAGATGGGAAGATTGTCATATAGATAGGTCGAAAGAAACATAGATATGGATAAAGCGAGGTATGTATGGACATATATATATATATATATATAGGTATTTAGATAGATAGATGGAGTGCTTGAGGGATCGTTACGATGGATCAGTGCATAGACTCATATACATAAACACACACACACACATACATACATATAGGTGCTGTCAACGACTGTCTTTCCTCTGTGGGAAGGGGTTGGTCCATGGCCGCTTGGGCGCAGGGCCCGGGCTTGGGGGGCTCATCTCGGTGCTCGCGGCGGCATTCGGCTGGGCTGGACACTGCTTGTTCGGGGACATCCATCGCCCGACGTGCGTTGCGCTGGCGATCGAGTCCCCCTCCTCGACGCGGGTGCGAACCCAGCGCCGGCGCGTGCGAGGCCTGCCCGGTCTGCGCTTGCGACGAGGAGCTCCGACAGCTCCTCGGCCAGGCCAGCCGGCCGCCTTGGAGCGGCGGCGGCTGGCGGCTGCGGTTCTCGGGGTCATCGCGGGGGCGGCGGTGGTGCTCCTGGCGCTGGTCGGCCTCTGCGCCGCGGAGGCTTGCGGCTGGCGCTGCCGGCGCCGGTCGACAACGGCGGGCGCGCAGGGTGCCGCTGGGGCCGCGGGCGCGACAGCTGGCGGGCCGCGCCCGCGGGCTCGCGCGTCGCCTGAGCTGTTCGCAGGAGGTGCGTCGCTTATGGAGCGGGTGCTCGACATCGACGAGCCGCAGGTGTTGGCGTCGCGCTGGGCCGTGCTCGGGCCGGTGGGCGATCTCGAGGTCATGGACCTCAGCGAGTTCGAACTTGTCCCCTTGGCCCGCGGGGCCGCGGCGCCTGCGATGGCGGCCGGCGCCCGTGCTCTGATCGGCGCGCTCTCGGGCGCCGAGCTGCTGGGGCACCGCGCGGCTGCGACGCGGCTCGCGGTCATCATGGGCGCCGAGGGAGGGCGCGCCGGGTGCCCCGGCAGCGGGCGGCGGCAACGCCTGGCGGGTCGCAGACACCAGCGCGGCAGAGTTCGGACAGGAGGTGCCCTCCGACGAGGCGTCGAGCTCGGGCGTGGCGCGCGGTGCCGTGGCGCTCGTCAACTGGGGCGAACCTCGCCGCTGGCCGTTCGCCGAGCTGGCGCGCGTGGCGGAGTGTGCCGGCTGGGGGCGGGGCAAGCAGAGCGAGCGGGGCAGGGCGCGACCGACGGTTGCTGCCTGCTCGTGGGAACGACTTCGGCTCGAGCCTCGCCCCGCTCTCGCAGGCTGCCGATCCCTTCCGGCCCCTCGACCTGGCGAAGGGCAGTGACTGGCCTCGCTCAGGCCCGCGGGCAGTGGCGGAGCTGGTTCGCGAGGTCGTCGCTCTGGCGCTCACGCCGCTCATCTACCACTCGCACTGGGCCCGACAGTCTTGCGTCCACTCGGAGAGCGGGATCGCACTCGAGCATCGGATCCACTGTCAGGTCCTTGCTCTCGGCCTCGGCTACGACTGCCTCGATGCCGGCAACTTGGCGAGTCCGGAGTTGGTGGCGCGTAGGATCTTTCAGATCGAGCGGGCGGCGCGGGTCAACCCGGAGTCGCTTTCTTTCCAAGGTTTGTCGAAGATGGCCAAGCATGCCATGGGCGAGGGCGGCGGCCGGGCCACCCGCGAGTTCCCGGCCCACATGGCGAAGCTGGCGGAGCAGGAGGCGCGCGCCCTGAAGCAGCACCGCACCCCGGGGGAGGAGCTGGCCTCGAAGGCCAGGGACCGCGCGAACCCGAAGGAGGACAAGGAGAAGCCCAGCGGCGGCTCGTCGGGCGGCGGGGGTTGCGGCTGAGCGCCGGCTGCGGCCCCGGGTGAGTGGGGCCTCAGCCTCCCCGGGACTTCTTCGAGGCATTCCGGCTCTCCCCCCCCGGTCGCAAAGGGGTCGGGCCAGTCGCCATGTTTTCGGCGAGTCTCCCAGGTCAGCGACGTTGCTCAGTGTCCGGACTTCCTCTTCTCGGACGCTGCGGTGGCGCTGTCTGCTTTTCGGAAGGCCCATCCGCGGCTGCCACTTCTGCGTCGGCGCCGCGCGAGTCGTCTCGCTTCCGCGCGCCGCTCTCCCTGGCAACGTCAGGCGATCGAGCGGCTGCGCGCCTCCTCTGGTCCGCTGGTGGCCGGCTGGAGCGTGCCCTCTGGCAAGGGCGCGCTGGCGGACTTGCTGCGCTCCGACGACCTCCTACGCCGCGTCGGGCGGCGCGGCCCTGGGGTCTCATGACATCGACAAGCTGCGGGCGTCGAATGGCGACCTGGCCCCGAAAGACGTTGCGGCGGTGACGCCCCCAGAGGCCGCGAAGCTCATCGGGGCCCCGCACATGCGCATCCTGAAGTAGGACTCTGAGCTCCGGGACGACGCGGACACTGGGACCCTGCGCGGGCAGCCCTACGGCCGGGACGACGCGGACACTGGGACCCTGCGCGGGCAGCCCTACGGGGATTAAGGGCAGCCGCGCCAGGAAGGTGGAGTTCCTCAGCGCGCTCTCGAGGGCTGGGCTGCTCACTTGGCGGCGGCGGGCGCGGTGTCGCGCGGGGTTCTTCTCCGTCAAGAACAAGGGCTCGATGCTGCGGTTGGCTTGCGACGCTGGATGGGCCAACCGCGCGCGCCGTCCGCCCGCCCCCGCTGAGCCAGCTCGCAGTCCCAGGCGCCTTGGCCAGGCTTGCCGCCAGCGACGAGACCTTCGGCATGGTGCAGGAGCGTCTCGGCCTCAGGGGGAAGTCCGATCTCAGCCCCCCCCACGACGACGAGCTGGCGGGTTTCTCGATCTACCTGACCGACGGCTTCTACCAGTTCAAGTGCGAGGGCCTCGCTTCCCTGTTCGGGCTGGGCAACTCGAGCTCGGTCCCCGACATCGCCCGGGTCTTCGGCATGGCGATCGACGAGGTGCACGGCGACGACCTGCAGGCCCTCGATGCCGCCCATGTGTCCGAGGTCCTCGAGGCCTGCTTCCTGGGCATGGCCATGGGATGGTCTTAGGCACTGTACTTCTGCAGCGAGGCCATCTCCGAGTGCATGCGGGAGGCGCTTCGCCAGGTCGACCTCCCGGACGTGCTCGTCGGGGGCCGACAGCGGCCAGTTTGCTTCGGGCCGCGCGCGCTGGCACTGGCGCCGCACGTCGACAACGTCAACATGCTGGCCGTCGGGCGGCTGGAAGGCCGACGGGTCTTCGACCCGGTGTCGGTAGCCTTGCAGCGGCGGGGATTCGTGCTGCGAGGCCACGTCGACGCCGAGCCGATCTTCGAGTTCCTCGGCCTGGTGCTCGATGGGCCTCGGCGGCGACTGCGTCACGCCCAGCGGCGCTGCTGGCGCTTGCGGGCTGCGCTCGGCCGCGTCCTGACCCTCGAGCGCCTGTCTGGAGACGCTATGCGGGTCTTGTGCGGATATCTCTGGCATCACTTCGGGCTGCGGCCGCCGCTGCTCTCCATCCTGCAGAGCGCGCGCACCTTCGCGCGCGAGCAGCGGGGGTGGGTCGCTCCTCTGCCTGACGATGTCTGGGGCGAGCTCTTGGACGCGCGGGCCATGCTGCCCTGCGCGGACGCGGACCTGCGCTGCCCGCTGTGCCGGTCCGTCTAGTGCTCGGACGCGTCGCTCCACAGCTACGCTCTCCACGAGACCACAGCGGGCCTGTCGTACGTGTGCGACGTGGCGCAGTGGAAGGAGCGCCGGCGTTTCCGCGAGGTGGTGGAGTACGTCGAGCGCGGGCCGAGCGATGCACCTGCGGCGGCTCCCGTGCTGGACGACAGGCCGAGCTGCGACTGGGCGTCCGTCGTGGTCGGGGCCGCGCAGGGCGACGCTCGCCCGCCTAGTGGCGCAGTCGCTGCCCTGCTCAGCTGGGCGGGAGGCGCCGCCACTTCGAGCGGATCGAGCGCGCGCTGCCGCCTCTGCCCAACCGCCTCAGCCATCGTGGGCGCTGGTGCCTCGTCGTGGCAGGCTGCTGGCGCGGGCGCGAGCCGATCCACCTCATGGAGTCGCGGGCCTCGCTGCTGGGCCTGCGGCGCGCGGCGGGCCTGCCCAGGGCCCAGGGCGCGGCGGTGGTCTCCTTCGGCGACATCAGGAGCGAGCTGCTGGCGCAGGTGCGCGGGCGGGCATGCAACTGCGCGCTGAACAGCTGCTGCCGCGAGGCGGCGGCGTGGCAGATCACTGCTAGCATCGACTGGCGCAGGAGGTACGTCGACACCGACAGGAACCCTTCGGACAAGGACTCGCGGCTTGGGGACCGCGGGGCGCTGGCGCCTGGTGACATTGCGGCGCCTCAGGGCGACGCCCGTCGCCTGGCTCGGCGCCGAGAGGACGCAGTCGCAGGTCTCCTGCAGCGTGACCTGGCGTCCGCGGCGCGGGCCGCAGCAGGGCCCGCGCCGCCGGGGGGTGGCCGCGGCGCAGGTGCGCGCGGGCCGGCCGGCCTCTGAGCGGGTCGATGGCGCCGCGGCCAGCGGCCAGGCGACGCGCCGGGCGATCAAGCCTTAGACATTTTCGCAGGCAGCGCTCACTTGTCTGGGGCCGAGTACCAGTCCGGGCTGGACGCGGCCGTGCCCTGTGAGTTGGAATAAGGGCCGCACCTCGACATCCTTCGACCGGCCATCTCGGGACTTATCATCGAGTGGATTCATGCGGGGCAAGTCTGGTGGGTACACTTGGGGGCTCCGTGCACTTGGGCCTCGCATGCTCGTGCGACGGGTTCCTCTGAGTCACCTGCGGCCCGGGCTGGGCTGGCATGCGCTTGGCCTCAGTCCGCATCGTGAAGGCTGTCTTGGATTCTCTGAAGCAGCGCGTCATTTATGCCACGATCGAAAACCCTACCTCGTCGCAGCTCTGGGTCTTGAAGCCGATTCAAGATATGATCGACAGGTTTGGGTGCTCGTACGTCGGCCTCGACACGTGCAGGTTCGGGGCGCCCAATCGAAAGCCGACTCGGTTCGCTTCGACACTCCCGGGTCTCGACCTCGCCGTCGGCACGGGGTGCAACAGCAAAGCCCCACGCATCGTACTAGATGGGAACGTTACCATTCCTACGCCTTCTATAGTCGCCACTGCAGCGTTTGGGTCACCAAGCTGGCCAGGCAAAGTGCGCCCCGCCTGCGCCGCGCGATCACCCGCTGCGCAGCTCGATCTGCCCCGGGCGGGGCGCGCTATAATGAGCTGCGGCGAGGCCGCGGGCCTTCCTGGCGCCGGGCGCACTTGGAGGCAGCCGCGCGCGCTGGGACCGCGCCAGGGGCTTTATGTCCGCCTCGATGCCCGGCTGCCCTGACCGTTGGGTGAGAGCGGGCCACCGGCGTCTGGGGTGTCCGAGTACCTGCCGAACGACAGCACCTCGGGCCCGGTTGCCGACCCCAGTCGGCCGCGCGCAGCGCCAACCCCTTGCTGGTCGATCGCGAGGCTGGCCAAGGATCTCGACAGCCTAGACATGGCTCTGGTCACCTGCCTCAAGGAGCTCGATCTGCGGAGCGAGGCGCCGACCGCAGCCAAGAACGGTCTCTTCGCAGCAAGGGTCGAGCCCGGCTTGGACAAGGGCCCCAGCTGGCTGCCGCGCCGCCGCCGGTCGCTCCCGGGGTTTCGCCGGGACGGCCCCCCAGTGTCGGAGGACCCTTGTCCTCGGGAGGTCGCGGCCTTCATGTAATCGCAGCCTTCCTGAGGGGCGGCGCCTTGCTTTCCGCCCTGAGCAGCCTGACCTTCGAACGGTAACGCCCGAACCAAAAGTGGCACTCCACATGCGCGCATCCTCACGCCTACTCGCCCAGACCTAGTGAGCTACCCGAGCACCGCGCATTCAAGGGCACGTGGTCACAACGCCCAGCAATGCTTGAGAAGGCGGCGGCCCTGGTCCGCAGCAGGCCCGAGGCGAGGCTCGCCTCTCGAGCCCTCAGCGTCAGGCTCCTATATGCCGCCACGCTGGTTCCGGGCAGGCTGTGCTGTCCGGCGGAAGGGGACGAGGAGGGGAGAAGCAGGCAGACGACGACGAACGCCCGGGCGGGAGGCCAGGGCCGGCGGGGCGGGCGGGCAGGCAGAAGACGGGCCAGGCGGAGACAGCAGGCAGGGAGCAGGAGGAAAGGAAAGGGAGGGAAGCAACGAGCAGAAGCGAAGGGGGAGCCTGACCTTCAAGGTGCATTACGGCCGCCTCACCAGGCCGATGGAGGCGCTGTGCATCGTCGCCCCGATGGCGGGGGCCCACCAGGGCATTGCCGCGGTCGCGGCCCCCGGCCCCGTGCGCGCGTCTGCCGCGGAAGCATCCGCGCGCGGAGGCCGCCCGGCGCCAGCGCCGACGACGCCCGCGGCAGTGCGCAGGCGCCCGGCGACGAGCGGGGAGTTCGACGACGCCGACTTCGACGGGCGCGACAGCCTGTAGGTCGAGTTCGTGCCGGAGATAGTCTTTGCCCATCAGCAGGCGCCGCTGCCGAGCCAGCCGCGGCTCGCGTCACTCACTCTCAGCAAGTGCGCGCGCCAGATCGTGAGGGGCGTCGAGCTGGCGAGCCTGGGCTCGCTCCGCATCGCAATGCACTCGGCCCGGCGCGGCGGCAGCTCAGCCATGCACCTTGGCCTTCTCGATCTGAAGTTGACCCGGGAGCAGGGGCGTTGGCCGGCGGCCTGCAGTGCGATGCGGCGCGCGAAATCGGGCAAGCTCCTCCGTCAAATCGCAGCCCACGCGACAAGATCCCAGATGGCAAGAATTCCCCCCAGGCAGACAGCCGCGCCTCGTTGAAGAAGCAGAGGCTGCGGGCTGCCAAGTCGTTTCGGCGCCGCCGAGCGCGCCCTCACCTTTGTCGAAGTTCCCATCCCGCCCGCCCTGACTTACCACAGTATGCGTTGGTGGGTTGGAGTGTGCTCGAGCGGACAGTCGTCCTCACTGATCCGCTCAGTGTATGCTTCAGAGGACTGCCAATTGCTAGGTTGGCCCCAAGGGTCGTCGCCAATGTTTGCACTCCAGCTTGCCCTGGCTGCGTCGTCTGAGGCCGAGGGCGACGCAAAGGAGTTATGATATCATTCGTTCGATGTGGTTAACCCTCGACGGGGCTCACGCCATGACCCCCGCCTGTCCAGTGTCGCTTGGATATCTCGGCGCCGCAATGGCCCCGCTAGCGTTCGAAGTATTGGGTGTCAACGACTGACATTTCACTGCGGGAGAGGCTGGTCCATGGCCGCCCCGCCCAACCCGCCCAAAGCGGCGGCTCTGTTTCTGTCTCTTTACTTGGGGTGTGCTCGAGAGGACAGTTGTCCTCATTGATCCGCTCAGTCTATACTTCGGAGGACCGTGCATTGCCATGTTGGCTTCACGGGTCGTCGCCGGAGTTTTATTTTCCAGCTTGTTCTGGCCGGATCGTCTGAGACCGAGGGTGACGCAGAGGAGTTCTGATATCATTCGATTGATATTCCCTCGACGAGGCTCACGCCACGATTCCCGCCTGTCCAGTGTTGCTTGGGTATTTGGGCGCCGTAATGGCCCCGCTAGCGTTCGACATTTCTATATATCTATATATATATATGTACATATCCATACCCATACACACATATATGTGTATGTATAAACATAACTAGACTGATAGACGCAAGCGGAAGTAGGTGGTATTTATTTGCCCGCGCACTTTTTCTTGGCGGTCTGTGGACGCATCGCAAATCGACCGCCTTCCCCTTCCCCCCGAACCTCCTCGCCCCGAGGGTGGTGCTATCGGTATATCACTGCCACCCGTTTTTTCTTCAACCTCGAAGCCTACATCAAGGTCGCCTGCATATCAGTTGACAGTCCGAACGACTGGGGTCGGGGGTGATTGCGTTGAGAGTTGGCATTTGAGAAAACAGTGTTTTTTTTTTCTACGGGGGGTGAAGCGGGCTCCTGCAAGGGCGTTTCAGAAGGCAGGATTCTACGCCCACGAATGAGTGAATCTCAGTCCTCTGAGGGCCAGGGGCAGCTAAGCTTCACTCGTTCGATTTTCTTGAATTGGCAGTTCCTTTGCAATTCTTCGGATGTCATTGCCCAGGGCAACATCCCCATCAGGAAACACGTCTTCTCAACGGCTCCACCATCGGCCCACCCTGGCACCCAGAGGCATGAACACCACCAGCAGGCAAATGACAGGAGGTCTTCCAAGAAAAGGCAGGCCCGTTCCCGCTTCACCCCGGCCCGTTTCGCCCTGGCCCGCTTCGCCCGGGCCCGCTTCGCCCGGGCCCGCTTCGCCCCGGCCCGCTTCGCCCAAGGCCCGCTTCGTCCCAGCCAGCTTCGCCTCCGCCCGCTTCGCCCTGGCCCGCCTCGCCCCGCCTTGCTTCGCCCGCTGCTGTCTCTCCCCGTCGTCGTGGTTGGTCGTGGTCGTCGTCGCCGTTCATCACAGTCTGTAGGCGAAAAGCATATTCGTATCCGCGGCCTCGGGGCCGGGCTCTTGGGCCGCGACCCCGCGGACACCGGGCGTTTTTTCGCGGATGGTCCGCGCGGAACGTATCCGTGCGACCGCGTATCCGCGGGATCGCGCCCCAGAATTCAGACCGCGAGGGCGCGGATACGGATATGCTCGCCGCTCGTGAGTCGCCGCCTCATTTTGTTGTCGCTCGCCGTCGCTGGCGTGATTCGCCTGTCAGGGTGCGCCCGCCCGATCCGCCCGTCCGTGCTTGCTCGCCCTTGTGCTTGCCCTTGTGTTTGCGCGCCTTGCTCGACGCCGAGATTCCCATAGGCGGATCTCATTTTTTTGCACGTCCAGCTGTGTGTGTCTAGCTGCGATTGCCTGGGTGTGAGCGCGAATCCGAGTGGACGACGTGTACGACGACGATGGCGGCGGCTACGATGATGGACAGCGCCGACTACGATGACAACAACTCACAGACAAACAGGCGGTAAGCAGGCTGTTCCCTTCTCCTTCCTCGTCTTCTTCGTCGTTTTCCATCCCTTTTCTTCCTCCGTCCTCCCTTCTCCCTCCTCCTGCGTCCGCGTCCTTCCTCGTTCCTCCTCCGTATTGCCTCCTCCTCGTTGGAGGACGTTGTTTTTCTTCTCAGTGCGTTCTCCTCCTTCCTCCTTGTCCTCTCTCCTCTGCCGTCCTCCCTTTTCCTCCCTGGCAGGTGCACCCATCCCTGGCGGCCCCCTCCCATTTCCTTCCTCTTCCCACTCGTCGTAGCTCCTTCCCTTCTCTTCCTCCCTCCTCCCTTCTCGCTCCTCCTGTGTCCTCCTCTGTCTTCCTCCGTCCTCCCTGGCGGCCGTTTCCCCCTCCTCGTGTGTCCTCCTCCTCTTCCTCTTCTCCTCCTCCTTCTTCCTCTTCCTTGTCCTCTCTCCTCCGCCGTCCTCCCTCCTCCCTCCTCCTTCGCAGGTGCACCCTTCCTTGGTGGCCCCCTCCTCTCTCCTCCTCCCTACCCACCGCAGCCCCTCCCTTTTCTTCCTCCATCCTCCCTTCTCTCTCCTCCCCATCCACTCCACCCTCTCCAGAGGCCGATGTCCATTCCAATCCAATCCTCATGCGTCCTCCTCCTTCCCCCGTCCTCCCTCCTCGTCCTAGCGGCCGTCCTCATTGCATCGAGGTGATCGAGGTGATCGCGGGGCTCTGAATGGGCAGGAGTCGGAGGTGCAAAACGAGCGCCTCGCTCGAGACATCATCGCAACCTTGCCGCCAACGTGCTAGTGTCATGCCCCATGGCGGCTCCCCCTTGGGGTGCTGAAGCCAACGTCTCGCTCGAGACACCCTGACAATCCGTTCTATAAACAGAAGAGTTTCAGACACCAGAGAGGCCAACCGCCTGAGACATCCCCGCAATCTGGCTGCGAACGAGCCGCTGGAGGTTTCCCATTCGGGTGCTGAAGCCAGCGCCTTGCTTGAGACACCCTCAGAATCTGCTTTGAAAGCTGAGGAACCTGGGCAACCAACGACAGACCGCATGAGACATCCCAACAATCTGGAGCCCCCTTTGGGGGTGCTGAAACCAGCGCCTCGCCTGAGACATCCTCACAATCTGCCCTGACAGCAGATGAGTCTGGGGGGATCCGAAACAGGCAAGCCGCCTGAGACATCCCCACAATCTGAGCGCGAACGGCCTATGCAATCACTCCTGGCGGCTCCCGTTGGGATACTGAAGCCAGCGCGTCGCCTGAGACATCCTCACGATCTGCACTGAAAGCAGAGGAGTCTGGGGGGGGGCGAAGGGGGCAAACCGCCTGAGACGTTCCTGCAATTTCGGCGCGAGCGGGCCCCTGCAATCACCCCTGGCGGCCCCCCTTGCTGTGCTGAAGCCAGGGTCTCGTCTGAGGCATCATCACATTCTGGTCTGAAAGCAGAGGAGTCCGGGGGTCGAAACAGGCAAGCCGCTTGAGACATCCCCACGATCTGGGCACGCAGTGCCCGTGCAGTCAACCCTGGCGGCTCGCCCTGAAACCAGCGCTTCGCTCGATACACCCTCCCAATCTGCGAATCTGAGGTCGAGTGCGTCGCAAGTCTGAGTGCGCGTCTGAGTATGATTGTGTCTGAGTGTGAGGAGGAGGGAGGAGAAGAGGTGAGGCAGGCCGCGGCGTCAGAGCATCAACAAGGTATGGGGAACAACAAGCTCGTGATCGTGGATGCTAGAAACAACGGGCTCTTGTTTGCAAGTCCGCCAGCCCACTGTAATCACGCCAGCCCCCCAGGGGTGACGCGCGCACCCAGAACTCTCACAGTATATGCTCGGTTGCTTTTTGCCGGGCGAGCGCTCTCGCCATACCGCCTGGGCAATGTCCTGCTATACGAATCTTGTGCTACGTGTTCGGTTCGGGTGTGCGCCTCGAACGGGGACACATAGTACTACCTTGGATGGAAACAGCTAGCGCGAACACAATTCATAAGGTCTGAATTTCGCCATTCAAAGGCCGCGAGTTCCCGGCTGGGTAGGCTCGGCGGCTGTCCCTGAACATGTGCACACTAAGCTCGAACATCGAAACCGCTTTTTCAACATGCGGGCGTTGTTGCCTGGGCCGTTCTCCGTTCCTCTTCCTGGCGGGATTCCAATGTTGCGAATTGGGTTTCGCATTAATGTGTTAAATCCACCGTAACCTGAGGAGGTCTTCAATTTTGATCCCACCCTTTTTCACTCGGCGGTGAATTGGACTGGTCCTAGAACCTCGTCCTTCCCCCCCTCTTCCCTCTAGCAGTCGTAGTTGCAATCGTAGTCGTAGCTGTCGTCTTCGTTGTTGCGCGGCGGGTGCCGCGGAAACAAATAATTAGTTACCCCCTGTTGGTGGGACCCCAGTCCTTCAAAGAGGCCGCCGAACAAATAATTTGTTACCCCTTCTTGAGAGGGGTTCTAAAGACTTCCTGCGTCCCCTTTGATATGTGGTTCTGCATCCCGCTCCTGGCGCCCGCCCGCGCGGCGCAGGATCCTCGGCCGCCTTCGCCGGCGGGTTCCCTTCGGGAGGGATGCCGGGCGACTGGAGCTGCCCCGCGTGCGGCGAGCGGGCGTCTTCGCAGAGGGGGGAAGGGGGGGCGATGCCCATGGGTCCTGGGGAGGAGGCATTTTGCAGTACAGTCCAAGGACACACGATAAGGATGCAAGGGCCTTGGAAGGTCATGCCGACACTTTGCGGGCGGGGCGCGGCCAGCGAAAGCGGCCAAGGATGGACCGAAGGGGAAGGATGCAAGGATACCCTTGGACAGTCGCCCATCTTTACTATGCGGGTTGGTTGTGTGCAAGTTTTGGGAGGTTAGATTCAGCATCGGCCCTGGTAGATCCTTGGTCACGCTGTCTCTTCGGAGGAATTTGCCCGTCCTGCGAGTTACTGTCTTCTCTTGTGCCTGACGCGTGATCGGCGGAGAATCGGCTACGTGAAGTCGACAGGCATTCGACGCAGATTCCATGTGGGTTCGACGTTGATTCGACAAGGTCGACATCGCTTCGACGCGGATTCGACGCGGTCAGCGGCGCGACGGGACAGAGGAGGTCCCCTGGAGCTGCAGCATACAGTGGACCCATGCCAAGAAACACCCTGCTTGCCTCCTGGGTGTCCTGGGTTTCTTGAATTTCGATGGTTTTGCTGTGGAAAGCGCGACAGTCCCACACCGAAAATCAGCGGACGTCCTGGGGTCTCAGGGTTGGAGTTCTTGTGGAAGGTTTCTTGTGGACTGGCCTCCACTGTATGACCGGTCGAGGAGAGTACGCATGTTTTAGTATGCAACCTTTGGGTGGTTCAATTGAACTTCGGCGCTGGTATTTCCGTAATCGAACACCAGCTTAGTCCAGCATGGTGCCGTTGAGTCTGGCCCGATCCCGTTGAACCCGGGTGAATCTTGTTCAGTCGTGGGCTTTCATCCGGTCCGATGGCTTCCAAAATTCGACTAATAGCCCTGCGTCATTCTTACGAAGGCCTCCCACAAGTTGTTTCCAAAGCATTTCTGGATTCCCAGATCCCAGCCTAATTCCGTATTGTGGCTGTGACGGTGGGTATGTTGGTATCAGACGTTTCCGCAAATGGAGAGTGACGCGGTTCTCCTTCTTCCTTTATCCAAAGGGGGCGGGCGCAAGCCCAATCTATTTTCTCAAGTCCTTAATCGTTCTGCTTCATCCCTCTACCCACCTCTTCCGGCCGATGGGTGAGGGTTGCAGGAAAGCACCCCAAAAGGGCCACCTTGGCCCCCCAACGTTGACGAAAGAGACACATCCCCTTTCGGATGCAACTCCTGTGAGGTTAACATACGGATCGGCGCTGATATATGTGGTCGAGACCCAGCCGAATCTTGCACATTGAGGCATAATCCTGCTCAATCTGGGTAAATCCCGCCTCATCCCGCTTAATATGCTTTAGTATTGTGCTTCATCTGGCCTGATTTCGCCGAATGGAACCTTCATTGTATTGAGCAGGCCTTGAGCATTCTTGCAAAGACCTCCCGGGAGTTGCCTCCGACCGACGAGCAAAGCACGGCAAAGCGGATTTCGCGGATTCACGTTGGAGCCCGCGCGCCAGGGAGTGGGGTCCAGCGGATCTCCAAAAGTTTATGTTTTTGCCGTGGTTGGTTGCTTGAATGTTGCGCTTGTCGCCAGATTGGACACCCGTTTAGTCTTTCCCCACGGGCTGCGGCCAGATCTCCTCCGTGCCCGATGGGAAAACAGTCGTTTTCTAGTCTCAGAGGAGGAAAAGGTACCCCTACAGTGGGGGTCCATGTCAAGAAACACCCTGCTTGCCTCCTGGGTGCCCTGGGTTTCTTGGGTTTCAATGGTTTTGCAATGGAAATCGTGACGCTCTCACGCCAAAAAACTATGGACGTCCTGTGGTCTCAGGGTTGGGTTTCTTGTGGAAGGTTTCTTGCGGACTGGCCTTCACAGTACTGCTACCCTTGCCCGCTTCCCCTGCTCGGGCATCCTAGGAGCCCCTCGTCGTTACCGTTGGAGTCGCCTCGACATATCGATCAGAACACGCACTGGGAGAGTTCCGGGAAGTAGCGGTATCGGCACCTTCTGGGTTCCCCGTGCTCCTTGATATTTCAGCGGCGAGCCCGGCGGGGACGTGAGAAGGAGAAGGCCTTCTCAGAAGGCTCGGAAGTCCCCTGGCCTTCCGAGAAGTTGTTTGAGCCTTTCCCGGAGACGCAGAACAAAAAGCCTTAGAAGGCGCGAGGGCGTCTGAGAAGTCCTGCCGCCCTCTGAGAAGGCCCGCCTCTTGTGTCCTCGTGACCCAAAAGGTAGTGCAAGAGATTTGGGGCAATTGTATTGAAAATGTATTGCGCCAGAGAAATGTATGCACTGTACTGCAGCTAATACATGGCACGCGAAACCCACCAATCCATTCGAACGTGCTGCACACCCCAAGCAACCCCACAAATCGATTGCGCCAAATCTATTGCACCACTCCCTGTTCTCTGGACCTCCTTTTGGGTCAACCATCGGCGGCACCCTACCATACTAATACTTTGTGTGCGTCGCCCCCCGAGGGTAAACGCACGCACCGAGAAATCTTCTAGTATATGCGTCGTGGCGGGCGCTTTCTGGCCACAACGCTCGGGAAACGATTTACTATAAGATGGGTCTACTGCATGTTCGGGTCGGACGCGCGCCTCCGAGGAGGACAAATAGTATTGGTATGTCTCTGCGCGTCCCAAACCAGGTTTTCACCTTCCCCCATGATGATGATGATGATGATGATGATGATGATGATGATGATGATGATGATGATGATGATGATGATGATGATGATGATGATGATGATGATGATGATGATGATGATGATGATGATGATGATGATGATGATGCCCGTGCAGCGGCGCCCCAGGCGACCTGCAGTTCGCCAGGAACACCGCTTGCCGGAAGTGCGGCACGCCGAGCCCGCAGACAGGCCCCCCTCCGGGCCTCCTGCCGCGCCCTTTTCGCCCTCCTCTCGGGGGGCGGCAAGCTGGCCGCTCGGCTCGGGGAGGAGGGGTATATCGACCGATCGGGGATCGACCGCTCGAGGACCGAGGTTCGACCGCTTGAGGATCGAGGACCGAAGTTCGACCGCTCAAGGGTCGAGGACCCAGGTTCGACCGCTCGAGGATCGAGGACCCAGATTCGACCGCTCGACGGGTCGAGGACCCAGGTTCGACCGCTCGAGAATCGAGGATCGAGGTTCGACCGCTCGAGGGTCGAGGATCGAGGGTGGACCGCTCGAGGATCGAGGACCGAGGTTCGACCGCTCGGGGGTCGAGGATCGAGCATCGACCAATCGAGGTGTGAGGATCGGCGTTCGATCGATGGAGGATCGGGGATCGGGGAAGACGATCGGGCAGGAAATAGCACCTATCCCAGACCACTTCGCGGTGCGGCAAAAAGCGTGGCGGAGGGTTTTTTGGCATATTCGGGCTCGTGGGATCGGGGATCTAGTCGGCGGCGAAGTCCCAACCCGACCCTCGTCGATCAAAGATCCAGGCAGTTCGTGGGCGGCAGGGGTAGGGTTCTGAATTCGTAGGACTCGTGACGAAATCCGAACCCTACCCCCTAGCCTCTCATCGATTCGTGAGAATCGATGGTTGGTGGGGGTATAGTTCGGATGTCGCCACCTATCCAGGACCGATCCCAGACCACGCGTTGAATCATTGAGGTGTCTGTTGCCACTTTGGGCAATGTTGGATGCGCTAGCTTTCAGGCTGGTGCCCCAGAACCAGAATTTGGCAGCGATCGGAACTGGAGTAAATCAGGCGGCTGTCGCGATGCGGTTTGAAAACCATAGCTCTCCACCCGCATATGTTGAGATTTCATTTCAGGTGAACGAGCGACTGCGTTGATGAGGCCGTACCCACGTTTGCAAAACGCAAATCGCTCAAATTCTTACAAATTGAATGGATACGCATCGGATTGGTTTTGAGTGCACTTTCATTTCCGTGGTGCCAACTCGCGCGTGCGAGTTTGCGATCACAGCATCAAGAACGGATGTGCACATAAGTGGGCGCACAAACCCCTCGCCGCATAGCGGTTGTGTTGCGTAGCCTTTGAAGGTCTTCAGTTTTTTCCGTATTAGTTGGCGTTTTTTCTTTTGGGTTCGGCATGAATGTTCGCCTTATGTTCAGAGGCAGTCACGCACGTTGCAGCAAGGAGGATTTCGTGCCGAGTGTTCTGCTTTGGTACCTGAATGTTTCTGCGCTGTGTCTGGAGATCTTCGCCTTGCAGCAGTGAACCCATAATCAGGAAAGCTTCCAGCGCGTGGGACGTGCGACATTGTGCTGTTGCAGTTCTCGCCCACGCGCGTGAATTTTGCGAGGCATTCATACAAGCTCGGCCATGCCCGAGGCACAGCTCATGTACAGAAGTGAGTTTCTCTTTGTGCTGTCCCCGTCCATGTCTGGATGAGGCATTCCTGCTTATCTCGTAGGCATGAGCAGCATCTTCTATGTGTGGATGGTTCTGCGTTAACCGTTCTGCGGGGAACCATTCGTGCACCTCGAGCATATATCTCGCTGTAATCCTACCTATACGACCAACGTTCAGGTGAAAAGGATGTTGAGGGCGGGGGGGAAAGACCAACTGCGGGTAAATGCGATGGGTGTGGTGATGACGATGCTGGTGACGCGCCCTCGAGTTAGCGACGACGCGTGATGACGATGTTGCGCTGCGATGTAATGCCACTATCGTTCCCGCTCTCGACCACACTCGATCGATCTCACTCTAGATTTCACTGACTTTCTCACTACAGGTTTCGCATTCGATCGCGCTATCGATCTCACAATCCATCTCACTATCGATTCCGCTACCTATCTCATTATCGATATCAGCATCGATTACACTATGAATCTCACTAGATCTCGCTTTCTATTCCACTGTCGATCTCACTATCGATTTCACTATCGATTCCTGTTTCGATCTCACTTTCGATACCACTGTCGCTCTCAGAGCCAATGCCACGATCATCCGCACTGGTGATCTCACTTTTTTGATCCCACTATACATCCCAGTCTAGCGATCTAAGTATCGATCTCACAATACACGTCGCTATCGATACCAAGGCGGGACATCACTGGCCACCACCCGCCCACAGCCGACGGGACACCAACGGGACACCACAGGACACCACGGCGGGACACCCTGGGCCACCGCGCGCCCGCCCACCGGGGGGGGTCCCCTGCATCTGAATCGTCCTAGCTACGGCGGTGTCATTCCTATCGCGCGCCCACGCAGCTTCGCCTCGCCCGTTTGACACGAACACGAAGCCGAAACCGATTTCCCGGTGGGGGTTCTCCGTTCCACTGCAATCTCACCCCCCAACCTCCGATGCGATCGCGATTCCTCACATAACAGTCTTCAATGTGCAGAGAGAGGGAGAAAAGAGAGTGAGAGAGAGGGAGGGAGAGAGAGAGAACAGGTGCCTACAGGGAAGAATGGACGTGGTAGAATCGGCGCAGAGAGCGGCTGTGCATGACTCAGGGAAGGGACCTTCTCGGACGACGGTTAGCCTGAGCCATCAGTGTGCGCATGTGTGTGTTCACCGCAGGTGCATGCGTGAGGCAGTTTAGCTCCAACGAGGCCTACGTGCCGAGCGCTAGGCCCAGGGCAAGCTAAGCCTGTTAGGCTGGCACGTCGTGAAATAATGTTCACTGATCTAGCGGAGCATTGCCTCAACCTGTTGTCATCCGTCTTTGCTTGACACCGGTCTTGCCAGGTGGCGGCTGTGCTGGCTTTGGTGGCGCATGTGGTGGCAAGGGGGGCTTCATGAAGCCGGGCGATTGGATGTGCCCCAATTGCAACGACCTTCAGTTCGGTAAGAACAAGGACAGGGAGAGCCTTATTGCAGGCATTATCTAATCGATATACTTCCGATCAATGCAAGTTGGAGCTCATACTCGTTGGGCCTCCATGGCCGAACGTGGGATCAATCGATTAACTTCCATGAAGTTCATAATGTTGCGCATTTCATACCTAGGCAGGGTAAGAGTCCAGTGATCGGCAACAGGTGTTGTGTCGCGATACAGGGGCCAGTCGACGACGTCATGATTTCTGCCGCCAGAGGTCTCTGGAGGTTTCCTGAGCCCTCTGGAAGTCCTCCAGAGGAGCAACACGGAGACATCGTTGCGAGCAACACGTCCAGACATCGTTTTGTAAGGAGTGGGTTTGCACAGACAGCTCCCCCAGGTATAGCCTCCTTGGCGGGCGCGGGCATTTTTTCCCCGGCGAAGACCATCGAGGAGCATCCTGGTTCATCGTGTAAAAAATATCCCGGCAAAGCAACCTAACAGCGATGTGTAGAAGCATATCTGGAAGCATTGCCCTTGAGATTCATGTAGGAGTCCTGGTGTACAATTCTGGTGTCCTCGCAGTCGCTCGTCCTCCTGCTCGTCCTCGCATGTAGAAGTCTTCGTCCTCCTCCTCCTCCTGCTCGTCCTCCTTCTCCTGCTCCTCCTCCTCCTCCTCCTCCTCCTCCTCGTGCTCGTCCTCGTCCTCCTCGTCTTGCTCGTCCTCCTCCTCCTCGTGCTCTTGCCCCTGCTCCTCCTACAGTTGGCTCCTGGCATTGAAAATGCGGCCCAGGAATGGAGTTCTGGGAACTCGAAGAGCACGAAGTGGGCTACAGTTGGCTCCGGGCATTCAAAATGTGGCCCGGAATGGAGTTCTGGGAACTCGAAGAGCACGAAGTGGCCTACAGTTGGCTCCGGGCATTCAAAATGTGGCCCGGGAATGGAGTTCTGGGACCTCGAAGACCACGAAGCGTGTAACAGTTGGCTAAAAAAAAGTCCCCGGCACCCTCCCCCGGATCGCGCCCAGACCCCTTTGGGGCGTCATGATGCTCTCTTTTGACCCTACTAGAAACCTATCAGTCTTCGCTGTTAGGTAATCAAGACACGAGACCGAGAAATGCACCTGGAATAGACGTCCGAGCGAGTACGAGGCCGCGTACATTTTTGTTCGTGGCGGGGACCATCGAGGAGCAGAAAATCAGGGCACGAAGCCGAGAAGTGCACCTGGCACAGACGTCCGAGCGACCACGAGGCCCTGGCCGGCCTCAGCAGGCCAGCCAAGCAGTCTCGGGCGGTCTCGGCACCCCAACTTCTTGGGCCGCGTAGCGCCCCGGGGGCGCCGCTGGAGGCGGCGCCCAGGTGCCAAGACCGCCCCGGGTTGACCGACCTCTTTCGCCTCCTCCTGCTTCCTCCTTCCTCCCTCCTCCTTCCTCCTCCTCCTTCGCTTCCTCCTCCTCCTCCGGATGACTCGACTCGGTGGAGTTCCATGGAGCGTTTCTTCTTGAATTTGCGTTCTCAGCGCGTTCCCGAGGTGGACATGGTGGCGAGAAAATTGATGAGAGAAATGCCACGAGCAGCGCTGACAGGGGAAGTGCAGTAGCGTGCCCCATACGGAAATCAGGAAGCCTGTTTCACTCTTTGCTTGCGATTTTGTGATTCGCGCTGCAGTGCGACTTTCCACAATTCGTTTTGTGAGTATTCCAACCGGCGTAGCCCCATTCCTATCAGGGCAGAAAGACCTATTCACAATCAATTCCCAAGGAAGGTCGCAACATTCAGAGAATACTGGTTGGTAAAGGATGCATCCCTTTGCTTCGAGGTGTCCTTATTTGATGTTACCGAGTGCTGCCTCCACAGGACTGCCGGAAGTGTGGGACTCCTAATCCAGGGACAGCCATAGGACAGCCTTGCATGCATATCACCGTTTTCCTTGTTTGTCTGCGCTGCCTCGTCCCGTCGAAGCCAGTGGTGTTGGTGGTCGGTGCTATCTCCGGAACTGTTCACCAGCAGTGCGTATTTGTCAGTGTTTGCACGGGAAGGTCGGACGTGGTTGATCGAAATGGCGTTACAGTATATGCATCCGTCGTCTTCTTGTTGGTCGAGGCTGCCCAGATATGATCGAACTCGCGCGCAATTCGGATTTGGCTGGGCGCGCTGTCTACAGTCGAGACGCCGAATTGAAGACCACTCCGGGCAGGGGAGGGCCCCAGTTGTCGGGCCGTACCCTGCATCCGGGCTGGATGACCTCATCGTGGCCGAGGCTCGCCGTGGCCAGAAGCGTTCCTGCGTTCTCGTGCTGCGTTGCTTATTGGTAGCACGGTGGCCGTATTCGATCTGGGCGATCCCCGCGGCCAATGCCAGGGCAGCTTCTGCGGGGCCTCGCAGAGCCCATGTTGTGCTCGGCGGCCGAGCTCTCCACAGGTAGGGGACAACGTCAGGGGGGGATCGGCTCATGGGGGTAGTGCATCGACCCGCAATCGCCCATTGATCGCCGATAGAGGCTTGATAGCCCACCCCGCCCAGGACCATGCGGATTGGCTATCGGGGGCCCGTCGCCGATCTATCGGCGATGTATCGCCGATTGAATGTCGCGGTTTCCCCCCCATGAGGTTGCCTATCATCAAAGGAGGCTCTGCAGAGGCACCCTGCCGTCTTGACGAGTATGGGGGGTGTGTCTTGCGGCCGGCTCGGGGCGGCCTTAGGCCATCTTGAGACGTTCTCGGGCCGTATCGGGGGCTCCTTGGGCCCCCCTTCGGGAGGGAGAGTATGAATGACACGCTGTTGTTGGCTGGCCGTGAGTCAGCGTTTTTCTCCATCGTTTTTTGTCCGAAGGTCGGGTGCCCTTTCAACAGTAAGGCGCTGATGGGTTCCCCACGCCTGCGTGCCTTTGATACTGGTATTGGTCCCCCACCTCTTGGGCACGTTTGGGGCCTTCTAAAGCCTTCTTCAGCCATTTGAGCACTTCAGGGCCTCATGTCGGTGGTTCAAAGATGGGGTCCTGAGGGATGGGGTTCTGAGGATCGGAAGGGATCCAAGGGCGGATTCGCATAGTTTGAGGCACTGCGTCCTTAGGACCCCATCCCTCAGGACCCCGTCGTTGGACCACCGATCATGGGGGACATCTCCCGGCTTTCGGGAGGCTTCCAGGCCGGTCGGGCCTGTCCGGGGGGATCCAGCAGCAGCCGTCCCGGAGTCCTGGGCCGTCATGGGGCACCACAGGGAGCGCGGGGAAAGGAAACCGTACGCATGCGTCCAGGAGGGGGGAGCATAGAAAGTTACAGCGTCGGCGGCGAGCGAGGGGAGGAAGTGAGAAGGAGGCGGCCTTCCCAGGAGGCGGCGGGACTTCGCAGAAGCCCTCGCGCCTTCCGATTGGTGTTCCGTGTCTTCCTGGAAGGCTTCGGAAATTTCTCAGAAGACCAGGGGACTTCCGAGCCTTCTGAGAAGGCCCGCCCCTTCTCACTTACCCCCCTCGCAACAGAGACTCTACCAGGAAACCGACACGCATTCTAGCATCCCCAGTGTGCCAGAGGCACGATGGCGGACGGCGGGAAGCGCCTCCGGCGCGGATCGCTTTTCCGAAGCAGCAATTGTTTTGAAACGAGGGTCAGGGTCATCCAGCACCTCGCTGCAGGATGACGGGAAGTGCGCTCAGGCTCGAAGGGTCGCGCGATGGAAGTCGCTTTCCGTCCCAGATAGGTAAATCTATACATTTGAGAGGTCTCGTTTTCATCCTCCTCGTCCTTGTGATTGTCTTCTTTTTCGTGGGTCCCGCGCTTTCCCCTCGCCGTCCACGCTGTCATCCTCCTCGCCCACTTTCTTATCGTCCTCCTCTCCCACTTGTTTCTATGTGTGTTACAAGCCGAGAGGACGAAAGCGGCGCTTTCCGTTATTGTCCAGTCAGGTTGCGTTTTCTGTTCGCATACTGGTCTTGCGATGTGGAATACAATGCGTGTGGGTTGGCTTGCCTCTGCCCAATATTGGCTAATAGTGATAATAATTCGCTTCGCGCGCTTGTGCTGACCCGGTAGGTGAGGAGTCCGTGAAAATGAGGCTTCTTTCTTTTCGCACGCCGTATTGTGTCGCGTAGTGAGACGTCTCGGCAGTACATCCGCGACGTCCCCACGACTTGGTCCCTGCTGCCTGGTCTCTTCTGGCAGAAGAGTAATTGAAACAGTTTTAAGCCTGTGCGTGCATTTGAGCGAGCTAATCCTTCATGCCATTCGTTAAATGCCGTTATTCTTGGATTCGGCCCTGACATTTAGGTCGGGGGACCCTTCAGTTTCCAGGGCTCGCCGTAGTACGACGGACGACGAGGAGGAGGAGGAGGAGGACTAGGAGGAGGAGGAGGAGGAGGACCAGTGTAAACCCAAGAGTCATCAACGATGTTGAAATAAACCCTCCCTCCAAGCTCCCTCTTCATCTGGCCCCTACAACGGTTCATTTCCATTGAAGGAATTGCCTCTACGGCAAGCAACCGTTTGAAGACACTGAAGCATACCAAAACATTGTTCTCGGAATTCCAACGCCATGGATCAACCTGACTGTTGCGTCTTGACAATCCTGAATCGCGCCAGAACGCAATCCCTGTGACTTCACAACACAGCGACTCAACATACCTGTTGCACCCGCAGAATCCTGAATCCTTTCACAACACAATTTCTGGTACGTAGATGTTGGGAATATGTGAAGCACTTGTTCCCCAATCAGTGCTTGCACTGAAGGGGTCCTCGCGGATGTTGAAGGATTTGGCGAACATGCCCCGCCGATTTTGGTCGCACGCTGGGTTCCCGGGTTCCCTGTTCCGGGTTCCCTTTTCCAGCTTCTGGGCCGATTTCGGAGGGCGGCCAGGTTCCCGGGTTCCAGGGTTCTTGGTCGATCTTCTGATCGATCGGTCTCACCATCGATCTCATGTACCGACTTCTCGATCGATCTGGCCATCGATTGTACAATCGATCTCACTATCAATCTCACAAGCGATCTCATTAGAGATCGCATGAGCGATCTCGCAATCGATCTCACTATCGATCCAATTGAATCGATTTCACTCTCGGTCTCACGATCGACCTTACAATCATCCTCACTATCGATTCCACTATCGATCTCACAGTCGATCTCAAGATCCATAGTATCATTTTTTAAATAATCCACTGATTGTTTTTTCAGGTGTAATATCTGTTTATCGCGCGCCGCACTGAGCGTGAGCCACATTTTGAAAACCACCCGCCCTCGATCCGTGAAACTTTTGCAAATGTTTAGCGCGAATGTGCGCCGCGCTACGGCGAGAGCCACATTTTGAAAACCACCCGCCCTGAATCCGTGCAATTCTTGCAAATGTTTACAGCGAGTGTGCGTCGCGCTAAAGCGAAAGCCACATTTTGAAAACCATCCGCCCTGAATCCGTGAAACTCTAGCAAATGTTTAACACGAACGTGTGCCGCGCCAAGGCGAGACCCACGTTTAGAAAACGACCCGCCCTCAACCCGTGAATTTCTTGAAATCCTAGCGGAGGTTGAAAGAGTTGGCGTAAGTTTCCCTCCGATTTTGGTGGCAGGGTGGGTTCCCGGGTTCCTGGTCATTGGTTCTGGGCCGATTTCGGTGGGTTCAAGGTTCCCGGGCTCCCGGATTTTTGGTCGATCTCTTCAGCGAAAACCATCCACTGATTGGAAATCAACCAGGAACCCGGGGGCCCCGGGAACCCAGAACTCACCGAAATCGGCCCAGAACCAATAACCGTGAACCCGGGAACTCGGAACCGGGACCCCGGGTACCCAGCTTGCCACCAACATCGGCGGGAATTTTCGCCAATTCTTTGAACATCCGACCCCTGCAGTGCAAGCATTGATTGGGGAACGAAAATACGCCACGCTAAGGCGTGAGCCACATTTTGAAAACCACCCGCCCTCAAGCAGTGCAACTCTTGCAAATTGTTCAAACGAATGTGCGCCGCGCTCAGGCGAGGACGACGACGGCGGCGGATGGGGAAGAAGACGATGACGGCGACGGCGATGGTCAGTAGATGGGCGACCAGATTTCTCTAAGAGTGCGTGTCTGACCCGGAGTTCGAGGGGAATCCAGCTGTGGCGACGAGGAGCCTTTCAGAGGCTAGAAAATGGCGAGCAGCTGATCAAGACCTGGATCCTCGATCTTCCTCGTCCCTCCTGCCTCCGCGGTGACCATGCCGCTTAGGCCGCAGGAGATCTCCGCACAGCGCCGCGGCCCCTCCTTGGGCGGAGGCCAAAACAGAGTAAGGCCATACGGAGTATTCGGTCTCCGTATGGACTGATTCCGTCTGGACTTGGCCTCTCCCGATAGGAGGCTACCTCCATACGGAGTAAGTCCATGCGGAGCGCTCGGTCTCCGTGTGGACTTACCCCGTCTGGACTTCGCCTCTCCTGGCTCCTCCCCTCCTTCTCCTCCCCCTCCTCCTCCTCCTCCTCCTCCTCTGCTCCCTCCCTCGCTCCTCCTCAACGAGCCTGCAGTGGTCGTGGACATCGGCGCGGCGTCGGACGTGGGCCACTGCATTCTCTAGATGGACTCACGAGTGTGTTAGCTGCAGGTGGAGTGCCTGCGGAGGGAAAGGCCCTGAGACAAGACGTCGAGCCCGAGCGATCCGTTTCGAGCCGGAGCGATCCGTGACGGTCGAAGGGGGAGGCGAAACCGTCCGAATTTCCCTTGTGGAGAAACATGCCAGCCAACCCAATTAGCAACGTCCAGGAAGAGGAGGCGGAGGAGGATGAGGAGGAAGAGGGGGGAGGAGGAAGAGGGGAGAGGAGGAGGAGGAGGAGGAGGAGGAGGAGGAGGAAGAGGGAGTTCTGAAGGAGGATGGTGAGGAGGAGGAGGAAGGGGTAGGAGAAGTTCCGAAACCGCGCGAGCACGCCCGTAACAACAAAACGCCCGCCAGCCCAATCGGCAAAGCTCCGACGCCGAGGCCTCCCGCCCTGGGGGGTTTTGCGGCAGAGCTGCGCGCCAGAAGCAGCGGGAGGGACAGACGCTCGACCACGAGCCTTCCGATCGCTGCCTGCCCCTCCCAGCAGGGCGAGCGCGGGTGGGGGAAGTGAGGAGGGGAAGGCCCTCTCAGAAGGCAGCGGGGCTTCTCAGAAGCCCTCGCGGCTTCTGAGAGGTCTTCTGTGTCTTCGGGGAAGGCTTCGAAGACTTCTCAGAACACCGCGGGACTTCGGAGCCTTCGGAGAAGTCCATCGATCCGAGTCCTCCCGACTCGGCTGCCGGGTTCCGCCAATCCGACCCATTCCGATCTCCGAACCGACTCGGCGACTCGGTTCTGGGCTCGCCTGCCCGGCCAACCGACACGCTGTGCAAGAGGCGGGCCCAGAGAGCGAGAGGGGGGCTGAGGCTTGGGCCTCGCGAAATGAAGGTCGATCAATGGGGGGGGCAGCGAGGGCTGCCGAAAAGGAGCCTTCCAGGGCCCCTAAAGGGGCCCTCTAGGGCCCCAAAGGCGGTTGCCCCACATTATCTCGCGCCCAACGAGGCGCCGGCGGCGGACCTTCTGAAAGCTCGTGCCCCGGGGATCCTTAAAAAAGGGTCCCGCCCCCGCGGAGGACAGAAGGCGGGCGACTGGCACTGCCGCTGCGCTCCTCCTCCTTCTCCTCCTCCTCTTCCTCCTCCTCCTCCGTATCCATTTTGGCTCAAGCCGTTCCGGCGAGAGCCAGGCGCCCCCGTGCGCCGAGTCGCGCCGCGCGGCGGCCCGCGCGCGCGCGATCGGCGTGCCGTCGTGAGGCGGCTCGCGCTTCTGGCAGCGCACTCGGAGCGGCGCAGTTGCCAGGGGCCAGCTCGAGCAGGTGAGCAAGTGGCTAGACGGCGCATGGCATGGCGGGACCAGCCAGAGGCGCAGTCTGCGTCGTGGCGCCAGCGCCAAGCGCCAGTGGCGGCGCCAAGCCCACGGTGCGCAGCTGCTGGGCCCAGCGGCGTGCCCGAGACGGAGGCCACGGTTGAGGTGGTCAGGGCGGCGGTCGGGGCGGCAGTGAAGGCGGCGCTGGGTGCCCGCCTGTTGCGTTTGCTGACCCGTCCGCCCAGCCAGTGGCAGCCGCCCCCGCCGCCCGCGAAGGCGAGGCCAGCGGGGCCGCGGCCGCGGCCTACCATGGCCCCGCAGGTGACGCAACTGCAGGCGATCGAGGACGGGCCGCCGCCGTCGCTGCCTCCCCTGCCACCTGGCGCGCGGGCGCCGCCCCCCGCCGAAGATCAGCCACGGGAGGCCGAGCGCTGGCCCGCCGGAGGCGCCAAGAGGCCCTGCGCGCGCGGCCTTCGAGCGGGCCGTGGAGGCGATGCGCGCACAGAAGCGGGAGGAACACCAACGGAGGAAAAAACACCCGGACCGGACAATTGGCGTTTACTAAACGGCCGTGGGCGTTTACTAAACAGCCCTGCCTTGTTCGATTCCTTCTTTGGGCGCGTTTATTAAAGGCCTCGCTTGTCGGGGTGGTTATCCCTCTAGAGCAGGAGCGCGAAAGCAGGCTCAACGAGGATAAGAGGGAACTCAACCCGGAGAAGAAGGCGCTGCCAGAGAAGCGAGCCTCGCTGGGCGAGTTCAGCCTGGAGAAGGAAAGGATCGAGAAAGATGCGAAGAAGGGGAAGAAGCAGAAGAAGGCTTCCAGCAAGCTCAAGCAGGGGGGCGAGTCCCCACCGAAGGATTTGCGTGGCAGTCCGCCGCTGGCGCGGCAGAGGCGCTGAGGTCGAAGGTGACCTGTTTCGACATCGAGGGCAGTTCCAATTTCGACGGCGACGTGAGCGAGGACGGCCTCAACCGTTGGCTGGCTGGTCGGCAGCATGGCGCCGACGACAAGAGGGTGGCCCTGCTGGAGTGCGCGGTGGCTGCGTCAAACGGGTTCGGCTTGCTGGACGAAACGGACATCGACAGCGCCTGCGTGTTCAGAGGTTTTGACCGCGATGGGGGTCAAGGTCAGGGCGTGCGGAAGGACCCGTGGCCGAATTCGCGGCTGGACGCAGGCGTTGCGACGGCGGCTGTGCTGGTTTAGAAGAGCGGCGGCAGCGTCAGCCTCCTCTTGCAGCGTCGCCAGCAGTGCCACGGAACAGTTCGATCTCGCAAGTTTCGGCGAGTACGTTGACGAGGCGCGCAGGTGCGCGGCATGGGCGTCGGCGTCTCCACGGAAAGCGTCTTGTCCGGCGAGAGCGAGGTCGCGGGCAGGAGCGGCAAGTCCATGGTCGAGGACTTCGCGGCGGCGCACGTCAGCGGCCCGCAGCCTGCCGACCCCAGGAATTGGCCAAACCCTTCGGTTGCGCATCTTGTGAACTGCGAAGTGAAGGGCGGCTCGGAAATCGGCACCTCTCCGAAGAGCGAGGAGTTCGGCGAGGAGGTCGGTTCTGATATCGGCGTCTTCGAGAAGCGCGGACAGCTCGGGAAGAAGGGGGCCAGGCGCAAGAATCGGGGCAAGTAGGCGGCGCAGCAGTCAGACGTCGCGGAGGTGCCCGGCAGAGCGGGCTCGCCAGGTGAGTTCCGCGCTGCCGTCGAGTCCACGAAGGCGCAGATGCCCTGCGGAGTGCTCAACAAGCCAGGCCTCGGCGGCGTCGACTGCAGGGGCCTCGCCGTGGTGCTCGAGAACCTTTCGCCTGTGGAGCGGCGCGAGGTCCTGAAGGCGCTGGGCGAGGAGCTCGGCGAGTGCGACGAGGCCTCCGAGGAGGAGGAGGCCGCGAAGCTCGGGTAGACCCGGTGGCTTCGGCGAGGCCTTCGAGGGGGGCTTGCCTGGTAGCGCCACCCCCCCCTCCTGCTCGGCTCGGCCTGCGCGGCCAGGCCGCGGGGAGGGGGGGCGCGCGGTCTCCGGTGGCATTGCGCCCCGGCCCTAGCCTCCCTTTCGCTGGATGCCAGGGGGCGCGCTCCAGTGTCGGATCCCCCGAACCTGCCCTCCTCCTCCCCTCCCTCTCCCCCCCCGCCATCCCCTGGGATCGGATCGGGGCGAACTTCGGCCCCGTCCGTTGCAGGGCCTTTTCAAGGGTGAGCAGCGCGCGGGCCTGGGGGGCCAATCCCAGAGCGACGTTGCAGATGCGCCGGGATCTCTCGCGCCGCTGCAATGGAGCTCTGCCGGCCAGGATGCAGGCGCCCATCAGTGGGACTTCATGTTTAAGAACGGACGAGGCTTCAATTCGCAAAGCACTTGCTGACGGCATTTGTGGATAATGTTGAGGAGGGCGGGGTTTGTGCACCGCGGTGAAGATTAGACATTATCCAAACTTGGATCCGCGATCGGAGCCGCCATCGGCATCTGTCGACTGGATACTCCTGAGCTGGAAACATATCGCGATCATTCTTGTCGTTGGCCGAATTCGGACAAGGCTTCTTCAAGTCGTAGGTTGTCCCTTTTTCTTATTTTAGTAATGTGGTTATCATTTCCAGCTTCTTGGCACGTCTGGGCTCTGAGATGCGGGTCGACAAACTTGCCGGGCTTGGTCTTTTCATACTCGGCTTGCACTTCGCATTCGTATGTCGGCGGTGCGAAGTATGCCGCTTGCCCACTGCGCGGCATCAACGACTTGGCAAAATCGCCCAAGGACATCATGGGGAAATTCATTCGCGCCCTGACAGAGCAATCGTACAACTCCTTGGAATTGTTCCACATGTGGGCCAAGTGCTCGCGTTCGCCGCCTCACACGCAAAAAAAAACACTCCTTGGGTGCACGGCGAACTGCAGTTCTGCGCTTCCAGGAACTTCTTACGGTTGCGTTCTAGTTTCTGTCGTCTCTGGCATCACCGTATGCATTGTTAATCGCAGTTCCAATTCTCGGACCACTGTCATGTCCAGTGGGAAATTGATATGACACCTGGCAGCCACCACCAACAAATAACAAACCAAAGCATCTTGAATCATCCCTAGCCTGTTGCCGCGCCTCCTGCACGCAGACGCTGCCAGCATATTGACATGGGCAATTCAAGGCATCCGCCGCTGCACTGGAGTCAAGTGTTGCTTTTGCTCTGGCGGAACCATTGCTCCTATGTGGGTGATGTGCTCGTCTTGGCTGACAATCGCCGCTTTTCTGATTGGGGGTCCGCGCGTCGTCATGGGAGGCCTCGTGACATAATCGTCGCCTCCTCCCTGTGCCTTGTTTCGTGATTTTTCTTCAGTGTGCCGTCCTTTTCCGAGTCCATGTTTTGTATGGCAACATCTCAAACTGCTTCTCCACATGGCAAACAACCTGATGGATGTTGTTCAAGATGTTTGATCAACCGCACCCTTGAAATCCGCCACGCGTACTTGGCCCGCAGTTTCTGGTGCCCCACTTTTTCGAGCACGTTGTTCAGTCGCATGTTCCGGTAGAGCTCCCAGTGCAGCACGCGCTGCACCGTCTTCATATTTTGCACGTTGAGGTAGAGGTAGATCCGGAGGTTATTGTGCCGGTCGGCGAGCATCAAGTGCAGTGACTTCTTCGGTATGCTTGACAGTCGCTGCATGGATCTGGCGCCTCGTTGACGTGGCGTTTCCCCTTTAATTATCGACCCATCCAGATAGTCCGCATCCTAGTTGAGGACGCGTGTTCGAGATCAGTGCGTCTGTTGAGCCGTTCAATGCATTGATCCCTCATGCCCAATCTTCATCGAGTGCATATAGCTCAATCTGCATGTGCCGTAACCGCGTCGGCCCAGTGATGATCATGCGCAGTGTATGCCAAAGCCTTGTCATTCGGAACGCTAAATGTAGTGAGCACTAGATGTTGCATCATGATTGTCAGGCTCATGCGCAGTAAGGGCGATGCGACCTGTGTGCCCCCCCTGCATGTTTAAATGATACCGGAGAAAAACCCAATCAGAGTCTTCCTCGATCTTACATGATCCTTTTGCAATTGCACGGGCATTTCCGGGCACCCCTGGGCACCTCCGGGCAGCCCGAGGCACCCGGGCACCCCCGACTCGGGGGCCCCGAGCACTTTGGCGCTCGAGCGCCTGGGCACTTGGACGCTCGAGCACCCGGGCACCCGGGGGCCCGGGCCAGCCACTCGAATCGTCGCGCACTCCACTTAACCATATGAATCCGCTGGGGCCCCTTTTCAGAGGCTCGCTCTGATGGGGGAAAAACGCGTTTTCTTATGTTGTTTGGTGCGTTCCCCAGCAAGAGAAAGTAATATGACCTACTTTGCGAGTTGTCCCGTGGCTTCATGTGGCTGCTCTTCTGGCATCAACAACAACTTCGAGTGCTTGCTCAATGCCAATTTCCTTGTCGAGCTTGCGGTAGAAGTTTGATGTCATCTACGGGATAGCAGCTGCTAATTTCCTGGACATGTTTAACTCGTACATCTTGATCGATGAAGATGCCTGGGGCCTCAGGAGGAAACCATGCAATCCCATGACCATTGATAGCCATGTCTATTTTTTACACGTAGAACGTCCGCTATCCATGCTTAGGTTGGCACATGCCATTCTTGCTTCTGGTCGCGATCCTGTTCCTGGAAATGCCACATCTGCTTCCCTGCAGTCTCCGCCAGTGCTTTCGACCAGCAGATGCATTACACGCTGGCTCCCCACGGACTCGGTACACTTGCTGAGTTTTGCTAGTTTCTGCTTGAGTACATGCACTCAGACATGGAGCGCCCGCGTGCGCAACAACATCTCCGCAGCTATCCGGATCAGATGGACCACCAAACAAAGCATTCATGATGACCGCGTGGAATGTAGATTTCAAATCTAGCATGATTGCACATGCAGCGGATTTTCTGTTGCCGCGAAGGTTCACAGCATGGTATCCAAATGTGTGCAACGAAAACCGTGCCTTTTGTTTCTGCCCGTGCTCCGCACTCCATGTCTTTTATCTAGTTCTCTGCACAATCGAGTGCCTCGCGGCGAATGAATGGATGGTAGCACTCGCTGATTGCAAGTCGGTGCGACGTGCCTCTCTTGGGCGCTGGTGCTGCCCATCCTCTTAAACCGATGAGTTCAATAATTGCGATGCAGGTCTTGCCAATGATGGGTTTATTTGCCGCGCCATGGCATCTGGGGCGTCCTCCAAGATCAGCCTGCAGTCCTCCTCATCCTCACCTTCATCCTCCTCCTCTGCCTCCCCCCCCTCGCCCTCCTCCCTTCAAGTTCTCGGCGCGAGGGCATTTTGCCCTCGACCAGCCCGACCAGCCCTCGCCTCCGCGCGGCGCTTGATCGGCGCCGAGTGGCGCGGGGCATGCCGCTACCGCGCCCCTCGATTGAGTAAGAAGGGCATCGAGAAATCATGCCGAGTTTTGCTTCTCGACCTCGGAGCCGCTGCCGCGGCTGTGGATGCAGCGGGTGGAACGACATCCTAGAGAAAACTGGTCGATGGTGCATACCATGTACCAGGACTGTGAAGCTTCCTGTTCCAAGGCCGAAATCTCCAACTAGGAAATCCGTATTCTTTGCCGACGGTGGCCCTGGGCCCAATCTCAAGCGATCGTAGACTCCGCGGCCCGCCCTTAAGCCAGGGAGTGTCACCAATGGGCTCGCCGCCCCCATGCTGTCCGCGCCTGAGCACCTCGCGCGCGCCGCCCGGGTGGCGCCCGACCCGGCGATCATGGCAGCGGTCCAGCAGGGGCTTAGCAGGCTTGAGGCCCAGACTCAAGCTGCGTTCAGCGCCCAGGACTCGGCAGCTGTGCGCGCGCGCAAGGCCGACGCGGCCTGGCGCGACGCGAACACCACGCGCTCCCAGGCTGCGGGCGCGGTCGCGCGCCGCAGGACGGCGGTCGCCGCGGCCGAGGCAAAGGAGCAGCTGGCCGCGGTTGCGCTTGCGATAGCCACCGCGGCCAAGCAGGAGGCAGCGGGGCGTGTCGCGGAGGCCGAAGGCATTCCCCCCAGCTCCAAGGGCGACGGCGCGATGTTCAACCTCAGCTGGGATGGGTGCGTCTTCGCAGACGCCGAGGAGCTGGGGGGGCACGAGCGCGCGAGCATGGCTGAACTCGAGCGCCAGCTTCGCGAGGCACGGCAGAGCCTCGCCGCCTGCGAGACCGAGATTCGCAGCTGGTCGGCCACGTCGGCGGCAGTCCGAGGGGCGCGCGAAGAAGGGATGCGAGGCAGCAGACGAGAGTGCCGCTCAGGAGGTGCCGCCGGCCAGTCAGGCGGCAGCCGCCGCGGCCGCAGCTGCAGCCTCGGCCGACCCGAGCCCCCCCGCGGCCGCCCCCGGTGCCCATGGCTCTGAGGAGGCAGCCGCAGCCTCGGAGCAGGTGGGCGCGGACGAGGCCACCACGACCGAGGCCGCCAGGTTCTCCCAGGCCAACTTCGCCGCGGCGGAGGCGCAGGCAGCAGCGGCTCAGTCAGCAGCCCAGTCAGCAGCACCTGTCCAGCCCCAGCCCCAGCCCCTAGGCCAGACCAGTGGCAGCGCCAGCCCCTGACGCGGCCAAGGCCAAGGGTAAGGGTTTCGGTTCAGACGCCACTTCTCCGTGAGGAACGGCGGCGGGGCCCTCGAGTCAGCGCGAGTCATCGAGAGACCCCGCCGAGCCGTCTTTTCAGGACTCACCACACTTTATTTCTCCCACCTCCACATCCAGCGCTTCTTCTTGCAGTCGAATGACTTCGCTGTCCGCTAGTGAAGGTCTTGGCGCCCGAGGGGCTTCATCTACCGCGGTCAGCGATTGCGGCGCGACGGCTACGGAGGAGGGACCCACTACCAAGACCGACGGGGGGTGGTACACTGCATTGCTGCTAGGTCATGTGACCTGCATGAGCGAGCGCATTTGGACCTACTATCTATCTCTCAAGTCTACCAATCCTCTAGCCGCCTTCGCTGAGACTCGCGCGGCACGCGCTGGGCTACGCAAGTGGGATCAAACAGCGAGGGCAGCATGCTTGAGGCTATTCCCGAACCCAGCCCACGAGCAGGATCGGGATTCAGGTTCGACGGACAGCTAACAAGCCGGAGCCAATGAAGGAGGCGAATGGATTATCAGCCATGGTCATTTTCAGGTTCGCAGCTTTCCGTACGTTGGCATCAACAGGATCGTTCGCGCTGGGGGGACTGCTACGCTCGATGGCATGGCGGCTGCGCTGGTGCACATGGCTGGGTATACTCTGGCGCTGGTGTGTTTTTACGACTGTAGCATATATCGGGCTCAGTGGTCTCAGTCACCGACGCTACCAGCGCCTGGGCGCATTTTTACACTCCTTACAGATACCATGGATGGTCACCGGCGACTTCAATGTGCCAGCATCAGCTTTGAAGATTTCACAATTCGCCTCCCGAGTTGGGGGCCGCGTTGTCGCTCCGCCTGCCCAGTGCATTTGCAAAGCTGGAAAAGAAGGCAGCTCCATCGATTCATATTATATGCAGCACGGCGGCTTTGGCGCATAGTGTGGAGTTCGAGGCAGTTCTCACGGTGCTCTGGAAGACACGCGTGGGCATCGATGTAGCCAGTTGTTGACGCGCACTCTGCGTTTGGCCCCAGAGGCTCCCCCAAGGGACTGAGCCTGCGCCAGGCTCCAAGTCCAGTCAGGCTCGGGCAGAGTTGAACATTTCCAGAGTGGCGGCCGTTGAGAAATGAAGAGAGCGATATAGCCAACTTGTCGGACCCTGTCTGGATGAGCTGAAACTTGAGCCCGCCGCTATCAGGGACGTCACCGATGGGTTCTCCACCGATTTTGACGAGAGTTTCGATTCCTGGTCTTGTTGCTCTGAGGAGGACCCGCGGGCCGACGGGCCAATTTTTTTTGCCCGGCGGGGCGAGCAGGTCGAGCGTTGCTGAATATGTCACAGGACCCAGTTCGCAGCGAGGCCCTGGTTGGGCCGTCGGGGTCTGCTTCGCGCTTGGGCCGCGGGGCTGTGGCGACCTCTGGCGATGGCGGGGCCCCGCTGGGCTCGTGGTCTGCCTCTGAGTCGGCCCCCGGGTCTGTCTTTGGGCTTCTGGAGTCTATTGGAACTAGGGAGGTCTTTTCATTTGCTCCGGCCACCCTGCCCAGCAAAGAAGAATGCCGAATCCACTTATTGCAGTCCTTCTGAATTTCGGGAGGCTTAACGGGACCCCGCAGGGTTTTCTCCTCCCTCCACTCCCCCCCCCCCCCCTGGTACATCCAGGAGTCATCCGGGCGCCAGGGCGACCCCGAGGGTTGCAGCGTCGCCAGTGGGGTCGGCGCGTCGTGGGCCAAAGCTCTAGAGGGCACCAGCACGGAGCACCATGGTGAGAAGCAGGCTCGGGGTCAGTCTCGGGCCGAGGTTCCTACCTCCTCGGTCCAGGAGGCGCGTGCTAGTCAGACATGTAGAGGAGCTCCGCTTCGAGATGCAGTTGCTAATTGGTGGGCATGATAGCGCGCTGTCATTGCTTGTTTGTCGAAGCACCGCGCGAGGGGGAACGGCTTGTCCCAGCAGTGTCGCCTTGATACTGCTTGTGCTGTTATTCTTGAAGACCGACCAAATCAGGTCCATTCGATTATTCGAGGGGGCCTTGAGGACAGTTGGTATGAATGGATGTCGGCGCTCAGTGACGCGCGCGCTCTCCCCTTTCCTCATCTCGAGCTGTCTGCTGAACTATCTGGCAAGTTGGCGCGACGCAGTCAGAACAGAGCGACGACATCCTCGCCCGTGGAGTTTCGAGAATGGGTTTCCTTCGCGGAGGCGCTCAGCATTTTGCATCGCGCTGCGCGCCAGGGGCCGCTGCCGCCCTTGGAGTTGCTCGTGGGGCCAAGGGGGAGTTCTCTATCACCCCAGTGACATCATTGACCACAAGGCCAGGAAGTAGAAGGCCCTCTGGGGCCCAGAGCAGCCCGATTCCGAGGCTGCTCTCGGTGCTGTGCTGGGGGTCGTTCGCGAAGCTGTCCGCGTCAATCCCGATCCTCTTCTTTCTCTGTCTGTGCATGATCTACGGGTCGCACTTCGGCATGAAGAGTCGCACAGGGCCCGGCGTGAATAGGATTGCTCCAGGAAATCTCGAACGGCTTTCCGATAATGGGCTTCGGAGTCTGGTGGATATCCTCAACGGTGTCATTTTTTTTTTTGCGCGGCCTGCTCAGGTCCACTTTGGTCATTGGCAAGCTTCTCCCGAAAAAGGTTTCTGGGGGCCTCATCGTAGCTCTTAGTGTTACGCTTGGGAGATTCTGGAGCAACGCTGGGGGGCCTTGGGTTCAACGCTGGACTGTCGCCTCGGAACCGCCCTGGGGCGCCCCTGACAAAGGGAACTCGTCTCTTCAGGAGGCATTCAGGAGGCTGCTCGATGAGGAGACGTCGGCGGTTCTTTTGATTCCTTATGCTCACAGCCGTCTGGATCTTCAACAACATTACGATGCGATGTTTTGACTCAAACTGGTCAATGCCGCGATCCGTTGGGAATTCCCACCGACGGTGCTCAACCTTGAGATTCCTCAGGGCGCATGCCGCAGGACGCTCAGTCAGATCGGAGCCGACTCAGAACCCATTGCAGTCACCAGGCCCATCATCCAGGGCCCACGGGGAGGCCTCAGGCATGCTCGTATTATCACGTACTATGTGATGCAGTGGTTGTGCATCGCCCACCCACGCCACAGTTCTCGGCGTTGGTTGGGCGACTTATCTCAGTCCACGAAAAGATCCCGACGTCAGCTCTTGCACGAAATGGTGGCGCGCGTGGCCGACGCCGCCGAGGCGTTGAACGAGCAGGACCTGTGCTGCCGGCAAGTCGGTCATAATTTGCAGTAAGCTTCCACTGGCGCAACGTATTGCTCGCGCCGTCAGGCGCAGAAGAGTTCAGGTTGCCGCAGCTCGTTCTTGCGTCTCATTGGGTGTTGGCCTAGGTGGAGGTCGGGTGCCTACTCGTGCTCAGCGCGCGAAGAGAGTCGCGAATCATGCGGCTCGTCACGGCAAAGCCACGCGCTTTGCGCACTCACTGCATAAGGTTAAGTTGTCAGCCCGCCTCGAGATTCAGGGCGGGCAGGCGGTTGGAAGTTATGGATTTCAGTTACGCGGTGCGTTTGGTCAATGTATCATTGCGCACAGGCGGGGGTTGAAGGCTGCTTGCATGTTTCGCACTGAGGGCGGGGGCTTGGCCACCCTACTCGACACAGTGCTTCCTGGCAAGGATCCAGCGCTGACTATGGCACATGGAACCCTCTCCATCTGGTCGCAGCAGTGGCGTGATCACCCCAGCCTGCGGCCAGTTGTGGTCCAGGCTTGGCCCGAGGCAGTCCATCTGTTGGAAGCCGTGGGGCCAGGGCGCCGATCGCGCCATTTTCGCGGACCCATGACGGCCATTATCACTCATATTTTGTCTTTTGGGTGGCAGCCCAGGGGCCCAACCGATTGGGGGCTGCCACTCGCCGACCACGACTGGGTTTTCCTTGGCGAGGGCTTTTCTGGCAGCCGTCATTGGCAATTTTGCTGAGTTTCTGAGGGGCGTTGATCAGGCAGCCATGGCCTCCCATTGGGTCAACGCTGCCGAGCACCTCGACGGTGAAGGACTTCAGAATGGCGCAGCTATTAATACTTTGAACAGGTCGTTGGACCATGTTCCTTCTGTCAAGGCAGGCAGAGCTCGCATTGCAGGCATGTTACTCTTGATTGCTGTCGGCGGAGCGTGGGCTCGCAAGCGGCAAGCGAGCATCGATCTTTCGGCGCGTCCACTGTCCCCGCTGCGGGGGCGCTGAGGGGGGCTTTCTCCGCCGTATCTGGACATGCCGATGCAACGTCGGCTCCGCGATTTTCACCGCCAGTGATCATCTTATCCCTGCGGCTGTCGCCCAGCATGCTCAGTCCGAGTGCTTCTGGCCCAAAGGCATCACTCGGAGTCAATGGACGAGCGTGCCCGACTCTATTCTGCACGGTTGTTGGGCATGTTTCGGCCTTCCCGGGTCGGGTCTGAACCAGGGCTGTCTCGGGAACCCAGACGAGGTCGCGGTTGTGTTCGGAGATGCCAGCGGGGCGCCGACATTGCCGACCCCAGACTTCGACATTGCCCGTGGCATCGCCGCCCTGAGCTCCTACGACCCTCCAGCTATCTCGTCGTTTGTCGCGGGTGGGTTTGCTGGTTTCCGGCAGTCCGTCCCGCGCGGCGAATTGCGCGGTTTCTGGTTAGCTCTATGGACGGTCCAAGGGCCATTCCACTACATCACTGATTGTGAGGCTGTATACAAATGGCTCGCCAAGAAGTATCTGTTCCCCAGTGGCAATGATGCTGATCAATGGGCCCGCATCCAGATTTTGATGAGCCATCGCGATCAGAGCACAGTGGCGGTTGATTTCATTCATTCTCATCTTTCTGCTGGTGATATTATTTGGGGGCGCTGTCCCGAGATGGAAGATTATCGGGAACGCAGTTATCGATGATACTGCAGGCGACGAGGCCGGGCGCATCAGGGTGCCCGCCATCGAAGGCCACGCGCTGGAGAAGGTCGAGCACCAGGCCTTCCTCGTGCGCCACAGGGCGGTCCTGGCCACCCTGATGGCCCTGAGCACTGAGGCCAAGCAGGAGGCAGCTGCGACACAGAGGGCGACGGAGCTGAGGAGCAGGCAGCAGGATAGTGAGCCGTCGCCTCCTCCTCCTCCCCTCCCCTTCGCGTGCCACCGCCAGCGCCCAGTAGCGTTTCGACTTTTGGGACCTCCCACGTATTGGACGACAGTGAGCGCAGATGCAAACAATGTTTTGGGTCCGCGTCTTGGGCTACGCTCGAGGATTGGAAACGGACCCCCTGTTTTTTGCACCTGAAACTCAATGGGGAGTTTTATATTGTGGCTCTGCTTGGGAAACTTCATGTTGCTGGGGACTGGGTACACGAGACGCATAGCATGAAGTTAAGTACGAAGTTGGGTTTTTGGTTCTGTGCCTGTTGCGGTGCCTTCGCCAGCCAGCAGAATATTAAACCTCGTAAGTTATATTCTTCGCAGGCCACCCCATACAGCGGAGGATTATCCTAAGAGTATCGAGCGTGGCTCGTGGCCGAAGGCCCAAGGCTGCGCCTCGAGGAAGGCTCGACAGGAGTCCGACCCCGATCCCCTCCCCCTTGTGTAAGGTTTTTTTTTTCATGTAGTGAACAGTCATTTTCATTGTCATCCTCATTATCTTCACCCTCCTCCTCACCCTGCTCACCCTCCTCCTCCTCCTCCTCCTCCTCCTCCTCCTCCTCCTCCTCCCCCTCCGCTCCATGATCTTCATCCTCGGAGGACAGAAGGCGGGCGACTGGCACTGCCCCAACTGCGGGGACTTCCAGTTCGCCCGGAACGAGGCCTGCCGGCAGTGCGGCACGCAGAACCCCGACCCGGCAGGCGGGGCCGCCGCCTTCCGCGGGCCGCCCGATGGCTTCGCTCGAGGCGCGGCGAGTCAGTTTGAGCCAGGGGCAACGCCGGGGGGGTACAGCAGGTTCATGCAGCGTTACTGCGCCAGCGACGCCGGCGAAAGCGTTCAAGGTTGAATATTGTGACGCGGATGCACCGAGGGACGCGGTGACGCCACAGGACCTGACGGAGTTCAGCCTTGAACGATCGGGCCGCGATCGATTTAAAATTGAACGATCGACAACGTGACAGAAACGCACCGCACGACCCCCTTCGCTCACTCATCGCCGACAGGGGCCCGATAGCAACGTCGGCGTACGCTTCACTCGTTTCGTGGCCCCGTAGGGATTTCCACAGAAGGTTCCAGTGGCCCCCAGTGGCAGGATCTGTCTGGTCACCCGACCCATTTCAGCGCATCCTTCACATGGTCCCATAGGTCTTTCCACAGAAGGTCTCAGTGTGGCAGGGTCCGCATGGTTACCCGCGGCATTTCGGTGCACCTCTCACACGTTTCGTGGCCCCATAGGGGCTTCACACATGGCCCCAATTGCTCCGCACGTCGTGTCAGCTTGTGATTAACAAAAAGTTACTCCCCGCCCTGGGGTTGGTGAAGAGACCCCGTGGAGCGCGATACTTTTTAATCACGCCCGCCAGGGGTTCGTCGCTGGCGCCGCCGAAGGGATCGCGTACCCCCCTGCGTGACAGCCTCAAAACAACTGCCTTTTTTCGTATAAAAGTTTGTATAAAGGGTCGCGCACATCCGCGGCGAATTTTCGTTCCCCCTCTCAGGCGTCGTCGTCGTCGTCGTCGCCGCCGCCGCCGTCATCGTCTTCTTCTTCTTCTTCTTTTTCGTCGTCGTTGTCGTCGTCGTCGTCCTCGTTTTCGTCGTCGCCGTCGTTTTCGTCACCGACTACCGCGGTTTTGCGCAGCACGCACCCCCCCCCATTGGGCATCCGCAGTGCGTCGTCGTCGTCGCCGTCCGTTGTCTTCGTCCTCGTCACGTCATCGTCGTCGTCGTCGTGGTCGTCGACGAAGAGAGCGGCCGCTGCAAACGGGCGCAGGCAGGGCGTGGGACGGCGGCGACGGGCGACAGAGGGGGGGAGGAGGACTACCCGCCTTCCTCGGGTCGGGCGAAAGACTAGGGAAGGAAAGGGAGGGTTGCAAAGCCTGCTGCGCGCAGCTGGTTTCGGTCACCCCGCCGAAGGGCCAGTCCTCGACGCATGGCCGCTTTCGGCGCCAGGAGGCGCATGGAAAATTGGCGACGTGAGCTGTTTGGCACCCCCTTTGCTGCGCCAGCTTTCGTCCAGCCCGCCGTGCCCGCAAGCCCGCATCGGCTCGACAGAAGGAGGGGCGGCCGGGCGTCGGCGCTAATCACCGGCGCCGCCCCGTTGATTTTCAATCTGGCGGGCGCCACGCTTCGATTCGACCGAGCATTGGAAGCGATGTTTTAAAACACGCGCCCCCCACGGATTCGTTAATCACACGCTGACACTATGGTGTTTCGTGGCCCCACGGGGAGTTCCACCGAAGGCCCCAGTGGCGCCGCGCCCCATTTCGCCACACCTTTTCGCGCGCTTCGTGGACACACAGGGAAGTCCGCTGATGGCCCCAGTGGATGCGTCCGCAGGGTGCCCCGCCCCATTCAGCACACCCATCTCACGCTTCGTGGCCCCATAGGGGGCTCTACCGAATGCCCCCATAGGGGGCTCTACCGAATGCCCTAGTAGCTGCGTTCGCGCGGGGCCCCGCCCCATTTGTGCACATCCCGCAAGCGTTTTGTGCGATCTGACGCCTTTGGCGAAGCTAATCAGGATAACATACGAAAGAACAACACGCCGGCTGATGACGTGGATGCCCAAGTGAAACTACAAGAAATCATTGGTGAACGTCTGGTCGGCGACGACGTTGGTGCATCATCTTGCCTGACTCAGTCAATATTTTTGTTTTTTTGCCACACCGGAATATTATAAGTGCCATCTCGCAAGCCGCACGAAGCATACGGACACGGTCTCCGCAATGCTCAGCCTGTGAGTAGCAAGTCCATCTCGACTTCGAGGTCACGCGAGGGACCGAAGTCCAGAACCCAGAGTCGAGGGGCAGTCGATGCTGAATCTCTTAACGTTGGCGTTGGAAATGCGGGCGCCCTCCCCAAGCGTGTCTGAACGATGGCACCAGATGTCCACAATTCTTGCACGGAAAACCTGTGCGCTTGCGTGTCTCAGACGAAACCGCGCCAGTGCGGTACATTGAGAGAAGGGCACGGTCGGACTCCTCAAGAGAAGCCACCCATTTAGCAAATTGCTTGTGATAACTCAAATCCACATCCACGTCGTCGATATCATCTGCGTCGTGACGGTCACGCTGCACAACCTGGAGACACCGGATACGTGCGATAGCTCGTATGGTACGCAAGGCAGCCTCAGCCGAGGCCCAGAACCTCCATCTGTCGTCGACCAGGTTCTTCACCGCCTTGTGTACTCTATGATCGTCCGAGGGATTCACTTCCAGGAGTAGGCCTCGTTGGTCACTGTAGCGGATACACTGCAACCTGAGAGCCTGCGCGTGGTGTCATACCCGTCTCCAGAAAGCTGGACCAAATAAGCTTCGTACCAGTCGCATTCTTGATGGCAAAGGTAGCATTCGAATGTATTGGCTGCAATAAAAATTCTGGAACCACCATATCTGTCCATACACCACCATGTGCAGCTGGTCCTCCAGACGGCCCTTGCCAACGACTTGGTCATGGCCGCTGGTTGTGGTACCACCGGTGGGGAGGCCCACAACCATAACCGTGTCAGATATGCCATGGCCATCTTCAACCTGACTTGATTCGCTCCATGGATAGCGGCAGGCACTGAAATACCATGAGCAAGTTCCTGCCAACCTCTTCGAGGTAGTATAGGGTGTACTGCATTCGTCGGATAACATTCAACACCCAGGTCTTCAATGAGCTTCGAATGCGCGTCGTGAGCTGACCATACCTGTCGTTTGGTCGCGTTCCCCTGGTACCCGATGCCCGTGTCGAACCTCTGGGTAGCTTCCAGGTCGTCTTTGAGTATGTCTGGACTCTGCGCCACGAGGGACCTGTCGTCCATGAGTAGGTGATTCTTGCATAACGGCTGCCATGGAGCCAACGTGGATCTCATCGCAGATGGGGCCACCGAGTCACCTTGTGGAAGACCGCAATGTGGTGGAATAGCGTCTGCGAGTTCACCTTGTATGCTGCACACCCTGGGACCTGACCAAGCTGCCAGGCAGGTATACAGAACTGCGTCGGGTAACTCTGATCGATCCAATGTTTCTAGCGCAATCGAGTGAGAGATGCGGCCGTAGGCTTTCGAAAGGTCCAGTTCCGCCCCGTCGGTCCCATCAGCACAGTCCGCCAGCCATCTGGATATAGGATGGGGTACTGCGCTTCCCTTCTTGTTCGCCCAGTGGTTCTCAGGAGGGCCAGGGGTGGCATTCGCAAGTGCTCGGAGCCAAGTTCTGAGAAGGACCGATCCGACCGCAATGGGCCTGGGGCCTGCTTCGCCTTTCGGTAGAATTGCAACTCTCCATCCGAAAATCAGGCTGAGGGTTTCGTCGGGTAGCCGCCCTTTCGGGCGGACCGCCTCCTGGTTCGTCAGCACCCACAAGTCATACAGCTCGCGGGTAATCTGCGGGAGCATCTTGAGCAGAATACGTTGTTCCCCGAACGTCCAATTATCCAGGCTTGGGCAGCCCTTCGACAGCTTGATAGCGTCCAAGAGCTCCTCGTAGGATGCGGTGTCCAGTCCTGAGGCTTAGAAGACTTCGGGAACGTGGTGCTCTGCACATGTTTCTTCCAAGCGTCAAGGTACGGTTAGTCGTCATAGTCTGGTGGGTCCCAGAGTTGCTTCCATTGATCCCTCATCTCATGCACGGTACATGATTGTGATGGGAGCGTTGTAGTAAGCCGCCAGATATTTGAAGACCATTCTGAGAAACGTTGTCTGTACTGTCTGGCGCTGTTCTCCTGCAGGCGTCGTTGCTCGATGTTGATGCCCGAGGAGAGGGAATACGCCGGTCGCTGGTAGATGGAGCAGGTGAGGAAAGTCAAGTGTTGCTTTCGCCACCTGCTTATAGTGTGTCGTACCCAACGTGCTTGTGCCCAGTACGCCTTGTCGCAGGTGCCCAGCGAGCCGTCGATGTAGACGAAGTAGGCGTCGTTGCGCAATGGACTGGTCCAGCCTTTAGGCTGGTGAGTGTCTCGTAGGCCTGGTGGTTGGAGTGGAACCTTTGCCTCGCTCGGCCGTCGTTTCCATCGTAGCACACCCTCGTTCCGCGGCCACGATCATAGCATGTTCAGCTCTCTCGTGCCAATATTTCCACTGATCCACTAGGTCTGGCTCCTGGAGGTCATCGACATCTGGAGGTCCAAAGTCAGTGTCCACAAGTTCCACGGGCACCCCATGGTACTCTCGTGCATGGAGCGGTCCTGCTCATGGTCGCCTCCTTTCAAAAAATTGTCGGTTTCTTCGCAAGGCCAGGCTTTTTGGGGTGCACCCCGTTCCGCGTTCTGACGCCGCGGGTTAGCGAGAATGCGACAGTCGCACGCCGCTCTCTCTTTTTTTATGTTTGTTCACGGACGCGACTGTGGTCAGGGGTAACGTTAGGGGAGGGTTCGTCGACCTTCAATCGTCGATGCATCGCCTTAGGAGATCCGAATAAGAAAACACACATACATATAAACTGTTGGCGTTCCGCGCGAATTTCTTGGATCCGCGCCTGGGCCGCCGGGCAGCGCCTCCAGCGCCGCCCCTGGCGCGCTCCGCGCGCCAGGGAGGCGGGTCCAGCGTAGATCCAAGAATTCCGCGCGGAGCGCCAAAAGTCTATGTTTATGTGATTTGTCGTTATTATCATTTCTTTTTTTTTTTCTTCTTCTTCTTACTATTATTCTAGGGAGGGTCCCTCTGGTGGGGCTGGGCCTTTCTCCTTTTCCGAACAACTGCAAACGGTCGTTGAAGAGGTGGGTTGCCTCTTTTTGCCTTGGTCGGGCTCCTGGGAACATTTCACGGACTCCCGGGTCGTCATAACATATTCAGGCTGAACATTTGGTCCCCGCCAGGTTGACGAGATTCTTGTTGCCAGTTTTTTGTTCGACGTCAGAGATATGGGTCCATCCCGTCATCGGCCCACTCTTTCTCCCATCAAGGGGGGCCTAGGGTCATCAGAGGTAATTTCCGCGGCGCGCGTGCTGGACTTCAGCCACGTTTGCACCGTAATGTGTTGTTCGGTGGCTGGCGTAAGTTAGCGGTTCGGGCTGCGAAAATGAGCGGACTGGAGGTCAGAAGTTCGCGGTTGTTGTGTCGGTGGGGCGCGCCCAGTCTCTTCTATATCTCATCGCGCCAACATCGCAGAGCAGATTTCGTTCGGAAAAGGATGGGGTGGGCCCCGAGTGTCCTGGAGAATTTCGTTCCGGATTTCGAGCTGAATTTCGCGCGGATTTTTTTGGTCAGGAATGAAGACCAAAAAGAATCCACGCGAAAATCATTTCGTCTTTCGCTCGCCGCTTCGTGCAACAATCCAAGCGATCCTTGCAGAAATCCGCTGCAGCACGTCTGCAAGGCCGGCGCAATGACTCGTCGGACTGGCCATTTGCCCCCACAGGTTTCGTCGTTGCCCCCGGATGGAAGAAGGGTGCTGGAAGCGAGGGTCCATGTGGCCCTCCACGAACGGCCAGAAGGCTGACATGATGCTCCTCACGGCTCGCTTGCTCGAACCCACAGGGTCCTCACAGTCCAAGTTGTAGAGCACGAACCAGTAGCGCACCCCCACAGGACCGTTCCCTGGGGAAACGTCTTTCGTAGATCAATATCATGGGACTAGCGGGCCAGGCCCCTAGGCCGCGACCTCGCGGATATGGAGCGTTTTCTTGTGGATGCCCAGCGCGGAACGTCTCCAGGCGACCGCGTATCCGCGGGAACGCGCCCTGGAATCCAGACCGATCCCCAGGGCGCGGATACGGATATTTTCGCCGCTCTTGACGTGCTCGAACACATTGGGTCCTCACTGTTGTAAAGCACGGAACGATGTTGCCCCCACAGGGCCGTTTTTGGGGGAGCCACGTGCTTCCACCGCTGGGCCCAGCTTCAGCGCAGAGCGCGGAGCGGTCTCTTGCCCCGGCGCGCTTGGCAAACCGTTCCTTGATGAATGAGTTTGGCAGGTGAAGGCACCGATACCGCCACCAAGGCCTCGGTTTCGCCTTCGTGCTGCCTTTCGGGAGGCCCTCGTCGCCACCAGCTGGATTCGTCTCGAGATTTTGACCAGGAAGCACCCCGGGAGAGGTCCAGGGATCAGCGGCAGGGGTACCTCTCTCTGTTTCCCCAGACGTTGGCTTTCCAGGTACGGTTAGAGACACGTGGTTGTTCGACGTGCTGGGGTCAGCGAGGCTCTCGCGCTATGACCTGTTGTTTCAGCGGTGCTGGGAAAGGTCGGACAGACCCAGGAGCAGGACACCTTCAGGGTGCCCCGGGTTTCTTGGGTTTCGATGGTTTTGCTACAGAAAGCGCGACGCCCCCACACCAAAGCTCGATGGACGCCCTGGGGTCTCAGGGTTGGGTTTCATGTGGAAGGTTTCTTGTGGTCAAGTTCCTAGTGCAAATTGTTCCAGAGCGTTCCGGCACGCTCCCGGGGCGTTCTGGAGCTCTTTGGGACGGCCGCGGCGCCCGATGCCATCCCGCAGGCCCGCCGGCTCTCGGAGATCCCCAGTTTTGAGCCTCGTCCGGATTTGTCTTCGCCCTGCCTTCCCCTTTCGATGATCCTCAGGGCGTGTGTTAGCCCACTGTGCGTTTACTCCGTTCAACCCAACCAGTCGGTCATCACAACGCCTACGTCGCAGTGAAGGGCCTCAATGGGCAAACACACGTTGGCGCCAACACACGTTCTGAGGATCATCGACCCTTACAGTGGAAGCCCATGCCAAGAGGAACCCTGCTTGCCTCCAGGGTGCCCTGGGTTTTCTGGGCTTCGATGGCTTTGCGGTGGAACGCGGGACGTTCCCACACCAAAAATCAAGGGACGCCCTGGGGTTACAGGGTTGGGTTTCTTGTGGAAGGTGTCTTGTGGTCGGGCTCCTACTATATTTCAGTGGCGCTGGAACGCGAAGTGCTGTCTCATGATGCTGCTGCTCTTTTCCGACTCGGCTGTGGGTTTCCAGGTGTCTCCGAGCCCGAGGACGCCTTGCCTAGAAAGTGCAGCAAGCCACGGTTCAGGCCTCCGAGGTCCTGCAGATGTTGTTGCACGGGCTTGCAGCAAGCCGCGGTTCAGGTCTCCGAGGTCTTGCAGATGTTGCTGCAGGGGCATGGGATGCTTACCGCTCCACGTCTCCCAGGCTCAGACTCTGTGACAGCGACTTTGGGCAACCACGCTGCCCACTCTATCAGTTACTACGTGTAAGTCTGGCCTGTCCCTCTACATCAGAGCGTGAATTACCTACCCCGCTTTCGCTTCCAGGCAAAACCAAGCCATACCACGCGCCTCCTCGTCAAGCGGCCTGACCAGTACAGGCTGCAATTTGGCATCGTTTGGTATCTCTTGGAAGCGAGGGTGGTCAAAAGCGAGGTAGGTTTGTTCTCCCCCTACTACAGGAGGGATATTCAAGATAGTTAAACAAAAGTGAAGAGACAATGTGTTGACTATTTTTGAGTATTTGTTGAGTAGATTTTGGGTACTATCTATTGTTCGCCCAAAATCCTCCTGTAGGGGGACACGCCCGACTTAAATGTACGTGCCAGTTTCCCTTGCTTTCTTATGCGCACTCTTGGAGGCAAGGTCAAAGGTCCGCGCATGGGTAACATCGTTGTATGGTCGGTGGGATGTCCACTTCCCATTGCTCTCGGTCCTCCAACAACAACAAGAACAGACCCACACTGCGACAGCAACGGTGGATCTTTACAACTTCAGGTCCCTGGGTACTGACAGCGTGGCAGATGGCATAGGGCTATCGCCGTTCTTTGCTCTCCAGGTCCAGAATGTTGCAGGGTGATGGAGTCACCGTTCCTGCGCTTTCGCGGCCTAGAAAGTGCCGCTGGCGCACCGGGACCACCGTTCCAGGCCTCGCATGTCCAGAACATGCGGCAGGGGTGCAGGATTCTTACCATTCTGGATAGCGAAGGCCTTGTGGCTGGTGCCGCCGACCCTGAAGATGAGGACGCTGACCACGACGAGGTAGAAGGAGAAGAAGTAGGACGAGCAGGGGGAGGAGCCGCATGAGGACTCGGGGGTGGTAGTGGTGCCCGCAGGTGTAGGATTCTTACCATTCTGGATTTCCCAGGTACAGACATCGGAGCAAACGATTACCAAACATCAGTATACACAAGTAGGAGGAACACCTGAATCCTTGCAGCATGTGCTTGGGTTTCGTTACTCGTTCATGGACGGGTCAAGAGCTTGCCCTTCCAACGCTACGTGTCTCGACCACACGCACACACCCACCGTGCAGTCTAACGCGTCCCAACGTGCCATCGTGTTGATGCCTGACATGCAACTCGGGATTGGACTACAGTGAGTATATGCGGATGCGCCGGGACGCCCTTTCATTGTGTTCAATGCGGAGATTTAGTATATGCGATTCCGCCTCAAGCCAGGCAGCCATCAGCAGAGGCATAGGTAGCCTAGTGGCCGGGTTGCACGTATCGAGAAGTGTTGGGAACATCTGAGGCACGACATTTTGTCTCTTCTTCATGTTTGTGCCTGTTCATTGCTATTGAGATTCTCTGCTGCATGGGCATTCGTGTCTTCGGCGCCTGAACGACGTATAACGCATGCTGCGGAGTGCTCCAAACTACTCGAGGATGATGTGTCATTGGTTCAGGTGTCAAGGGGACTCGGTTCGACGGTGGGTGAAGTGTATCGCACGGGTTTCAACAGTTTGGTGGAATATTGTGACTCTGTCGCAGGTACATAGGTATCGCTCGGAAGCTACTCAGGGAACTACGGAGTCTCCGAGTTGACCATTAAGTCTACATGGGCACAACAGCATCTGGAGGTTGGGGCGTCCCCCAGACTGACCGCTGCAACTGCAACGCTGGAGATCCAGTATCTGCAATGCGGACCACAATATTCAAACTTGGCAGCGGTGAGCGTACACATGCTACGACGTTTGCGAAGCGGTCGCCTGTCCGCTGACCATCACCATGCCACCCGAGGTCCTCAGGGACCCTCATGTGACGGACCTGGACGGGGTTCGGTTCAACGTGATCCAAGCAGGGGCCCACAACCTTCTGAGGCTTCCGCGCGAGACAGTCTCCAGTGGCGGTCCTCCGCCATAGCTGGAGGTGCTGGGCAGAGCTGAGGAGGAGCGAGCTTGTGCTGACGCGCACGTGAGGGAGCTGCTCATCCGTGGCGCTTGGCTGCAGGAGTCTGGTAGCCTCTCCTTCCGCACCGTCGGGTCCAGCTGAAGGCGCAGGGGTCGAACATAAGCGTGGTCGATATGTTCGGCGTCATAAGGCTAGCCAGCATCGTCGAGGAGGGGACGCTGCCCGGTGCTTCGAAGAGCAATGCAGGCTACGGGAAGATCTGCAGGCTGATCTTCCTGACAGAGAATTTGCGGTTCCCAGCCGCGGTTCGGACCGTGAAGTGGTTGAGCAGGCAGGTGCCAGAACCCCCCACTCCCACCAAACCCACCCCCTCAAGCGATCCAACGCCCCCACGCCCGGCGAAAGATCGCCCATTCCTACACCCCAACGCGATGCACCCCCCGCGCTCATTGAACATGCAGCCCACCGCGAGAGTGGAGGGGACGCCGCAGATGTCAACAGCAAGTCACGCCGCAGGGATCCGAGCAGCCACCAGAGACAGCTCGACCAGCAGGGCCAGCACAACCGTGGTTATCGTCGTCGTTGCTGTCGCCGTCGTCTTCGTCGTCGTTCCGACCAGCAACCACGCAAGCGCAATCCCTGGAGCCTTCCCAGGGCTTGTCATGGCCATTCCGCCGAGCCGCGTGCCGCCGTGGAGACGTGAGCTGCCTCTGGAGTGGCGACGGCGACTCCGCCGACGCCGAGGCCGCCGTCGCCGATGCTGTCGTCACCGCCGCCGTCGCCATTGTCGGCGTCGTCTTCGCTAACCAGGGCGCTGCAAGCTGCCCGAGGGGGAGCATCCCTCCCCCACGCAAGGGTGGCACAGGACTCCTTTCCACAGGTACTCTGGGCACCTCTCGTCTTCGTTTCGTGGCTGGCACACTATAGAACGATTCTCGCCCACCGGCACCGGCACCGGCACCGGCACCGGCACCGGCACCGGCAACCGGCACCGGCACCGGCACCGACACCGGCACCGGCACCGGCACCGGCACCGGCACCGGCACCGGCACCGGCACCGGCACCGGCACCGGCACCGGCACCGGCACGGGCACTGGCAGGCACCGGCACGGGCACCGGCACCGGCACGGGCACGGGCACCGGCACCGGCACCGGCACTGGCGCCTGCGCCGGCGGCATTGGCACCGGCACGGGCACCAGCGCCGTCGCCGTCGCCAGCGCCAGCACCGGCACTGCACCCGCACCCGCAACCGCACCGGCACCGGCCCTGGGACCAGCACCGGCACCGGCGCCGGCGCCAGCACTGGCACCGGATGAAAAACATCATTGACATTGAACATCATGACATTTCCCAAACAGTGCTTGCACTTAGGGGGCCTTCTCTCTTCTTTCCTAGTATTAGCTGGGTCGTCTGAGGGGCGGTCTGGCGGCTCTCTCCTCCTCGCCGATGCCGCCCTGTCGCCGCCCGTCGTCGTGTGGGCTTGCGGGGCGGTCTGGTTTTTCCGTCCTTGCCGTCGCCCCCCCTTGCTGCGTCGTCGCCGCCTGTCGTCTTGGCCTGAGGGTCGGTCTGGCGGTTCCTTGCTCGTCGCCGTCACCGTCCCGTCGCCGCCTCCTCGTCGCTGCCCTGTGCGCCCCCCCAGCGGTTGCAATCCAATCGGTTGCAAGCCAATCAAGTGCAAACCCAGTGGGATCGATCGCAGTCCAATCAATGGTAAAATTATGCAAACGCAGTTCCCTACATAAAAAATATTAGCAGTTTCGTGGGACCCATGGGGTACGACGACAACATCAACACGAAGGATAAGCTTATCGAGCGAGTAAGTACGCACGAAAGGGCAGACGAAAGAAAGGAGGAGGGAGGACAGGTGCTCAGGAAACGAAGCCTTGTAAATAGTACGGGTTGTTGATACTCTCTTCGATCTGGCGGGGCCCCGCTGGAAGGGGGGAGGCCTACGAAACCTGGTAAAGAGTAATGCTGTCCGCGACCCTCCTCGTTCAAGCGAGTCCTCCTCCTCCTCCTCGTCGTCCTGCTCCTCCTCGTCCTCCTCATCCTCGGCATCATCATCATCATCACCACCAGCATCATCGTCGTCATCATCAGCATCATCAGCAGCATCGTCGTCACCCCGTCGTCGTCGTCATCATCAGCATCATCGTCATCATCAGCAGTATCAACATCATCAACATCATCATCATCGTCAGCATCATCGGCATCATCATAACCATAATCGTCATCCTTATCATCGTCAGCATTATCATCATCGCCAGCGTCATCGTCATCATCATCATCGTCGTCGCCACCATCGTCATCATCATCATCAGCATCGTCATCATCATCACCATCACCGTCCTTGGCATCATCATCGTCCGCATCATCGTGGACGTCATGATCATCAACATCATCGTCGTCATCATCATCAACAGCACCAGCAACGTCAGCATCAGCAGCAGCATCGTCATCATCATCACCAGCATCTGCATCATCCTCGTCGTCGTCGCCATCGTTGTCATCATCGTCATCGTCATCATCATCATCGTCATCATCATCATCATCATATTCACCGTTATCGCCGTCGTTACCGTCCATCACCATTATCGCCATCGTCATCGTCATCGTGAACAGCAGTATAACCATCGTCATCACCATCATCATGATGAAGCCTTCCTCATCGCAGATCTACCCCTCCTCCTCACCCTCCTCAGTGGGAGGAGTAGGACGTGAGATGGATAGGTCATGTTCTCCCCTCCTCCTCACCCATGTCAGTGGGAGGGGCACGAAACCATTTAAATAGTATGGGTTTCCGATACCCTCCTCGCTCAGACGGGGCCTCCCTGGAGAGGTGATAGGGGCACGAAACCATTTAAATAGTATGGGTTTCTGATACCCTCCTCGCTCAGACGGGGCCTCCCTGGAGGGGTGGGAGGGGCACGAAACCATCTAAATAGTATGGGTTTCCGATACCCTCCTCGCTCAGGCGGGGCCTCCTTGGAGAGGTGGGAAGGGCACGAAACCATGTAAATAGTATGAGTTTCCGATACCCTCCTCGCTCAGGCGGATGGAAAGGGCACGAAACCATGTAAATAGTATGGGTTTCCGATACCCTCCTCGCTCAGGCGGGGCCTGCCTGGAGGGGTGGGAGGAGCACGAAACCATGTAATCTTTCTATTAATTTCCGATACCCTCCTCGCTCAGGCAGGGCCTCCCTGGAGAGGTGGTAAGGGCACGAAACCATGTAAATAGCATTGGTTTCCGATACCCTCCTCGCTCAGGCGGGGCCTGCCTGGAGGGGTGGGAGCAGTACGAAACCATGCAATCTTTATTAATTTCCGATACCCTCCTCGCTCAGGCAGGGCCTCCATGGAGAGGTGGGAAGGCACGAAACCATGTAAATAGCACGGGTTCCCGATTCCCTCCTCGCTCAGGCGGGGCCTCCCTGGAGGGGAGGGAGGGGCAGGAAACCATGTAAATAGCATGGGTTTCCGATACCCTCCTCTCTCAGACGGGGCCTCCTTGGAGGGGTGGGAGGGGCACGAAACCATGTAAATAGTATGGGTTTCCGATACCTTCCTCGCTCAGTCAGGCGGGGCCTCCCTGCTGGAGTGGTGGGATACCCTCCTCGCTCAGGCAGGGCCTCCATGGAGAGGTGGGAATGGGCACGAAACCATGTAAATAGCATGGGTTTCCGTTACCCTCCTCGCTCAGGCGGGGCCTCCCTGGAGGGGCGGGAGGGGCACTGCTGGGAGGCGGGAGGCGGGAGGGAGAAGGAGACGATGTTCTGGGAAAACAAGAAACGGCACCAGCACCGGCCACCGCCACCAGCACCGGCACCGGCACCGGCCCCGGCACTGGCACCAGCACCAGCTACCTGCACCGGCGCTGGCCACCAGCACGGGCACCGGGGCAAGAATCGTTCATGCCTTGGCTGGCAGTATCGCTAGCCGCGCCACATAAGGCACTCTGGAGTCAACGGATCGGACCCCGCTCCTGGAGTGAAAATACAGTGCAGCTTTCGCCCACGTTGTCGTCGCCCTCGTCCTCGTCCTCGCCCTTCCGACACGCCGCCCGCCGCGGCGAGACCGCGCCAGGCAGCGCCGCCGCCGCGGAGTCCGCGTACGCGTCGAAGCCGGGGGACTGGACCTGCCCTAGCTGCGGCGACCTCCAGTTCGCCAGGATGGCCCTTCTGCGCCCTCCTCTCAGAAACCCAAATCATCCGGGGTAACTCGGATCAGGGCTAGCTCGGGTTCGTTTTTCGGGAATGCGAGCCCGAGTTACCCCGGGCCCGAGTCACCCCGGATAGTTCGGGCGTCCAGAGCCCCAAATCATCCGGGGTAACTCGGATCAGGGCTAGCTCGGGTTCGTTTTTCGGGAATGCGAGCCCGAGTTACCCCGGGCCCGAGTCACCCCGGATAGTTCGGGCGTCCAGAGCCCCAAATCATCCGGGGTAACTCGGATCAGGGCTAGCTCGGGTTCGTTTTTCGGGAATGCGAGCCCGAGTTACCCCGGGCCCGAGTCACCCCGGATAGTTCGGGCGTCCAGAGCCCCAAATCATCCGGGGTAACTCGGATCAGGGCTAGCTCGGGTTTTTTTTTATTCGGGAATCCGACCCGAGTTACCCCGGGCTCGAGTTACCCTGGATAATTCGGGCGCCCAACTCTTCGTCCTACAGCCAAGGCGCGGAGATAAGGACAACCTTGGGCTCAGGAAGGGCTCTGGCCTTCGGGGCGCTCCTTAGGTTCAGAGCATGGAGCCCATGCACGGCCGATGCTGCCCGTGGCCAGGAAAGCCCCTTGGTTCCTGATTCAGCGTTTCCTCCTCCTCCCCTGTTCCTCCGCGTCCTCCTCGTCCTCGTCCACCTCGTCCTCCTCGTCCTCGAACTCCCCTGTTCCTCCTCGTCCTCCTCGTCCTCGTCCTCCTCGTCCTCCTCGTCGGATTCCCTTCGGGGATCATCCGTTAAAATTGGAACGATACAGAGAAGATTAGCATGGCCCCTGCGCAAGGATGACACGCACAAATCGAGAAGTGTATACAATTTTTCAGAGGACGCTCCGCCTCCTCGTCCTCCTCGTCCGCGAACTCCCGCTCATCCTCCTCGTCCTCCTCTGCCCCTGCTCTTCCACGCGGCGGGGCGCAGTCCCTGCGCGCTCCAGTTGGGTGCCGGCGCGTTCCACCAACGCCCCGTGCCGGCCCCCCAGGGACGGCTGCTGCACGCAGCAGGCGACAGCTACCCCAAGGGGGGAGGGACGCGCCGATGGGGGCCCATACGCGGGCAAGATTTATCTCCGTATCTACTGCGTCTGGGATGTTCTGGGAAGGGGCGCCAAAAAACCGAAGCGCAGTGGATAGTGAAGCCAACATTTCGCCTCTACGGGGTCCTGAAATTATTTTACCCATATCCACTGCGCCTCGGGCGTCAGTGGAAGGAAGCCCAGAACTCCAAGCTACAGTGGGTATGGATGTACATCTTGCCCGCACTGCACCTTGCTCGGCGGCCAGCCTGGGGGGCAAGTGTGAAGGGGCGGTCCTTTTCAGAAGGCTCGGTAGTCCCCCGGCCCTCTGAGAAGTTTTCTAAAAGCCTTCCCACAGTTCCTCGGAACGCGTGAGGGCTTCTGAGAAGCCCCGCCGCCTTCTGAGAGGGCCTTCTCCGTACTCCCTCCCCCCTCGCCCGCCGCCCGTCCGAGTCGTGGCACGAAGGGAGGAGGTGGAGGAGGAGGAGGAGGAGGAGGAGGAGGAGGAGGAGGAATGGGAGGAGGAGGAGGAGGAGGAGGAAGCGGAGGAGGAGGATGAGGAGGATGAGGTGGAGGAGGAGGAGGAAGAAGGAGGAGGAGGAGAAGGAGGAGAGGGAGGAGGCGGAGGAGGAGGAGGAGGAGGATAGCAAGGAGGAGAGAAGGAGGATGAGGACGAGGAGGAAGAAGAAAAGGACGAGGAGGGGGGGGGGGGGGAGGGGAGGACAAGGAGGAGGAGGACAAGGAGGAGGAGGAGGAGGACAAGGAGGAGGAGGACAAGGAGGAGGAGGAGGAGGATGAAAAGGAGCAGGAGTAGGAGGAGGAGGAGCAGGAGGAGTAGGAGTAAAACAAAGAGGAGGAGGAGAAGGAGGAGGAGGAGGAGGATAACAAAGAGGAGAACAAGGATGAGGAGGAGGAGGAGGAGGTGGAGGAGAAGGATGAGCAGGAAGAGGAAAAGGACAAGGAGGAGGAGGAGCAGGAGGAAAAGGACAACGAGGAGGGAGGAGGAGGACGAGGAGGAGGAGGAGGAGGAGCAGAAGGAGGAGGAGGAGGAGGAGGAGGAACGGAAAAGGAGGAAGAGGAGGATGAAAAGGTCAAGGAGGAGGAAAAGGACAAGGATGAGGGAGGAGACGGAGGAGGAGCAGGAGGAGCAGGAGGAGGAAAAGAGGGAAAAGGAGGAAGAGGAGGAAGAGTCGCAACGAGCCCTGCTGGCAGGTGCGGGCGACGATTGGGGGGTTCGTGGTCGAGCGCTTGTCGCCGACCGGCGCTACCCGGGAGCTTGGCCGGGCACGCGCGAGAACGGCGCAGCCTGCCTCCCTGCGACCGCCGCCGCAGCCAGGCGCCGCCCGCCGCCCACGAGTCCCAGCGGCGCTCCAGGGCAACGCCGCGCGGGCCGTGCCCGCGGCCTCGCCGCCGCCGCTGCGCGCCCTCGCCTCCTCCTCCTTTCCTCCTCTTCCTCCTCCTTTTCTTCCTCTTCCTCCTCTTCCTGGTCGGCGTTGGAGGCTCAGGCACTGGGAGGCCCGACGGAGAGAAGAGTTGCCGAAATTCTTTCACACGACCGCCCAGCAATCGCACGGGTCAGAGAGGGAGTTTGGGGGGCATGGCAGATGGATGGTGGTTGCAGTGCTATCGATATGTGCATTGGTGAAAGTAGTATTATAGAATTCGCTGGCGGCGAATACCACGGACAGGCTGGAAGACATTAGCAGTGCACTGCGAGAGTTGGATGTGATTGCAGTGGGCTGGTCCAGAGCCGATGAAGAAGACGATACGCATATATCATGTGGCGCTGCATTTCGGGGCACAGACGGGAAAATTGATCAACAACTCATGTGGTACGACGCTCCTGGTATCCAATGAGATGATGAAAGACAAGGCCTTCCACGCGCAGTATTCACCACCTGCCCAACTGCGAGGGAGAACGGCGGGGGTCAGATTGCGGACGAGAGAGGGCACACGACATCACAATCTTCGCAACGTATTACCGCCACATAGAGGGTGCCCAAACAATCGGGTTATCTTGAAGTATATGAAGTGTGTAGAGCAGAAGCGTGACGACACAGGTGGCAGATCTACTACCGTTGTGGGAGGGGACATACAGCCAGTTGGGGATGCACCGGGCAGGCAGCAGGGACGTGGTGGTCAGCAGGCACTGTTCGGGCGAACGTGCAGCAGCATTGGGACCAGTGGCCACGGAGGTGGAGAACGACAACGGCACAGCATTCAGGGATTTTTTGTGTACACGGCTTAGTGTCAGTGATCACGACTTTCATAGACTGTGGGCCGACCTACTCCTGCGTGAAAGACGAGAAAATGAGGACGAGCAGAATAGACCACATAGCGATACCGTCGGGGGCCCTACCCCACGTTTGAAGGTGCGCTGCGTTGAGGGGGGTGGCAACGCACATACATAGTATAAGAGCGACGTGGCACAGAAAACACATTTTTTGGGTATGGGCATCGGACTGCAGCACCAATTCCATTTCTCGAGCAAGCACCGACACCCAAGAGCAGACAGCGAAGTGGATCGCCACATGCGGATGGAACGCCTGACGAATGGTCGCCTGATGGCGGACTTCCTGAGCGCGGCCGGCCGCCACCCGCAGGCCGCCCTGCCTCAACAGCCAGGAGGGGCATGGGCGAGGTCTTCTCGGAGTGCGACCCGGGCTCGTCCTTCAGTTCTCCGCGGAGATGCATTATCGCGGTTCTATATGAGTGCAACCCAGGAGGAACCTGCCGAGCCCCCAAGAGATGCATGAGCGAGGTTCTCTCGGAGCGTGACCCAGGGGGGGATTTCGGCAGAGGAAGAATCGGCAGAACTACAGGGGCGCCCCACGGCAGACCAGATGCGGAAGAAATGGGGCGAGGCGGGTGGGAATTCCATGACAGGTGCATCACTCACCGAGAAGGAGCAGCGAGGGCAAGGGGGTGACCGCATTCCATGCACTGCGCCGTCTTCCTCCTGGCAGCAAGGGCGAAGCACAGAGCGGGCGCGGTGGATTCCGACGCGCAGGAGAAACTGCGGGAAGTCAATGGGGGGGCTGGCGAAGATGCAACGCGCGCTGCGCAGACGCCGGGCAGGCCTAGACACGAACATGAAAACAAGGAGCGCAATAACTATGTTGGTCATACGAGAGCAACATCTTCAGCGAGACGCACAGGCACGGGCAGACATGCCAAAGGGGGGAAAAGGAGCAGCAAAGATGCACTACTTCTCAGCGAGGACATGGCGGATCACAGATAACTGACTCCTACAACTGGGCAACCGCCCCCGCGAAGAGGGGCTGGCAGCCGAACCGATCGACTTGGTAGAGTGTAGAGCAGGAGCAGGAGCGCGACGAGGTCGTGGCAGAGAAATGCCACCCCCATTGGGCATGGTGTTGAACGCCCAAGTGGAGAGGGATAAAAGAGACATGTTGAATTATTCCAGTGGGGCGACAGCGAGGGGGGCTTTCCTTCCGCGGGGAGTGCCAGTTGCACCAGCAAGGATGACGCAAGAACCCACAGTCAACCTGGTAGACCCCGGGCAGCTGAGCAAGCGCGGGAGGCGGGGGGGCGGAGAGGCGCAGCTCGCTATACAAACACGGAGCCGGAAGGTCTATATTGCGCAAAATGGGTTGGACATTAGGCAGAGCGCCGGGCAGGGCAGACAGGGGCGACGACGGTGAAGCACGACAGGCGACGGGCAAAACATCGCATCGCCCAGGGAGACATGAGAAAGGAGGTTTGGGATCGTCGGCGTCGGAGAGAGCAGCGAGCATGAAGCGCGGGGGCGAGCTAGAGGACATCTTCATCAAGTGTCGCCAATCTCCAGCTACTCCATTGGATTGGCACAGGTCGATCTCCTTCTCTGCAGGAAAAAGGCAAGTCACGCGCGCGTCGATCTCCTTCTCTGCAGGAAAAAGGCAAGTCACGCGCGCACATTGCACAAAGGAAATGGCTTTTCATATAGGCATCCACTTCAGAGGGGACATCGAGGCACCCAGGCTGGGCGCAGGGGGCGGCCTAGAAATATGTCGAGAGAGAACGCGATTATCTGCGTCGAAACTACGCAGCGGGGGGCGAGGCAGGCAGGCGCGATCACTATCGCCAGCAACTGCGGCCCCCAGAAAATTCGCGGGCACGAGGCGAAACCTCCTGCTGGCATCAGTCTTCGCCGCGTCGCAAGAGGGGGACCTACCATTCGCTTTCGAGGCGCTACGCGACGCGTCTATGAGCATGGAATGCGCGGGCGACTGGCCGCGTGCAAGGACCGCGCGAGGGGCGCGACTGACTTCGCTTTGCGTCCGAGGCAGCGCAGTGGCACCTGCAACTTCCACGCGGAGCAATGGCGCCAGGAGGAGTGGGGGGGCGAGATGCAGGTGGCATATTATACAGGTGGCACATTATACAGTGGACCCAGTCAACGAAAGAGAGCACGACCCCGCCCCCGACATTTTCACGGGCGACATTGCCAAGATTCACGCAGCGGTCTCGTCGGGGCGGACCCCGCTGGAGATTGGAGTTAGCGAGGTAATCTTGGGGCCCCAGTCGGGCCATGGCGACGGCGGGGATTTCTCTGCTTACCCTGGCTTCCAGTTCCAATCGGCCCCTGGCGGAACAAAGGCCACCCCGGGCCGCCCAAGACCCCGCGCGAGGAAACATGCAGAGCACATCAATGCCTCCACGCAGCGCCTAGAGCGCAAGCTGAAGAGAGGAGGTTGGAGCCCGGGCCCAGCCGAGACCAACCGCCCGGCGGCTCTTCGAGGACCGGGGCGGGGCGGGGCCACAAGGCAATGTCAGGAAGAGGAGAGGGTCGAGGGCACGCCGACGAGGGAGATGACCGAAGTGGGGCCATCCTACCAAGAGGTCAAGGATGCGCGTGAGAGATCAGGAGGTGGTGCGAGGCCGCGCAGGTGACGCGCAGACAACGCGGGCGATCCTGGCATTCAAATACCACAGACGAGGTAGAGAAGGAGATGCTCCAGGCGCTCGTTCGGGGAGCAGGCCTGAGTAGATTGAAGGCATTCGTATTGGAGGAGCACCACTTGAAAGCATTCGAAAGTACGATGGTAGTAGTTTTGATGGGGAGTTGCAGGAGGCAGGATGAGCTGGGCAGGGGCAGATGGCATGACCAGGCGCTTCGCCAATACGGAGGTTTCCAGGATATGGGGGGCGCCGCGCTGCTCGGGGGCACTGGGGGCGCGCAGACCGCGGCGGCGCAGACAATGGGCAAAATGCTCAGATGTGTTTGGCAGTGCGTTGGCAGCAGTTTTTGGCGCGTCGAAGCTTGGCAGCCTCTGCCAGATCAGGAGATTGGAAAATCGATGGGCATGCGAAGCATCTAGAATCTACGCCATGGGACATGCAGGTGGCCGAGGATGTCCAGGCGCTGGCAGAGGTCAGCGAGGAGGCGGGGGGCTGGTGCCCGAGGCGGCAGTCAGGCATCTCGATATTCAAGAAGGGCACGAGTGGAAGCTTGGATCGGGGCGGACCCCAGTGTCCTACGCCACGGTGGGAGGAGAAGTGGTGGCTTAGTTCTGGTGCGACTGGGGAGATGGGGCTGAGGGGCAGGCGCGCAGAGCGCGATTTGTTGCGGCGGCGGCGCTGGTAGGGCACAGGGCGGTGGCGCGCAATTGTCTTCCGCTGGCCCCAAGCCTGGCGATCGCGAATCAATGTCCATGGTGCATGAGCTCTGCCGCTGCGCAGGAATCACAACCGACCGCGCAATGAGATCGACGGGAAGTCGCGGGATATGTTGCAAACAATAAAAACAGAAGCTGCTGGGGTCGACCAGTGCGTGGGCCCCCTTCTTCCTTCGTCTGCGTCCGCTGTGGCTTTCAGGCTCGGCCTTTGGAAGGTTTGCAGGCGCGCGCGCGCTGCCGCCATCTTGGGCCGCGCAGGGTGAAAGATGGCACCGCGGGGGCGCCGCGGCCCAGGCGAGGGGCGAGCGCGGAGATGGAGAGCCGAAGCACCGCGAGGGCGGCAAGGCAGAAGGAGAGGGCCAGCGGCGCGCAGAAGGGATCAGCGCCACACGCGCAGCGGGCGACTACGAGGAGTTCGACCTAGGAGGGTGTATCTACGGACTTCCGAGGGCGGCCCTCCGCTCGGCAGTATGAACCACATGACCTCGGACTTTTTCCCCGTGCCAGTCAGCAATTGAGCGTTTCGGAAGTCGATGGCAGCGGGGCAGAGTTGCGGGGGCCCGGTCAGGGAGATGGCAAGGGGCGCAAGTTGGGGCGGCCGCCGGGCATCCACGCGGAGATGGCGTTCATGGAAGGCTTCCAAGAGATAGCGTCGGACCAGCAGAAGGAGGGCGAAACGGCAGTGCAAGCTCCAATAGATCGGGCAATCGGCGCCCCGAGCGATTTCCTGAAGCTGATGGAGGACAGCAGCGAGCACAGCCAGGCAACGATCACATATTCGACCTAGATGCACAAGACCAGCGAGAGCTACAAGGCGCGCAGCAACATTGACAGGAACCAGAGAAAGGACGAGCAGGAGTGCTGCGAGGAGGGCTTGGGCAACATTCAGATCGGCATCAACGGGCCCCCCAAATTCAAAGCGGCGCCCCCGATGGACACGAGGGAAGACTTCCTGGCGAAGTTGGGCAAGTTCGTAGGCCACAACCCGAGGGCGACGATGGGGGTGTTGACCGTCTACGCGGGGCGGGAAGAAGTTCCGGGCGGCGGCGCCAAAGTCGGAGCTGGAGACGATGGCGGGGCGGGAACTCCAGCGCCGGCGCCGCTGATGGCGGAGGAAGTGGCGGCATTAGCGAGGTTTTCTTGGAGTGCTGCACCACAGGTCAGAAGGGGTCGTTGCAGAGGTTTTCTCGGAGTGCAAAGACTGCGGGGCAGAGTGCCAGGCCGCGGCTAACGCGGGCAAGCGCGCGCGCAGCGCCTCCGACGGCGTCGGCGACATGCAGCGAGGGCGCCGCCTCAGGGCCCCGCCCCTTCCACGGGCAGTTGGGCGTAGGAGGAGTCGGCTTGCAGGGGGGGGCGGGCGCGGGGGGGGCGCCAACGACCGCGCCGATTCCATCGCGGCCCGCTGCCCCTTCCCGGGGCTCTCAGGAATCCTCCTGGCCCAGTCGGCCTCGCAGTCGGCGGCGGCGTCGCGTCGCCCGCGAGCGCCAGCCGGCGGGCGGGCCGACCTTGTTGCGCATGTTTGGCGCGCGGGACCCGCGCGGGCCTCGCGCTGTGTCCGCGCCCCAGGGCGACGGCCCAGGCCCTTGTAGCCTCCTGCGCTGACGCGATGGCCTCGCGCGCGGCGCAGGAGCGGGCGCCGCCGACCGTTCGGTTCGGTTCCGCGCACTTCTCATGCGAGAACGCAAAGCCCCCCATGCTGCTCGCGCGCTTTGCGCGCTGAGCAGCATGGGGGGCGACGGCCGCGCGTTCAATGGGAAACCGCAGCGCAAGTTTACATTCCCGCGCGCGGGGCGGGGTATGAACTTACAGATGCGCCGACGGTCGAGAACTCGCGCGCGCGTCTGCGCCTGCCATGTTGGGCGTGCGCACTGGGCCCGGAAATCTGCGGCTCGGCCGCCCGATGCGCCCCAAAAATCGCTCCGCCTCCCCCCCCGCCCCCCTTCCCCTTAGAACTCTTTCGCGCTCCTGGAAAAACCGCGCCGCCGAGGCGGGAGCTCGGGCCGCGGCCTGATGGTCCCCGGGGCACAGGGGAATCAAAGGAATCAGTACGGAATCAGCACAGAATCAAAACATAATCGGCGCAACTGTGACCGCTGATTCTAGCGGAATCAAAAGAATCAGTACGGAATCAATACGGAATCAGAGGAAGAATCGGCGATGGAAACAGAATCGGTCAGAACGGGGAAGTAGGCCAGAATCGGTCCCAGAACCCATGGAGAGAGGCTTTTTCCCGCGAGTTCATGGCGGCGGGTCCGCGGCGCGGGCGCGCCGCGTGACTTCGCTGGTTCAGCGAGGCGCGCAGTCGGCGCTCAGAGTGAACAGGTTGTTTTCAGGGCGATATCCTGGCGGCGCGCTGGCGCATTGCGCATTTGCGTATTCCTGGCGGGCTGTTTGAAGGCGACCCGGCAGCGTCGGCCGAATGGCCCGCAAATGCCGCGCGGCCGATCGCGCGCCCCATGCGGCCACGTCGACCGCCGTGTGCCGCGACGGCCGCGCGCCCCGGACCGCGCCATTCCCGCGTTGGATTGGACGGCGCAGCGCCCGTCCTCCAAAAGTCGTTGCATGCATATCGCACGTGTCAGGCCAGCAGCAATCGCTCCCAGAAGCAGCCTTGACAGGCGCCCCATGCCCGTTGTCGCCCGGTTCCGATCCAAATCATAGTTTCTGAGGATGCGCATGCGCGAATGCAAGCGGGCGGGCAAGTAGCGCGCGCGCGCGCTTGGCGCAGCCTGGGGAATCTTGCATGGAGCCCCCCGGGGGCGCGGGGCGCCGGCGACGCTTCCGCCCGCCTCCCGCGCGCCCGACCCCCCCCGCAAGCCGACTTCTCCTAGTTGGGCGCAGCTGGCGCGCCCAACAGCGCGCGGGCGAAGAGGGAGAGATACCTTTCGGATGATGAAAGAATAACAGAATCGATCCGCATGGGCGATGGGCGCCTCGCCAAACCCAACCGTCTTGCCCCGAATGGTAGGATATGCGCAATGGCCCTGAAGTTCCGATCAGCACGGGAAGCCGAATTAAAAGGCCTGCCCGGAAGCAGCCAGCCGAACCGTCCCAGTCAGTAGACGGCGTCATCTACCATGACGACACGATGCGGTTATTCCCCCCTTTTTCCGTTGCAGATGCGGAGGGGTGGTTGGCAGGGTAGTTTGCGCGCAGTGCAGCATGCGAACAATGCAAGGGCGGCTCGCGGTCAATCGGGGGAGACGGGGCCAGCATGCGAGGTGCTACGTCTTTGACGGGGCAGTTGGGGATGCGCTAGTATCTCTCCGCCCGTCACACTCGGCTGCCACGGCTGATCTGGCTCGACGCTGGCCCATGTGCGCAGCGTGGCGCACTGGCGGGGCCTCTCGGAGTGCGCTGCACGTGGCGGCCGCGGCCTTCGCGGGCAGCAGCCAGCGATGGCCCCGCGGGCATTGCAACAGGGATTCAAGCGCTGCAGGATGATCGAGGGCCGCAGAGAGCACGCGGGAAACGAATCCGATCACGATGAAGACCAAGCCGGCAAATGCAGTGAACGGCAATGGGCGCGCATCGACTGCGAGCTGGAGCTGAGGGGGGAGGAGTGGGAAGATTGGAGCGATGAAGAAAAGACCCTGCATGGAGGAGAACAGTAATTTCTGAGAGAGCAGGTCTGCCGAGAGCAAAAGAGGGAAGCAAACGGAGCCGCGCGTGGAGCCCAGGCACCAGGGCGCGTCAAAGCCGCTCAAGCATTACCTGCAGAAGAAGAAGGACCAAATAACACATCTCGCGCACACAGAAACACTATCACCATTGAGATGCCAGAGGAGATGACAAAGGCGCTGCTGGAGATAACCAACATGAGTGCAAGCACATATACAACCTTTAGCGAAGCAGGAGGGCGAATCACAGAGGCTCTTCGCCGCGCAGAAATGCAACATCAAGCGCGCTGAAGGCGGAGAAGAAAAAAAGAGTTTGAGGAGAAAGAGAGAGCTGCGCGATATGGGGGCGACTACAGGGCGGCGAAGAACAAAGCAGATTGCAGGGGCTCCTCCAGGCGCTGGACTTCGTCGAAAAGAGGAGCGACCTCATGCAGCTGCTCGACGCGCGCGGGGGAGGCGCTGAATGGAGCGAAAAGAGGGGGGGGGAGGGGGCTCGCTCGCGCGGGCCCTCCTTCACGAACAAGCTGTGGCGGAGAGGCCCCAGCCCCGACTCGAGAGGGGGCGCGTGGCAGCTCTGGCGCAAAGGTGGACTGGCTGCAGCTCGCCAGAGCGCGCGGCAGTCACGCAGGGGGCATGCGCTTGAAAGAGTGGACAAGACGATGGAAACGTTTGGGACCGACTGCGAAGGGCGGCAAAAGATCGGGCGCGGGTGTAAGTTCTTCCCGGTCAGGGGCGGGCCGCCGATGGTGGCGGAACTCAAGATGGGAAACACATTGGAAGCGCTCATTGCTGACGGGCTACCGCAGCAACTAGACGACGCCATCATGGAGTGCCACTACCAATTCTTCGACGCGGCCCAGAAGATGAGCCCGGAGCCTCTATTCGAGCTGATCCCCGCGCGCTCCCCCACGACGCGCAAGATTGAAGCCGGCGGCCTCGTCGCAGGGCGCCCAGTCGATGCGTGGGGGAGATCAGGGATGAAGGCCTTTGCTGCGCAGAGCTGGTGTGAGCTGGCGCTCAAGACAGCGTAGAATGATGAAGAGAGTCTCCGCTAAGTAATGCAGGTCGCCGTAAAGAAGCTGAACAACGAGGACAAACTCGACCCACGGGGCGCGAAGAGGCTGAAGGGGCGCCAGAAGCCACGAGGCAGCACGCAGACCATGTTGGATGGCACCGGGATCTTCGCGGCAAAGTTCAGTTACCCCAAGTCAGAGGAGACGACTGCGGCCAGCTCCTCCAGCGGCCGCCAGCGAGCGCACCCACTGGAGCCCGCTGGCATGCCACGGGAAGCATTAGCGAGATTTCTCGGAGTGCTAGTCTAGGCAAGCACGAGTTGTCCGTGCCCACAGGCAGTTAGGAGGAGCATTCGCGAGGTTTCTCGGAGTGTAACTCATGACAGACAGCATGGGCATCTCGGAAGGCTCGCACCGCCGACGCAATTGGAAGTATTTTCTGGAGCACCGACCGGTGAACTACTGCAGGGCGTTGAAGGAGAAACAAGTGATCTTCAGGAAACCCACCAGTGCGTTCCTCAATGGCACTACCGTATACCGTGACTACCAGTATGCTCTGCACCGCATGCACTTCGAGGGGGATCGGCGGGGTACTTCAGCAGGGCACAAAGTACGGATGCGACGCTACATGGGGTATCATCTTTCGTAAAGACCGAGAAGTGAGCCGAGCGGGAGAGGGGTACGGAATTAAAACACTAGAATAAACAGCCCCCCCCCGCAGCAACAGTTTCGCGTCTAGGGCCTTCCGCCCCCCTCCCCTCTCCGCCTTTTGAGTTCGTACAGTCGTCTCCTCCCCCCCCTGGCTTGGGCGCCCTGCTAAGCCCGCGCGCCCCCTCCCCTAGGGCACGCGGAAGGGCCAGCAGCCGCCCCCCCCTCGCTGACGCGCAGGGGAACGTGATGTAAGGTAACGGACCTCTCTTACGGGGCCACTTCGGAGCTCGGTCCTTCAGCTGCGCGGCATGCCCCCTGCCGGCCCTGGTGAGCAGGCAGGGCCGTAGCACAACCGATCGCAGGGGATTTTGACAGAAGCGCGTAAGTCACCTGAGTAGGTGCTATGTCGCTGCACCCCCTTATGCGGATGTCCCGCTTCCTCCCACCCCCATCCCCCTCGGCCGCTCCTCCCCCCTCGATCCTTCCTTCCCCCCGACCCTTCCTCCCCATCGATCCCTCCTTACCCCTCGATCTCCTTCACCCCCATCGATCCCCCCCCCCCCCCCGAAAATTCGAGAGAGCGGCGAACGCGTCCGCATCCGCGCCCTCGCGCGGCCTGGATTCCGGAATCCCGCGCGTGCGCGGCGGCACGGACAGGCTCGGCGCGGGGCAGGCGCGCGAAGGCGCCCCCGTGCCCGCGGGGTCGCGTCCAAGGGCCCGGCCCGCGAAACCGCGGGTATGAGCGCTTGTTTCGCCCAGGAGCTCCTGCAGGCAGCCTCACGCGCGGCGCCGAGAGAGGAGTTATTCGGTATCGGTTAACCCATCCCCATCCCCATCTCCATCCCCCTCGAACCCCCGCCAACTTACCACCCCATTTGGGGATGCACCCCTCGAAACCCGAAGAGAACGACCTATATCCCCACGTAGGGGGGTAAATCGTCCAGTGGGGCCCAGGCCACGCCGCTGGGGATGGGGATCGGCGAAACGATACTCAGTTGTTGTTACGTTCCCTACGCCATGTGTTTGGTTTTTGTTTGATGATCACGCGCGCGGTTGCCACACGCGTGCTGCGGGCGCTATGTTATACATGCGCACACCAAACACGTCGCACGAATTTGAGCAGGCACATGCACACGTCCGTATGGTTCGTCCATGGTGCGTTCACCTGATACAAAGAGTGTTGCGTGAACGCGTTGCTTGGTGCAGAACTATGTTGAATTTTGGGGCGCAGGCGGTGGCACGGGGTGGGGTGGAATGATTGCGTGTGCGGAGCGAAGATCGGCGATATGTTGTGTGGTATTCGTCGAACGCTTGCGGTCCCAATCCCGCAGGAATACCAATTGCAGGAAGTGTCAGACGCCGAATCCTGACCCAGAGGCATGCAAGCACGGGTATCGGTCGCAGCGTGCCGAATCGTTGCAGTGCGAGGGAGCGCTTGAGAGGTTGAAGAGCTCATGTTTTCCTTGCCAGTCTCATCATTGCGTGCGTTTCTTGTTCTCACCTCTCCTTTCGCAAACAGTGCTTCCGCTACCTACCTGGTTCTTACATATCCACCTGCCTACGGCAAGTCCCGCCACTGTGCCTGGGTTGTGGGTTACAAACCTAGTGGATGTTCGTCGGAATCTCGTGGGATGCCTCTCGTGGGCCTCTTGGATGCAGTGTTGAGGCCCCTTGGAAGCCGTGTTGGGTCCTCTGTTGGGCCTCTTGTGGCCTCATCACCGCGTACCTTTCTACTCCCACCTCTCGTTTCGCGAATAATACCGACAATAAAAGAACCCCTAACCCTAATATCGCGGTAAACACGTGGTCTCATTGAGGGCCCTGTTTTTGCATATGGGATAATCCATCTGGGTGGTTTGGTTCGACACATCTGCAGAAAAGACCCCCATATCCCTGATGTTTTTGACCCTCCAAACTTGGGGCCCCTCCCAAAGGGTTGGGGGTTCGCCTATTGCCCATCAAACAGTGCTTCTATTACCAGATGTTTTAATATGTCGTGATTGATTCGCCTGTGTTCCCTCCCTCTCCTCCTCCTCCGCCTTCTCCTCCCGGGCGTTCGCGTCGTGCCCGGCCGTGGGGCGCCTCGTCGCCGCCCCGTCGTGCTATGGCTGGCGCTTCAGGGCTTCGCCCCCGTGGCCGGCCGCGGGTGGTCGGCGCTGCCGCCCCGTGGTGCTCTGGCTGGCTTGGTGTGGAGGTTTAGGATCTCGGGCGGGGTCCAGGGTGTCCAAGGCCCACGGGTCCAGGGTCTAGGGTTTAAAGGTGTGGGTGCGTCCCTCCCGTGCCGCTGCTCATCATCGTCTGGGTGCTTGTGCTGGTCGTCCTCGGCTCGTTTGACCTCCCACGTCGAATTGCAGAGGTGGAGCGTTGCGTTCAAAAGTGGGGTTTAGGGTCTGGGGTCTAGGGTATTGGAGATGTTGGTCATGGTTATGATGGTGAGGGTGAAGATGGTGAGGATGGTGATCACGATTTCGAGGATGATGAAGAAGACGGTGCTGTTGTTGATGATGATGATGCTGAGGATGATGATGATGATGATGATGATGATGATGATGATGATGATGATGATGATGATGCTCATGATGACGTCGCCGATGACGATTATGATGATGCTGCTGATGATGAATGGGCATATGCATATGCATATGGGGTCCGCGCGCACGAATGATGTATAAGCGGCCTTTGTCGCCACCTGTGTGGATCCCTCCCGCCTTGGGCGCGAGGCGTTTGGATAACTGCGCGTCCTGGCCCCTGGGGCCGTCCTCCTGTGTGTGCTCGCACTGTTAAGGATGGGTCTTGGCACTCGGCCTCTAGCCAGCTCTCCATAGCTGTCCTTTTCTGGCTCCGAACTTTCTTGGCGACGTGCGGCCTTGTGTTGCATGCGGCTGGGGGGCCAGCCCGGCTTCCTGAGCTGTCCGTCCACTGCTATCGTTCTCTCGAGTGGACGGCGGGGCCACCACCGTGCCCGCGGGGGCCAAGGTGGCCCGACCTGCCAGGCGGCGTCTGCAGTTGCCCGGGGTGCCTGGCGCTGTCCGTGTGGTTGCCGCAACTGTGTGCAGAGTGCCCAGCGCCGCTGATGTGCCCAGCGTGTCCAGGCCCGCCTGACCAGACTTTGGGCTGGGGGGAGGTGACCGCGACGGGCCTCGCCGCGCGGGCCTACCGTTTCCGTGAACGCGTGGACTTCGACACGCGGTGGCGCTGCATCCGAAAGGGTCGCCGACTGGCCTTTCAGGACAGGGCGGCGGCGGGCGGGCCTCCCATCGAGTTGCTGGATGGTGTGATGCCGGACGCGGAAGCGGCGCCTGCTGAATACTTCAAGCTGGGGCATTTTGCCCGCACTCCGCGTCTGCCTGGGGGTGGGCGATGTGGAGAATTGTTTCCACAGGATGGTCATGCCTCCCTGGTTCAGCCCGTTGATCTGCCACCCGGCCGCGAGCTGCGCCTGGGCGCCGTCGAGACGATCGAGGGCATATGTGCGGCCAGCGACGACCTGATCTACCCTTGCTGCCGCCCCATGCCAATGGGGTCCCCCTGGTCTCTTTACTTTTGCCGGAACTCGAAGGCCAACTTGGCAAGGCAGTGCGACCTGCTGCGCGAGGCCCGTCTGGCCTCCGACCGCAGCGAGCCCGCGGTTTTCAGGCTAGGGGGCGGCGGCGAGCGGGACCTCTGGCACTGCGTTTTTGTTGACAAACTTGACATCACGGGCCAGGACTCGCACTCCGCGAAGAAGGCACTGGAGGAGAAGGTCGCCGCTTTCAACGAGCTGAAGTTGGACACCCGCGAAGCGGAGCTCCTCGAGTCGAAGGGGGCCGCGCATGGCGCCAGCATCGACTGCGAGCCCCTCTGCACCTCCATCACTCGCAAGAGGCGCGCCCGCCTGGGGCGGGCCCTGGTCTACGCGCTGCAGCGGGGGGCGATGTCTGGGCAAGACTTGGAGCGCCTGCTGGGCCACTGTGCCATGCGGGCCTCGCGAGGCGCGAGGTCCTCAGCGTGTTCTCGGCATGCTGCGCCTTCGTGCATGCCAGCTACTGGGACAGGGAGGTGTGGAGCTCCGTCCCCGAGGAGCTGAACTGCTTTCGCGGGCTGCTGGTCTTCCTCAGCAGCGACTGGGTGCCCCCCTTAGAACCGCAGCGTCGCGGCCCCTGATGTCTCCGAAAGCGGCTTCGGACTATCGACGCTCAGGCCGTTGTCCGAGTCGGCCGCGTGGCTGAGCGCGCCCTCTTCCGCCTGGACTTCGAGCTGGGCCCTTCGTCGGGGTGCCATGCGCCTCGCCGGCTTTGGCGACGGCGAGGGCGCTGACCCCTGGCGCCCCGCCGCGCCCGTGGCCGCGCTGGAGGGCACCTGGGCGTTGAATGAAGGCTTCGACGGGGTGCCCGCGCGGCGGTTCGAGCAGCCCCGCCGGGCCCTCTGCCGCAGGTGCGTCTGGGACAGGCCCAGGGGCATTGCCATTTTGGAAGCCCGCGCCGCGCTGGCCTCCGTCCGTCGCCTCGCCCAGACGCGGCGCGGCCACAGCGTCGGGCGCGTCCATCTTTGCGACAGCGCGGGGGTGGCGCTGTCCATCTGCAGGTCACGATCAAAAGATTTTACGATGCTGGCCATTATCCGGGGAATCAACGCCTACCTCCTTGCTCGCGACATCCGTCTCGCTGTCCGTTGGATGCCGAGCGAGCTCAATGGCGCCGACGGGGCATCCCGAATATTTGATGACAGCGCCTCCTGTTCTTTAGCCTGGTGCATTCCGCCTCATTTGTTTCGACATGGCGCTGCGGCCCCCCAGGGGCCCCAGGGGGCCGCCGCCATCGGCGAGCAAGCGCGCGAGCTCCCACGCCTACATGCACGCGGCAACAGGAATGACACCGCTGCATCGTAAAGTTCCCATCGGACCTGCAACGACGCCATCGATAAACATGAGCCTCGAGAACTACATCATCTAGTTAGTGAACTCAGCGAGCCAGCGAAGCCCGCACTTCATGAGCTACATCATCAGCCTCATCAGCTAGCCGAGTCAGCTCCAGCAGCTCCCCCAGCCAGCGACCCGCGGGACTCTGCTCCGCCGGCCGCCGCCCGGGCCCAAGAGCACGGTCGGCGACGCCGCGCCCCATCGGAGGCGAGGTCTCCCAGCGGCCGGACCGCGCGTTCAGCCGAGCGGGCTTTCTCGGGCGCGCTCAGAGCCCGCGGCGGCGTCGCTGCCCCGCGCCAGAGAGGCGAGCAGGCTGCGTGCGCCGCCGCGTCCGCCTCCTCTCCCTCGCGGGGCTGCGGGGCTGGCGCGGCGCGGGCGGGCGCCGAGCCGACGGGCGGCGACCGCGGGCCGTCCGCTGTCGGCCGAGGCCCGCGCCAAGGCCAGGGCGCAGACGCCGCGGGCGATGGCGGAGGCGCCCCCCGAGGCCGCAAGCGGCACCTTCGGCGAGTCGCTCGGCCATCGCCGGCGGGGGAGGTCGCCCTCTTCGAGCACCGGCGCGACGTCCGCCAGCGAGGTCGCGGGCGGCCGTCGCCAACGCGGCGCGTTGGACCGTCCCGCCCCGAGCGTCGCTTCCGCAAGTACCTCGGGAACCCCGACATCCTCCATCATGATTTTTTCAATCCGCTCCAGACGGATTGAAAAAAGTAGCACGGATTGAAATCGAATGGATGGATTGATAATTTTCAATCCGGATTGATTTTTCTAAAGGTGGATTGATTTTTGGTAGCGGTGGATTGATTTTTGTCCCAACGGATTGATTTTTGCACATTTTGGCTTGTTAACTTATAATTATGTTAGCTTCCTTACAAGCGTATTGATACCCGAGGCGTTGATATTTTAGCAAGCAGCCATGTAATACATTGAAATTTCTACAACCTTTACAGGAGGCCGACGGATCGCGGGCCGAGTTTTCTATTGTGGACAATACAGAACTCGCCGCGCGCGCGCGCGGACGCGCGCGCGCGCGGAGTTCTGCATTGTCGACAATCGAAAAGACGCCATCTATAGGAGGCCGACGGAGTGGCCGACTTCTCTATTGTGAACAATACATTCGAACCCGCCACGCGCGCGCGCGCGGACGCGCGCGCGCGCGCGTGCGGAGTTCTGTATTATCGACAATAGAAAAGCCAGTATGTAATTCCAAAAACTAAATTTGAAATTTCTGTGGCCCTTTAAGGAGGCCGACGGAGTGGCCGACTTCTCTATTGAGAACAATACATTCGAACTCGCCACGCGCGCGCGCGCGTGCGGAGTTCTGTATTGTCGACAATAGAAAAAGCCAGCATGTTATTCCAAAAACTGAATTTGAATTTTCTGTGGCCCTTTAAGGAGGCCGACGGAGTGGCAGACTTTTCTATTGTGAGCAATATCATTCGAACTCGCCACGCGCGCGGACGCGCGCGCGCGCGTGCGGAGTTCTGTATTGTCGACAATCGAAAAGACGCCATGTATTTCCAAAAACTGAATTGGAAATTTCTGTGGCTCTTTAAGGAGGCCGACGGAGTGGGCTACTTTTCTATTGTGAACACCACATTCGAACTCGCCACGCGCGCGCGGAGTTCTGTATTGTCGACAACAGAAAAGCCAGCATGTAATTCCAAAAACTAAATTTGAAATTTCTGTGGCCCTTTAAGGAGGCCGACTGAGTGGCCGACTTTTTTTATTGTGAACAATACATTCGAACCCGCTGGCGCGCGCTTGCTTCGCTTACCCCGTGGCTTGAACAATTTCTTTCGTGTGCCGCGCGTGCCGTGCCGCACGTGCCGCGCGTGCCGTGCCGTGCGTGCGCCCGTGGGCATCATCCAACGCCGTGCGGTGCGCGTTGCTATATCGCCTGTCGGCCTCGCCCGCTGGCCTCGCGGCTCGGCGCGCGCGGGCGCGCGCGCCGCGCGGCCCCCGCGGGCTGCCGCGCGCGGCCTCGAGGCACTTCGAGCGGAATCGCATGCTATACCTCACTCGGCCCGTCGATTCCCCGCCCATGCCGACAGGTGGGCGCCGACGGGCCGAGTGAGCATTGCGTGTTATTCTGTTCGCGCCTGCCCGCCGCCCCCCCCCCTTTGAGGATGGCCCCCCCGGAAGCTTCGTCGCCCGTGGCGCGCCGCAGTGAGACGGCGAAGGTGGCGGCGCCTGTGCTGGCGCAGGCCAAGGGGGGGGGGGGGTGAGAAAGTGGAAGGTGAAGCAGTGAGTCGGCATATGAGGGAGGCGGGGAGTAGGAGGGAGGAGGGGGGAGGTGAGGGATCCGAAGGGGGAGGAGGAGGAGGAGGAGGAGGAAGAGGAGGAGGAGGAGGAGGAGGAGGAGGAGGAGGAGGAACCCAGCGTAGACGAGGAGGGGGACGAGGAGGGGGAGGAGGAGGAGAAGGAAGAGGAGGAAAAGGAGGACGGAAGGATGAGAGCAACATGGGAGGGCAGGCGCTCATCAACGTTCCTGAAGGCGAAGAGTGGCCTGAGCTTCTCGGCCCGAGAGGGGTTGGGGTGTTGGTGCTGATGATTTTGATGATGATGATGGTGGTGACGATGATGCTGATGATGATGGTTGTGATGATGATGGTGATGGCGGTGATGATGGTGTTGATGAGATGTTGGTGATGCGGTGAGCCTGGTGATCATGAGGATGATGATGAGCATCGTTGCCATGATAATGATAACGATGGTGACGATAATGCGGACGATGATGATGCTGATGATGATGATGGTGGTGGTGACGACGATGGTGATGATGATGGCGACGATGCTGATGATGATGACGATGGTGATGTTTTCGTCCTCTCTCACTGCGGGGCTTTCGGGCTGGCGCTTCGGTGAGGATCGTTGGCCCAGCAACTCTAGCCACCGTGCCGACATCACCCTGATATCGCCATCGTTGTATTCGTTTACACCTTCATCGTCGCCGTCGCCTCGTTGTCATTAACAGTGTCAGCATCGTCGTCGCCATCATCATGATCATCATCGCCATCGTCATCGCCATCATCATAGAGGGGGTGGGGGGTGAGACAGAGTAAGGGCGAAGAGAAAGAGAAGGAGAGAGAAAGAGAGAGACAGAGAGAGAGAGAGAGATGATGCTGATGATGATGATGATGATGATGATGGTGATGATGATGATGATGATGATGATGATGATGATGGTGGTGGAGGTCGTTGCAATCATCGGCGTGGGCGCAGGGATCCATGATGACGAGCAGGGGGAGATCGGGGAGGGGCAGGTGGCGTTCCAGATTTTCAGTATTCTGTGTACAAGTTCGAGCACAGGGCGAAGATGACCGAAGTGATGGTCAGAGCTGGGGCTCGGGTGCATGCCAACCCTACTTAAGGGGAGTCGGGGAGGAGGAGGGGGCAAGGACCAGCATAATGAGAGGGAGGATCATGCGAGCTGGGCGGCCAAGTCGAGGGGCAATGAGTTGGTTGACGTTCCTCGCTGTGCTACTTCTCCTCCTTTGCGCCCCCTCCTCCTCCTCTTCCTCATCCCCGTCATCGTCCTCTTCTGCATATTCCTCTTCTTCCTCCATCTTGCTCCTCGGCTTCTGGACCCCCCCCCCTCCCACCATCGATCGATATATCCAGCTAGCGAGGGGAGGTGTTCGGATCGCTGATGCGAGAGATGCAGGTCATTGGCCAGAACCTTCGCTTCTCCCAGAAGACTGTGATGGAGCGCTTGGGGAGGGTGTCATTACAAGGGTCGTAGACAGGATGGCAGTGGATGGAACAGGATGGGTACGAGCTCGGGTCTGAGGATGGGGATGCTCGATGGAATGGGAGGGTGGCGGCGGTTAGGGCTGAGGGAGCTTGGGGAAGATCGAGATGGGGCGGCGAAGGGCAGCAGCGACATGATTGATGGGGAGCGAGGCTGCGTGGGACCACGCTTTCAAGAAGAAGTTCCTCGACGGCTATCGTGCCAAGCACGGCCGCGCGCCGCAAGTTCAACGGTTGGATGGCGTACGGTGCCCGTGTCTTTCTGCGTTTCGATTTACCACTGTGGAGGGACGTGGGATAGGATGTAGAAGAGGAAGAAGGATGAGGGATGGGGGAATGAGGATAGACGAGAGCCAAGAGACGTGAGGAAGCTTGGAACGGCAGGAGGACCAAGGGAATGGACGTCTGAGAATGAGATCGGGGGAACGAGGTACACACAGAGCCGCTACATCCGCATGATGCACAGCCACTTCCTGCGCAATGGCGGTGCGCAGATCGAGGCATCCACCCAGCAGGGGGAGGAGGATGGGGGCGATGCTGATGTTGAGGGTGATGGCGAGGAGGATGAGGATGAGGATGAGGCGATGATGAAGATGATGAGGATGATGAGGATGATAATGATGACGGTGAGGATGAGGATGCTGATGATAATAAGGATGATGCTGATGGTGGTGATGATGATGATTCTGATGATGACGCTGATGATGGTGATGATGATGCTGATGATGGTGATGATGATGATGATGCTGATGATGATGATGATGATCGCGAGGCGGATGCTGAGGATAATGACGATGCCGAGGGTAAGGATGACGAGGAGGCCGAGGAGGAGGGCGACGACGAGGATGAGGATGAATGAGGATGATCGAGGAGGATCGAGGGGGGGAGGAGGAGGAGGAGCAGGAGCAGGAGCAGGAGCAGGAGGAGGTGGAAGAGGATCGAGGATCCAGGAGGGGGAGGCCGATCGACACCAGAAATGCGCCCCCCTCATCGTCTTCCTCCTCCTCGTCCTCCTGCTGCCCCTCCTCCCTCCTCCTCCTCCTCCCCTCCTCCTCCTCCTCCTCCTCCTCCTCCTCCTCCTCCTCCTCCTCCTCCTCCTCCTCCTCCTCCTCCTCCTCCTCCTCCTCCCCCCCCCCCTCATCGTTCTCCTCATTCTCTCCTCCTTCTTCCCCTCCTCCTCCTCGCCCTCCCCCTCCTCTCATGCTCGAGTCGCGTGCCCCCCCCTCTCCTCGAGATCTTCTCCTGTCATCGTCGCGCTCCTCTCCGATTCGATCGCATCTCTATTCGGGGCCTGGCGCCGAACGGCGGAGGGAGGAGCCCGACAGCGACATCGACGACGAGACCTTGCAACTGTACTTCAGCGCCGTGGAAGCGCCGATCGAGGATCTGGAAGCTGCGACCAGCAGCGCTGCGGCGCCAGGGAGGGGCACCACTTTGGATCACTTTCGCTATCATCCTCCTCCACCCATCCTTCCCATCCTCCTCCTCCCCCTCCTCGTCCTCATCCTCCTCATCCTCCTCCTCCTCCTCCCCCTCCTCCTCCTCCTCCTCATCATCATCATCGTCATCATCGCCGTCATCATCATCATCATCATCATCATCATCACCTCCTCATCCTCATCATCAGCATATTCCTAATTCTACCCCTCCTCCTCCTCCTCCTCGTCCTCATCATCATCGTGCTCATCCACAGCATCCTCATCCTCCTGTCGCCATCTCTCGCTGACTCCTGGGAGTCACTGATGGGAGGTGCCTGCGAGTATCCCATTTGCCTCGAGCCTGTTCGGGCTGACGGACAAGAAAAAGAAGAAGAAGGGGAAGAAAGACAAAAAGACGAAAAAGAAGAACAAGACAAAAGACAAGAAAGAAAAGAACGAACCCGCCCCAGCAGTAGGATCAGACGTCAAAGCAGCGCCAGTGGCACCACGGCTTCGAGACCCAACTGGGGACGTCAAGAAAAAACGAGTAGCCGCCGAGATGAAACGCCCAGCAGCAGCATCAGCCAAGATGAGGCGCCCAGCAGCAGCAGCAGCAGCTCCAGCCAAAGCACCCGAGATCGAGGTGGAAAAAGTTGATTCCGAGGAGGAGGACACAGGGGGGGAGGGGGAGGAAGAAGAGGAGGCAGAGGCTGATCCCGCAGTCGAGCCGGAAGCTGCAGCCGCTGAGGAGCCAGCCGCTGAGGGGCCAGCCGCTGAGGAGCCAGCCGCAGCGGAGCCAGCCGCAGAGGAGCCAGAGGATGAGATCATGGCACCAGTCCGCGATTTTCTCGACACTAAGACTGGATGGTATTGCAGCGAGATCAGTGGAACGATCTATCAGTACAAACTTCGGAGGCGCTCGACCGAGAAAATCAGCACGGTTGAGGTTCGCAACGAGGGTAAATTTACGCAGCTGGTGTCAGAGCGCGACGCCGTCTGGGACGCAGAGACGGTGGCGGCGCTTGGACACGACGGCCCAGACACCCTCACGATGGCTATGATGAAAGAGACGTGCAAGAGATGCATCTTGGAGGGGACCACCGATAAGCAGCGTGCGTAAGCCATCCGAGAGGAGATCAGGGAGGAGTGGAAGACGAGCATCGAGTGATTGGTGGGACAGGGTACCCATGCAACACAAATGAGGAGGACAGGGGATCAGGAGGAGGGAGGAGGCAAAGACAGGACGGAGGAGGTAGGAGGCAAATACAGGAAGGCGGAGGACAGGACGATCAGGAGGAAGTATGAAAATTGTTACGAAATCGATTGGGTAAGTCGACTCTCTCTCTCTCTCTCGCGATCTCTCTCTCTCTCTCTCTCTTCCCCTCTTCGCACAGGTGGTATGAACAAAGAAGCGTTGGCGACAAGACGACCATCGGTACCGTTGGGGGTGTTCTTGCCGCAGGGGTGGGCGGGTCATGTAGCGAGGGGGGCGATCCTTTACAGTCTATCGCACACCGATCCACCCAGACATGCATATGCACACTCCACTGGTGTGCTCGTGCATGCACGCGCGCATTTCCATGCTGACGCACTCACATACTACGTAATCGTACATGTATGCACGCGCAGGCTAACACTTATACACGTCATACGTGATATGACGAACGTCATTGTATATACGTTGTATCCCCTGCCCACGTGCTTAAACCAAAGCTATATGCAACTCATACCACTTGCTCCGCATCACCGTGATCACCATCGCCACCACCATCACCACGGACCCTTCCACCTGTACCCAGCACCACTCATCACCATCATTACCATTTCCAGGGCCTCGCATCACCAACATTGTCAACACTGACGCCAGCATGTATTCAATACCGTAGCCGTTTTGGCTCAAATTCGTTGTAGCGATCTGAGATTCAAGGGGCCATTGGCTTCGAAGTTCACGGGCCATGCGAGCAACAGGAGTCGCGTGCCAGCACGCGCGAACAAGACAAACCCGATCATCGTCATCAACATCATGACCACATGCCCCTCCAGAATGATTATTGTCATCACCATCATGGCCACAGCCCCCTACAGTCTGTCATCTCAGCTCAAGTCTTGAGGTGGATAGGCCAGCTGGGGTGCGACGCGATTTGTGGGCGCCAGGTGTATATGCATATACTTGGGCGGCACCTACATCCTGCAGAAGACCTTCGGCTTGCGCTTGCGTGCAGGGATGTATTGCAGCAAATTTTCGAGTTTAACATGCCAGTGCACAGCAACACGGACTGTTGGCAACATGCATACAACATCTACCGCATCAAGCGTGACATAGACAAACAAACGATACGTGCACTCAGGCATGCAAATTACAGATCGAGCTTCGAAGCGTTGTTTACGCTGCTTGCTATAGGGCAAGGCTTCTGAATTGACCGTAGCGCCCATCTCCCTTCGCCTCCCTTCCACCCGAGATATCTCTTCTCATGTCCCCCTGTGCAGCCGCCACCCTCGCCCTACAGGGCGATCGGAGTAGATCGGGGCGTCGACCGCAGTGCCCGACGATCGGCCGACACGTGCATCGAGTGGAAATGCATTGCAGTGGCGTGCTGTGGAGAAGGGGGGGCTCCCAGGGAGGGACAGAGAAAGCGAGAGAGAGGGAGAGAGAGAGAGAGAGGGGGAACAACATATGGACACCGAGTGTACGCACACACATTTACACATTATGTCCATATATGTATATACATGTGGAGAGCACCGATCTATAGATATGTAGGACCATAACAACAGGTGTAGGTAGAGAGAGAGAGAAGGATATGCAAGAAAGAGAGAGAGAGAGAGAGAGAGAGAGAGAGAGAGAACGTCACGCTGAGATAACCCGATGGAGATATTCACGCCGATGGCATGTGACGGCAGACAGCGAGCCTGCCTAGCCATAACACGTTCTCGTTGACACACCGTTTACATAATTGGCGACTGTGTCTCGAGCTCGCATGGTCCGATCATTGTTTCCCATTTGCGTGACCCACTTACCTATATGTTGCCCCCCTGCGTTTGCACTGCGATGCACGCCACGCCAGAGAAGGCTTCATAGGGGTCGAGCCGTATTGTCTCGAGTGCCCTGTACTACGCCAGAAGAAGTGGCAGCCGGCGATTAGGGCGCACCCCCCAAGGGACACCGATGCGAACACAGAGTATACGTTCACCTGTGAATGGGGACATGCGGAGGAGATGGGGTCGATCCGACTTGCGATCAGTGTATAGAGACCAGCTCTGGGGGTGGAGTCGTGCTGACTTCCCGCCCGCGTGTATACGTGCACGTGCGTGTATTGCCATGCGTGCTCGCGCGCATCGAGTGTGTAGTGTGTGTGTGTGTGCATGTGCGTGCGTGCACGCGTGCACGTATGCACATCCACATATATATGTGTATGTATATATATATATATGGTGGTGCGTGTGTTCTGCAGCCCGCAGATGGCACAACATATTAGTAGTCCAACACATGTGGCACACGAACCTTGATATTTATACGATATCGGTGCACGCACACACACACGCACGCACCATCTGTCCATGCACTCAGACACAAACGCCGACGCACGCGATACAGCATGTGGAATGATTGTGTTTATCACTATATATGTCTATCAGTGCGCGTGTGCGTGATCGTGACTACGACATCCGCTGTATATATCTCCATATGGTGTGCGCGCACGTGTGAAACAATAATATTCAATTAGGTTTCGCCGCCGCGCCCCCTGCAAGTGTTTCTGGGTTGGCAACGGTTTGGGCGCGTCAGGCCCGACGCCATCTCATGCAGCGTGCGTGTGTGTGTGTGTGTGGAGGTGGCGGGTCGTAACATCGAGTTCTTGGTTTGCCATGTTTTGTTGTATGGTATATGGGGCCTGGGGGGCAGATCTGGTGCAGGGCTAGCGCGTGTAATGCTGGTCTCTATAGCTCGAGGGTGAGAGGGGGGGAGGGCCCGCCCGTGCCGCAGGTGCACGAGCTCCTCGAGGGGCGACATGATGACCGACATGACTTACATGATGGATCACAGCCGTTTTTTTTTTTTTTTTTTTTTTTTTTTTTTTTTTTTTTTTTTTTTTTTTTCAATGGTGGCGCGCCCTGGGCCGTCGGCTCATGAGCACCTCGAGGGACGTGGCGCCGCGACGTCGGGCAGGCGTGGTTTGTTGGGCATGTGTTGCAGGCGTTCGTTTCAATGGGTGGGCTTAGCCCGCTGAAGCGGCACGCCTGCAACACATGCCCAACGAACCGCATCTGCCCGCGCGCGATGCCGCGCCCCCGACCACTCGATACCCGCCAACCCTATTTCTTAAACCATGGCAAACCCCACCTGCCCCGCCCCCCCGAGGGCGGGGCGGGGGGTGGTTGTCCTGGTTTGAGAAATTGGGTTGGTTGGTGTTGCATCGTGGCTTTAGCTTGGTTTCACCATGGTTTTAGAATGGTGGTATGGTTATATCATGGTTTTATCTTGGTTTTATCTTGGTTTTATCATGGTTTTATCGTGGTTTTATCTTGGTTTTATCTTGGTTTTATATTGGTTTTATCATGGTTTTATTTTGGTTTTATCATGTGTGTATCTTGGTTCTATCATGGTTTTATCATGGTTTTATCATGGTTTTATCGTGGTTTTATCTTGGTTTTATCATGGTTCTATATTGGTTTTATCTTGGTTTTATCTTGGTTTTATCATGGTTCTATCATGGTTTTATCGTGGTTCTATCATTGTTTTATCTTGGTTTTATCATGGTTATATATTGGTTTTATCTTGGTTTTATCTTGGTTTTATCATGGTTCTATCATGGTTTTATCGTGGTTCTATCATTGTTTTATCTTGGTTTTATCATGGTTCTATCATGGTTTTATCTTGGTTTTCCTTATCTTGGTTTTATCATGGTCTTATCTTGGTTTTATCATGGTTTTATCATGGTTTTATCTTGGTTTTCGGCATCTTGGTTTTATCATGGTTTCATCATGGCTTTACCATGGTTTTATCATGGTTTTATCATGGTTTTATCTTGGTTTTATCATGGTTCTATCATGGTTCTATCATGGTTTTATCTTGGTTTTCGGTATCTTGGGTTTATCGTGGTTTTATCATGGTTTCATCTTGGTTTTATCTTGTGTTTATCATGGTTCTATCTTGGTTTTATATTGGTTTTATCTTGGTTTTATCTTGGTTTTATCATGGTTCTATCATGGTTTTATCTTGGTTTTATCGTGTGTTTATCTTGGTTTTATCTTGGTGTTATCTTGGTTTTATCTTGGTTCTATCATGGTTTTATCTTGGTTTTGTCATGGTTTTATCTTGGTTTTATCTTGGTTTTATCTTGGTTTTATCTTGGTTTTATCTTGGTTTTCTGCCCTCCGCCTCCCCGAGCGCCTAAGTCCCCCTTGCAAGGAAGTGCCTGCCCACGCCACCAAATGAGTGTTCGCGTCGATCCAACTCCCAGCCTCACCCCCTCCGCCCTGCTGCAAATCAGCGTTCCACCCTTTTCCGTTTACATGGGAACATGGTTCGGGAGGGGGGGCGGGGTTCGGGGTCGCGAGCCCAGGTGCGGGCGTGCTGCGCGAGGCGCTGCAGGAAGTGGCGCAGGCGAATAGGGCGCCTGCCCAACTGCGTATACGTTGCAAAGAAAAAAAAAAGCGCGCGCGCGTGCAAGTGAGGGAAGGGACGGGGCGCGCGCGCATGGTACGGCAACGTGGCGAGGCGCGCATTGTGGACCCTGAATGGTGTTGGAATGTACAGGGAACTTAAGTTGGCCAAATCGTGTTCTGTTTAGGCTGTATTGTTTTGTTGTTTCTTTCTGCCTTATGGCGCGCGCTCCCTCTATTGCGGAGTGGGCGGCGCGCAAGTTCTTTAGGGGGGCGCCGAACGCGACGGTCCATGCGGACAGCGCAACGTTGTAGATTTCAATTGCGTTTATGTCATATATGGGATTCAGTAGTTAGAGAAAACAACCAGCGCGCACGGGCTGGAACCCAGGAGCAATATACTCAACGTAGTGCAAGCACTGGATTGGGGAAGCGGGCGCGGCTCATAACGCACCCCGAGCGTTCAAGGCGAGCAGATTGGCCAGCATGCGTGTGTTCGTGCGTGGCGCCACATGATAGGATTGCACGTTGTGTATGCACGCGCACGTTGAGCCATGCGGACCAGATCCGTGTACAATGATCAATGAATGTTTTCTCTTTCACTGATTGCGTATACGTTGCAATGGAACCGTCGTTCGCCATGATATGGTTGGCAACGCATGCTCTGCAGATTGGTGCCGCTTGTTGTTTGCCATGTTTCTTTGCGTCTTCACATAATATTGTTTCAGGGAGGTGAGCCTGGCAATGCCGCCAAAAGGGACCAGAGGCAAAGGCGAGCAAAAAAGCAAAGTCGTCGGCGAGGGCGACTACCCGGAAAGAAGAGAATCGCGAACACGAGAATGCTCTGGCGAGGATGCGGTATTCCATGGGGTATATCACGGGCATCGCACTGCGCAACATGACTGTTGGGGGAAATGGCACGAGGAGATGGCACGATAAGGAAACAAGAGAGGACTGGCAACTCAGAAGGGGCCCAAAACAGAAACAACCAACCACAATATCCCTCAAACGGCGTGGCGATCGTGCCACGCTTGGTGACCACTGTACGTTTACATGCATGTGGAACCGTACCAGTATACCTGTATCTAAACGGATACGCAGATATATAAAAATATAGATAGGCATTCATACATTGAGTCGCATAAGCATAAATAGGTGTCTACATATAGTGGGACTGTATATACCTGCGTATCGTATTGGCATACATTTACTCCTGCACTTCGGGTGCAGATGGGGAGGTACCACTTGAAAAAGGATCGCAAAGAATGGCTGTCCGATTTCCTGAAAGCTTCAAGGAAGGAAAAAATACGCTGGATGCGAGTATGGGACGAAACAGGCGAGCAGTGGCTGGCTTGATCAGTTTGTCTTCGCGGTAGCATCGATGTTCAGATAATTAAGGGGCCAGTGGGAAATGCGATTCGACGACGCATGAGTTTGCTGGCTTCTTCGGTGCAGACTTGTTGTGTGTATATATAGATATGTATATGTACTGCCACGTGGTTTGGCGCAACTCATGCGCCTGCCGTTCTCGCAGAGGTGACTGGGACAAAGTACGAGCAGTCAAAGAAGAGTACAAAGAAAAGAGACTGGAAACGAGAAAGCATGGCGACTGGCAGTCGGGGCCCCGATTAAGTCATGTAGCGCTCGGTCGAGGGTCGGGTGGAGGGGAAACGACCGAGGGAGCGTCGGCAGGGGGGTGACATTCGAAGGACGTGGCTGCAACCGCTCATGCCTACTTCAAGTCGGATCTGACCACGAGTCAGACCACGACTGCAACCACCACTATAATGGTACAAGTGCACATATATGTGCACATCTATGTGCACATACATGTGCACATATATGTGCACATATATGTGCGCTGTTACCGACCCTAGGGGGATCTCGACACGCGTTTCAAATATCATGACATCTTAGCGCCTCACGTTTTACCGCTTCCTCCCATTGCCCAGGTTGACGTCAGAGGGCATCCTCATTGCCTTGGGGTGGCGCCCCGAGATCGCGGAGACGGAGTTCGGAAAGAGGCTGGAGATGCAAGCGGATAACATCATGAAATACTGCGACTCCGTCCCCAAGCACACTAAGGCGGGAACCAGTGTAGCTAGCATTGTTGTCATGATCGTTGCTGTATGTTGTCCGATGTTGTAACTAGCGTTGTTGTCATGATCGCATGTTGTTGTATGGTTTGCTGCCTGTCACCGCCCTCGCCGTCGAGCGACGGCCGCCCGCCAGAAGCACCCGCAACATGGCGAGAAGCTCTACCGCAAGATCGATATGGCAGACGATGAGATCGACGTGCCAGCTTGCTCCCTTATGTTTGCGCAGCGGGAGGTATATGATTAAATGCATGTGCCATGCTTCCATATAATGTTTGTGTTCAGCCGTTCTGTCAGGCTCCGATCCGTCCGTCGCACTCTTGATTGAGTGTCCGAATGTCGGCGTTGAGATGGGACCTCGATCTTAGATCTAGCCTACCTCGCGCGAGGCGCACTTGCAGCGAGTCGGTTCGCAAGTACAAGGCAAGGAGGCCGACGCCAGCATGCGCGCGAAGAAGCGTGTCAAGGCTCGATCGCGGAAGTGGGCTCGACTGGGGTACACGATGTAATGCACGCCTTTGTTGTTACTTGAAAATCGTGACTTATCGTGACTTATCTTGCTCTTACCTCTCTTGTGCCCTGTCGACCAACACATCCAATAGTTGCATAATATGTATGCACATATGCAGAACACACGCGTGCATACAAACAGTCATGACGACACGTACGCACGTTCGCACATGCACGCACGCAACCACATACACATACGACTACACATGCACGTGCACATGTATAACTGTATTTATATAACCATATACCTATACAACCATACAGACACATATGCACACGGCCTTGCGTATACACAGTCGGAAACATACCTACATGCCCCACGGGAGTCAGCATTGGAGACTTGATGCGAGCATGATGCACTTGCGAACGCATGCGCGCGTGCTTAACGGCCCAGCAAATCGGCAGGGGTGGTAGGCCGAGATCACGTCGAACTCCTCGCAGTCGGGCTCCGATTACAGCGATGACGGCTCCTACTCCTACACCGACGGCTCTTCTGAAGAGGAGCAATCCCTGCCCACGCCCCGTGTGTCTCCCTCCGAATCTATTCATGTCCCGAATGGTCCATCCACCATTGCGCACCCTTGCATGAGCATGCTCAATTTCCTGCCTCAATGTTGTTTACGTTGGGATCCGTCTATAGTTCGAACCGCCTTCCCTCGAACCTCAGATCTAGGACGGTACGCGTGGAACGTCAAGCACATCCAAGGCGGCAGTTGAGATGGCAGAACTCTTGGGGGAAGTTACCAAAATGTTGGGCGTACTCAGTGCGATGCAGGTGAAATGGGGGGGGGGGGGGGGGGGGACCTGCGCATGTGCAGTACATGTTCGCTCCCTTCCTCCTCTGACCTCCACCTCCTCCTCCTGCTCCTCCTCCTTCCCGAGTCCTCCTCCTCGTACCCTCCCCCTCCTCCTCCACCTCCTACTCCTCCTCCGCCTCCTCGTACTCCTCTCCTCCCATCCACTCCTCCACCTGGTATTTCTCTGTTTGACCTCGTCCGATCGACTCGATCCCCCTTTCGCTCATCCCCCTTACTCGAGATAGGGCCCTCAGATTTGCACTGTAACTCTTGATGGGCCCGTTGCTCGAATCGTTGGGCGTTGGAGGTGAAAGCGAAAAGCCTTGGCTGTCTGACATCCTTCGAGCCGCAACTGAAAGAGAAGATGCAGGCCCTGACAGATGCGCAGAGAGGCCTCGCCGACATGATCCAGGGAAAGTCCGCATCCTAGAAACGTTAGGCCACGACGTGAGGGGGGCGATCAGGACTGACTCGAATGACATGGTGCACGTCCGATGTCTGATTCGACCTCGCGTTCGATGCTGCAGTCGCTCCCTATCGATGCCCCCCGCCCGATCCTAGGTCTGAGCCCGACAAGTCCGACGCCAAGGAAGCCATCTCGGAGGCGTCCGCGATTGCTGCTTGATTTTGCACTTGGGATCGATCATGGATGCACGAATCGCTAGCACTTTGTTATCCCACCAGCATGCTGGATCCTAGTGTCGTGCATGGTTAACTCGATCGACGCCTCGAGCCGAGCCGACCTTCGAACCTATCGACCTTCGAACCTATAGCCATGCTTGTGTGGCGCAGGCCAGCACGCTCGTGGGCATGCTGCAGCCAGTGATCGATTCCCTCGAGAAGGCCCAGTCGGCGATGACTACCAAGGGAAAAGCCAAGTGAGGGGCGCGGCAGGGAAGGGTGACCTAAGCATACCCAGGCACCCGTTGATATGATTGAGATTCGAATGGCACCCGACGCGCATGTTCGGATTAAGTTAAACTTAATCCGAACATGCGCGTCAACGATGCATGGTTTTGATGGCCTCCAAGGGCCGAAAGCGGCCCCTAGAGGCCTGGATCCGGAACCGTCCAGATTCCAGAAATCGCATCGTCAGCTGTCAGGGTGTGCTCTGCAAGGGTCTTTGCTTTCGACGTCGGGTACGGCGATGGAGGGATATAGGATGGACAGGGCTGGGAAGGGCAGAGGGCAAGGAGGGCAATGATAATATCAGAGGGGAGGTCATGGGCAACAAAATCGGAAGAGCAGATGCGCAGCAGAGCGTTGCAGAGTTTTCGCCTCGGGCTGATCACTGAACGGCAGTGATGATTTCTCGAGGGTTGTACATGCAATTATGAACATGGTGTGCTCCGTGCTCGGACCCGACGCGTGCGTATATACCCATGCGCTGTGTGATGCGCATTCGATTGATGAAAAGGCGGCGGTTCCTGGTTCGCTCATGCATGGCAGTTTGCAGGCAAGACGCTTCAGCAAGGTCACGCCTCAGACACATGATCATCGCACGTTCGTCGCAGATTGCTTGTGGCATGAACTGCGTAGCGCTATTGCTGACATCCACGTGGTACCACACAATCGCTCAATCATGCCATGCACTAGGCTCTACGATTGTTCCCAGTCGCCCGTCTTTCAACTTCCCACGTTCGCGAGTCCCTCTGAAAGGGAGCCTGGTCTGGACGTGCACGCATCAAGGTTTGACGTGAATGTGCACGCGCGCTGCATGTTGTGTTGTTTTACATGTTGGCCACATCGTTCGATTTGTTCTGTGAATTGCTTTGCGCATCTGTGACTTGATTATTGTGTGCGTGTGCATGCGTGTATTGGTGTTTGTTTAGTTTCTGCTAGAGTGTTGCATGCGCACGCATGTCGGGGGATCCAGCCCCGCCCCCATGCAGGGCGATCCCAGGGCCAAGGGAACCGATCTGGCGGCACGATCGCTAGATTGGGCACTGCAGCTCGGCAGGCTGCAGAGTGGGTTGGGCCAGGTTCGCCAGTCTCGTTTGTTTTGTTTCTTCTTTTTTTTGTGCTCTAGCCGCAGCGCTTTGGCCCTGCAGGCACCGTTGTTCCACATCAGTGCTTCGAACGATCGAGTTCTGCGCCAGATGGCGGCTCGCACGTCTGCTGAGCATGTGGCCCTAGAAGATGCACCACCACCACCGCCCTCGTATACAGACAACGGGGAGGGCCTTCGGACATATTTGCTGACACAGTACAAGGCAGGCCTGATGTCAGCTACCACGGTCAACAGCATCGCCTACTACGCCCAACAAGGGGGCGCCCGAGGTCTGGAAGATATAGCGCTTCATCCAACTAGCACTCACCACGCAGAGCACTTGCGCAGAGCAGTGGCTGCCCGTTCAAAGTCTTCGTTTTACAATGCACGGGTCCCTGTGTGGTGCAAGCGAACGGAAAGACGGATATTCATCGATTTCCCAATCAATTTACCTTCGGACCAGTTTGAGACAGCGTACCGCCTCAACCCTAAGGAATTCGACCCCAGCGAGTATCCGCAGGAGCATCTTCCACCGACCTTTCAGTCCAATGAGGTGTACTTGAATAACCCAGGCAAGACATGTCCCCTTGGCTTTTTCTCTGATGCTTTCCCGACAACGAAGACGGACAGCTGCTTCGCAATGTACCTTTCCAATTGTCTCACTGGCACCAGATACTTGGTGTGCGTGCTACGCAAGTCCGACCTCTGCCAATGCGGATGCAAAGGGAATTGCACCATGGGGTCCCTGTTGAGGGTATTGGCGTGGGACTTTAACACCTTAGCATCTGGAGTGTGGCCGTCCTTCGATCACGAAGGTATGCCGTTCGCGGACGAGGCGAGAGCGAACAGACGGAACTTCCAGATCGCAGACGGCTGGTGCGGCGCATTGACAGAAATGCGGGCCGACCTCTTGGAGATAGTCGAGCGGATCGGGGTGAAAACCCACGCCAACCTTCTCAACCCATGTTTTTTTGTGTGGCTGCCCTAAGAGCGAATTGCATGACTACCCTGCTTCGGTCGAAAGCATTGAGTGGATCCCGCGTGACAGTACTGCTTACGATGTGATGAAGGCGAGATCTTTGGTGACCAGGCGTGTTATGGATAAGCCTCAACTGCGCAGGTTGCTCCAATGCATGCACTTCAGCGATGATCTTGGTGGCTACGGGCTGCACGCGGATTCCCCTGAGCTTTACTTGCATAAGGGCTGTTGGATAATCGAACATGGGCCAGTGCGAGATGTACATGCGCTACGGGCAATCCCGTTGCCTGCAGATTTCACCTTTTTCGACACGACTATCAACATGGGGTTGAACCTCATTAGCCCTTTACTGACGGTCACTGGGTTCTCGCTGGAATCAATGCACCTCGATGCTATGCACGTGCTGGATCTGGGGGTTACGCAGCATCTACTAGGCAGGATATTCTTGCTACTCTTGACGAAGAATTTCGCGAGGTCTCGGGCGTTAAGGTTGGAGAACAGGCGCGCTGATAACATCCAGCATCTGCGACGGAACCGTGGGGGACGGAATACGGGCCGACACATGCATGCTCGAGGGGTTCGCGCCTCTCGCATTAGATCAGGGGGAAGGGGCTAGCCAGCGGGACCGAAACCACCTCCGAGGCGCATTCCCCCCGAGTTTTCTGCTTCCCCTTTAATGCGCTCCCCTTTGAAGGCGGATGAAGACGTTCTACGACAGCAACCGAGTGATCTTTGGAGGGCGCCGCGGCAAGTGCAGCCGCATCAATAAGATCAAGCTGAAGCAATTCGACAAGGGACGCCTGAAGGCGAAAGCAGCAGAGTCGAGACAGCTTCTACCCCTCGGAATGGCGTTGCTCGAAGAGAACGGCAATCTTCTCTCGCCGAATGACCAACTCCTGGTCACCGCCTGCCGAGAGTATAACAAAGCACATGATGTTATGAATGCAGAGCCCCGCGTGATGTCCCCTGAGGGGACCAAGCGGCTGGAGAGATCCATGATGCGCTTTTTAGCGTACTGGAAGGCGTTCGGTGGCCACGTGGTGTTCAAACACCACGTGGCCATCCATCTTGTTCAGCAGGTCGCGAAGCACGGTAACCCGAAGTGGTACTGGTGCAATCCAGACGAGCAAGAGAACCGCTTGATGTCACGGGTCGCAAAATCCGTGCATGGCGGTGACACGTTCTACGAAGCAGTTCTCGGCAAAGTCCTTCCCGAGAGATGTTAGTTGAGCGGTGTCTGTTTCACTTGTTTCACACATTGTTTCACATCGTTTCACACAAGTTTCACACTGTATCACTTATAAGTTTCACCACCATTCACACCATCATCATCACCATTCCTCATCCTCCACCTCTTCCTTCCCTCCTCCCCCTCATCATCATCATCATCATCATCATCATCACCATCATCATCACCATTCTTCCTCCTCCTCCCTCGCCTTCCTCCCTCCTTCCCCCTCCTCCCTCGGATCCTCCTACTGCCCCCGCTTGGAGCGCCCCGTGCCCGAGCCGCCTGGCGGCGCCGACAATATGGGAGGGTAGGCGCAAAAGGGGAGGCACGCTGGAGGTTACCGCCGCAGCGCTGCGCGCTGGACCTGCGCAGACGCTCGTGCGGCGCGCTGTCGGCGCGGCGAAACGACGGGGCTCGTCTCTCTGATTGCACCATCCACGCATTCGTTTCTTCCTGCCGTTTGTTTCGCCTCCTCCTCCTCCTCCTCCCTCTGCCGCCCTCCGTCGTCCGCCCCCCCCCCGTCGAGTTCCTGGACATATATACATACATATATATATATATATATAGATACACATATACATACACACACATAAATATACAGATTCCTCGATCCTCCTGCTCCTCTTGCAGCCTCCTGCTCCTCCTGCTCCTCCTGCTCCTCCTCCTCCTCCTCCTCCTCCTCCTCCGGCCGCCTCCACCTCCCCCTCCTCCTCCTCCGCCTCATCATCCCCCCGTTAACTTCATTATCCTCCTCCCCCTCGTCCCTCCTCCCCTCCTCCTCCTCCTCCTCCTCCTCCTCCTTCTGTTCCTCCTCCTCTTCCTCCCTCCTCCTTCCTCCTCCTCCCGATCCTTCTCTTCCTGCTCTCCTCCTCCTCCTCCTCCTCCTCCTCTTCCTCCTCCTCTCCTCGTCCTCGTCCTCCTCCTCCCTCCTCCTCCTCCTCCTCCTCCCCCTCCTCCTCCTCCTCCTCCTCCTCCTCCTCCTCCTTCCTTCGTTCGCTATAGCAGACTGAATCGTGGTAGCGGCGCCTTAGATATTACGACCGATCATACAATCCAGACTGAATCGTGGTAGCGGCGCCTAATAGATATTACGATCATACAATCCACGTGCTCAGGCGTTGACGAGCGTCCGATGAACACGCGCTGGTTTGGAGCGCTCGACCTGAACACGGGTTGGTTTCAATAACCACGGATTGATTTTGAGTGGATGGATTGATTTTTTTTCAAGCGCTTGATTTTTTTCAATCCGCTTCCCAACGGATTGAAAAAATCATGTCCCAGGATGTCGGGGAAGGCCGCGGCGGCGCAGTGGGGCGGCCTTGCCCTGCTGCGGGCGGTCGCGCGGCCCGCGCGCGCGGAGTGCCAGCCGGGCGCGATCCGCTTCAAGGACCTCGCCATGTCGCGGGGGAAGGGCGTCGATGGCATCGGGGGCTCCGCGCTGGGCGCCCTTTGCGCCGACTACTTCGAGAGGGCCTTCGTCGCCCGCGAGGAATCGGAGTCTGGTTGAAGCTAGTGGGCGCCCCGGCGACGGCGGGCAGGCGCGGCGCGGGCAGCCGCCGGCGGTCCGCGGCTCGGGGCCCGCCCCCCCGACGGCGGGGGCGACGGCCCACTAGTCGCTGCTAGTCCACCCACAGGAGAAAGGCTGTCGCCGCAAGCTCGTCGATGCCGGCGTCTCGGCCCCGCCTGGGTTGGGCCTGGGCCGCCAAGGCGGCGGCGGGCGACGGCCCGCCGGGGGCTTCCGACTACGGCGAACTGCCGAAGGAGTTTCGCCGCGCGGCGCAGGCCGCCCCCATGCCCAAGCCGGCGCCGTGCCGGGCTTGCCGGCGCGCCCATTCATCGATGCAATTCGGGCGGCGCAGGCGCCGGTGGACACCGAGAGGAGCGGGCAGTGGCGCAGCGGCAAGAGTGTCCTGCGGCGCGAGCGGCGCGCGCGCCTCGCCGTTGGGCACCGCGAGCGCCCGAATGCAGCCCAGATGCGCGATGCCGAGCGCGGGCGACGAGCGGGGGCGATCATCCTCCACGGGCGGGTCGCCCCGCGGCCGCGCAGGGGCGCCGGGGCGCGATTGGCGCGCACTTCGCGGGCGCCTTCGCGGGCAAGGGCGGCCTCGCCAAGGCCATCAGAAGGCGCGGCTTCCAGGCGCGCGTCTGAGGGGGGCCCCGCGGTGACCTGTCCGCGCCGCGCGCCCGTCGCCGCCTCCCGTCCGACATCCGTGCCGGGAGATGTCGAGGCGTGATGTTTGCGCCTCCCTGCTCTTCTTCTTATATCGCGAAGGCCCGCTCTGCCCCGATCCGCAGCCCGACGCGCGCCCGGGGCCTTCCGCGGCCCCGGGTGCCCCCGACGGATTGGGCAGAAACAAGCTTTAGCAACGAGCGTTTGCGCGTCGTGCCCTAGATAATCTATCTCAGCGTGTAATTCCACTGGCATCCCGTGGATTTGGGAGATTCCGCACAGTGGCTATATGTTGAAGACCCCAGAGGTCCATTCCCTCGCGGGTAGACCTCCTGCCTCTACTGTTGTCTCAGATTTTTGCCAGTTCGGCGCTAGATGGAGGAAGCGGACTCGCTTCCCTGCCGGCCACCTTCGCCCCGATGAGGTCGCCAAGTTGCAGAGCACTTGCGCGAGGCGCGCCGGGGCCTATAGTCGGTCCGGCAGGCCGCGCCTCGCGTTCGAAGGGGCCTTGCCCAAGGGGGTGAGGAGGACCGCTATGGCCCAGACGTGCCTCCGACCTCTGAACGATGCATTGGCGTCCGTGCGTGCGTCCCAGGCCAGGTCTCTCTTCTTTCAAGTTTGAGAGCGCATCTTGTTTTGGGATGGCGCGGGAAATTGACACGCGTAGCTGCATGCAGCAGTCAGCAGATAATTATATAATGTTGATTTGCGAAATCTCTTTGTGGTGCCCCACGAGAACACAGCAACGAGTGAGAACGTGTTACTCCTGCGGGTTTCGCCGCCCCCCTCTGACAACAGCGCGGGGGTGCGCGCATGAATGATACATAAGCGGCCTTTGTCGCCATCTGCGTCGGCCCCTTTCCGTCTTGGGCGCGAGGCGCTTGGATAACTGCGCGTCCCAGCCCCTGGGGCCCTGCTCTTGTGTGCTCGCGCTGTTACGGATAGGTCTTGGCACTCGGCCTCTTAGCCAGCTCTCTATAGCTGTTTTGTGTTGGGCTCCCGCCGCCCGCCCAAACTTTTCTCGCTGCCAATTCGCTGTACTTTCTCGAGTGCAATGTGCTATCCGCATCGGAAATCCACCCGCGTAGCTGTAGGCAGCAGCCAGCGCATAATTGTCGAATGCTGGCTCGTGCGATCACTTGGTCGTGTTCACGAGAATGCAGCAGCGAGGGAAGACAGGTCGCTCTTGCGGGGTTTGCCGCCCCCCGCTTACAACCGCATCATAATGCATATGAGGATGCCAATTCCGATACTGGCGATGGTGCTTGATGATGGTAATGATGTTGCTGATCATGATGATTGTTGCTGATGTTATTGGTCATGATTGTTGCTGATGTTATTGGTCATGATGATGGTAATGATTGTTGCTTGATATGGCGATGTCATTGGTCATGATGATGTTGCTGATCATGATGCCGCGGGAATCAGTGCTGGTCATAGTTGTGATGATGGTAATGTTGTCGATAATGCTGATGTTGTGGATGGTGATGGTGGTAAGGGTGAACGTTGTGGTGATGATGAAGGTGCTGATGGTGATGCTGATGATGACGATGCTGATTATGTTGAAACAGATCATGACGACGATGACGGTGTTCATCATGATGACGATTCCGATGGCGACGATGATGTTGATGCGGATGATGCGTATGATGATGATGATGATGGGTTGTTCTTGAACAGTAATCGTAGAGCGATTGAGGGCCGCGCTTTTGCCTGCAACCGCCACGGCTCAAGTCTTCTCTGTGGGGGGCCTCAGGTGGCTCTCGCGCGGAGGCTCGTGCGCGCGCCCTGTGGCCCGCGGCGCGTCGTTTGTCGCGTTCAACGCCTGCGCCGCCTGGCTTGGGCGGCTGCTGGGGGCTCGCGGCCGCTGGCGCCCGCGCCGCCCGCGCTGGCGGCGGCGAGGCCCGTCCTAGCGCCCGCCCCGGCTTCGCGGGGCTGCCCGGCGGCTGCGCCGCCGCCTGCCGCGCAGGTCGAGAACCTCTGCGCGGCGCTCGCCCAGTGCTCGCCGGCGCTGGCCGCCCCGGACTGGGACATCTGCCCCGACCCCTGCCCGGCCTGCCCCAAGCCGGAGCCAGGGCAGTGGTCTTGGGGCAGCGAGCTGGGCTTCGGGCTGCTCGCGCTGTTCGTCTGGGAGCTCTTCGCGCGCGGCGTGGCCGCCGCTTGCGGCCTGGCGCGCCGCCTGGCAGGCGGCGTCGCGGGCTGGCTGCAAGGCTCGCCGCAGGAGGGCGGAGCACCGCTCGCCTTGGAGGGGGCGCCGGATCTTTGTGTGCCTCGCGGCCGTGGACGCGTTCAGGCGGCAGGTGAATGTCGGCGATGGGGTGCTCGTGGCGCAGGCCGTTCCTGGTCTTGTGCTGCTGCGCAAGCGCGTGGTGGCGCGCGTCGGCGGCGCGCAGCCTTTGCACGCAGCGGTGGTCTCGCCCGATCACGATCCCTTCATCGAGCGCTTCTCGGCGGACAACGCCGGCATCGCCTCTTGGCATCTTTGCGGGCCTGGCGGGGCCATCCCCGCCGCCGCGGCAGGACAGGCGATCTACGACTTCCAGTTTGCCGACGCGGTCTACTGGCCCGTCCCGGGCCCTCGTGCCGCGGCGTGGGCGGCTCGGTTCATGCTGGAGAATGGCGGCAGTGCTCTTGGCCACCGTGCGCAGTGGAGGGCCAACATCAGGCTTGCGCGGGATGACATCACGGTGCCCACGCACCTGGAGTTCAGCAAGATCTTCGAGACGGCGCTGGGTTGTGACCAGCTGGACATCAGCAACTTGGGTGCGCTCGAATTGGTGCCGCGCCAGTTGCAGTTGTGCGAAGAGCGCTATCGCGACAAGATCCTCGGCACCAAGCTCGGCGACGAGTCCCACCGAGACGCGCGCCACTACTTCACGGGCACATCGACCACTCGTGGGCTCATGGTGGCCCCAGAGCTCAGCATCTGGATCAGTGAGCAGATCTCCCGCGAGAGCGCGATCGCCAAGGGGCGGGGGAAGGCAAGAGAGGAACGCGCGCTGGCCCGTCCAAAGAAAGGGGCCCAGGGCGGCAAAGAGGGCGAGTAGCCCTCGGCTGCTCCCTCACGGACTCGGCTGCCTGCCGCCCCTTGGCCCCAGGCTAGCAGGCTTTCCTCTTTTCGGCTGCTGCCGGATGAGTCGCCAGCGCGACGTGTTCACAATTACTCAATTTGAATACTACTCTCCCTCTTCCCGTGATGGCGTGCTGGGAGTAGCCGACCCCCCCCCGCGTCTTGCTTTTTTACACACAGGATTCCCGGGAGTTGGGTTTTCGCCTGCATTTGTTTTCAAAATGTTGCTCTCGCTGAGGCGCCGGCGTCATTTTCGGGCCCCGCTCGTTCCGAATCGTGCTCCCGCTGCAGCGCCGGCTTCAGTTCCGTGCTTCCGCTCGTTCCGAATCGTGCTCCCGCTGCACCGTTGGCCTCATTTCCGCGCTTCCGCCCGTTTCGACTCGTGCTCCCGCTGCAGCGCTGGCGTCATTTCCCGTGCCATGCCACAGCACACGCGCACACACGCACACACACACACACACACGCACACACACGCACGCACACACACACGCACGCACGCACGCACGCACGCACGCACGCACGCACGCACGCACGCACGCACGCACTACGCACGCACGCACACGCACGCACGCACGCACGCGCACGCACAGCACGCACGCACGCACGCACGCCACGCACGCACGCACGCACGCACGCACAGCGCGCGCGCGCGCACGCACGCACCCACCCACCCACCCACCCACCCACCCACCCACCACCCACCCACCCACCCACCCACCCACCCAACCCACCCACCCACCCACCCACCCACCCACCCACCCACCCACCCACCCACCCCCCACCCACCCACCCACCCACCCAACCAACCACCACCACCACCACCACCACCACCACCACAACCACGCACACACGCACGCACGCACGCACGAACGCGCACCACCACCCACTACGCGCGCGCGGAGCCACAGGTCCGTTACGGCACGCGTCCGCGGATAGAGAAAATCAGCGCCATGGTGAGGAATGGGAGGGAGGGGTAGGACGTCAGATATGACGCGAGCGCACCTAGCTTGCCGCTACCCACTCTTCCACTTCCTCAGCGCGGAGGTGGCCGCTCTCGAGCTGTCGAACGCCGCGCCCTCCGACGTCTGCACGCACTCGAATGGGCGAATGATGGCGTCCACGCCCTCCACTCTCTCTCTCTCTCTCTCTCTCTCTCTCTCTCTCTCTCTCTCTCTGGTCGTGGAGGCGATGCAGCTGGGCCGCCGTCGGTCATGCAACAGTCCTGCCTCGAGCACTTGGAGCGCTGCTACCTTGCCGCTGGAGCCCGCCCAGCCGACGCCCACCCCCGCGGGAGCCTGCGCGAGCTCTGCGGATCCGCCGCGATGCACGGCGAGACTTCCACCACCTTCGCGCCCTACAGCAAGACCTCGTGTCCTGGCCAGCCGTGGGAGCTGCCCCAGTGGACCTGGGCGGCGCTCTCTCGATTGAGCACACCTCCTGGCTGAGGGACTTGGCGGCCGAGATGCGAAGACCTCCAGCTGCAGCGGCAGCCCTTCGGTCTGAGCTCGGTCTCCACCAGCCTTATGTGAGCCCCGCCTTTCGCCGCCAGCGCGTCTACGCGGACTTTGCGAAGGGTGTGCTGGAGCGCGGGGTGGCGCGCCTGTTTCCCACCCAGGCCGAGGCCTCCGTGGGGCTCTTCTTCGCCAAGAAGAAACCTGGGCAACAGCGGGGCATCTTCGACACGCGGTTGGCCAACTGTGACTTCGAGCCGCCGCCTGCCGCGCGCTTGCCCTGGGCCTCTGCTTTTGCGAGAATGGAGACTAGCGGGTGTGGCGTGGTCTGGTACTCCGTGGGCGATGTGCAGTGCGCCTTCTACGCCATCTCGGTGCCGCCTGAGTTCTGGTCATGCTTTCGTCTACCACCTGTTCGGGCTGGTCTGGTCGGGCGGCCGGTGGTAGGAGGCGCGCGGGTCGCTGCCTCTGCTTCCCTCGCGCCCAGCTTGACAGTGTTACCGCTGGGCTGGATCTGGGCTTTACACTTCTGCCAGTTGGTCACGGAGGAGGGCCTCGCGCGTGGCGGTCTGGGCGCGGACGCCTTGGTGATGGGTCGCGCCGCCTCTCGCCCGCTCGGGCCTGAGCGGCCGCTAGGCGCTACCGGCAACGTTGACAACTTCACGGTGCAGGGCGCGCCGAAGGATCGGGTTGCAGCTGCTGGCCAGCTCGTCTCCTCAAGCCTGGAGGACCAGGGCTTCACCGTGCATGAGGACACGTCAGAGGCCGTGGATCACGCCGACTTCGTGGGCCTTTCGTTCGACGGGCGCGCCCATGCCGTTCGAGTGTCTACCCTGCGGGTGTGGCGCCTTCGGCTGGCGATCGAGGAGCTGCTGCGCCGCGGCCGCTGCTCGGGCGGAGTCGTGGAGGTCATCCTGGGTCTTGCGACGTGGCTGATGTTGCTGCAGCGCCCTACCTTGTCGATCTTCAACGCGGTCTACGCTTTCGTGAAGAAGCATAAGCAGGAGGTGGCCCCGCTCTGGGACTCGGTCGTCGAGGAGCTCAAGCTCGTTCGGGACCTGCTCCCGCTGTTCGTGGCCCACGCCGACGCCGAGTGGCTGCCGACCGTGACCGCCAGTGACGCCCCCCCTTGGGGCTGTGGTGTTTGCGTGCGCCAAGCGGGCCTGGAGCTGGTCGCTCGCTGGGGCCGCACAGCGGAGAAGTGGCGCTACGAGCAGGGCGCCGCTGCCGCTCGGAGCCGCGCGTTCGCCGCCGACGTCGCGGAGACCGCTTGCGCCGACGACCTGCCTGACAGCTTGCGGCAGGCCGAGGAGTTCAAGAAGTCGTACGACATGGTCGAGGCGAGCTTCACAGATGAAGACGCCTGGCGTATCGTGGAGTCCTTTCCGTGGCGGGGCCCAGCGAACATCTTGCGCCTGGAGGGACTCGCGCTCTCGAGTGCTCTGCGTCACACCCTTCGGGATCGTCGAGCTTGTGGGCGTCGTATTCTCGCCCTCGTTGACAAGGGCTTGCGCTGGCAGTCGGAAAGGGCCGCTCGGCGGCCTTTCAGCTTCGGGATGTCCTGCGAGAGCTGGCCGCTTTGACCGTGGGGCGCCGTCTTCACATACATGTTCGCTGGGTCCCGTCCGAAAGGAATCCAGCGGACAATCCATCCCGAGGTCTGTCGTACATCAAGCGTCAGCAGGAGCAGGACTTCACAATCCAGGCTGGCAACACTGTTCGTGATCGTGAACCTGCTAAGCCTCTTCCAGCCGTCCCGAGGTTCCCAGACTTCAGCCCGATCGGCCCCTTACCAGAGGCGCTCCCTGGTGGCGACCCAGGGGTGCTGGCTGGCGGGGCCGGCAGTGCCGTCGGCGGCAGCAGCAGCAGCAGCGCGGCGGACGCGGTGCTGCCGATCATCGCTGCCATCGGGGCCCCTCCAGGACTCGTCCCACATGACGTACCTCGAGAGCCGTTCAGTGGCGGATGCTACACGCAAAGATTACTTCAAGAAGATGAGGTCGTTTCTCGAGTGGGCCCTGGAGTCGGGCCTCGACTGGAACAATGTGCAACAACTGGACAACGCGCTGATCCTCTACCTGGACTAGCTGTTCTACCTCGGCATGGCAGGCGATGTGGCCAGCAAGACCTTAGGGCGGTGCAGTTCCATTACCCAGAGGTTGGCCGCTACGGGGATCAGAGTCTGCCTCGCTCGGTCCGCGCGCTTGCAGTATGGGCGAAAGTCGTCCCACGCAAGACGCGGTCGCCGATGCCCCACGTGCTGATGCTGGCCACTGTGGGTCACCTGTTGTCACGCCGCCTTGTCGAGCAGGCGGTGGCCATCTTGCTGCCTTTCAGCGCGCACCTGCGGCCGGGCGAGTGCGACTCCTTGACGGCGCTCCAGCTGGTGCCACCTGTGGCTGCAGGAGGGCCCCAGGCTCGTTGTTGGGGCCTCCTCTTGGGCCTCGCGGAGCTCGAGAAGCCCACCGAGGTCGGCGCCTGGGACGAGAGCGTGGTGCTGGGCGATTTGGACTTCCTCCACCCCTGCTTGAGAAAGCTGAAGGAGAGGTGCCGCCCCCCGGAGCAACGGATCTGGACTTTCGAGCCAGGCAACCTCGCCGTCAGGACCCAGGAGGCCGCCGAGGCGCTGGGCGCGGCGGCGATGGGCGTCACCGCCTACGGCCTGCGGCACGGCGGCGCGTAGCACGACCTGCTCTCGAAGCGGCGGGGCCCGCTGGAGGCCAAGGCCCGAGGCCGCTGGCGCAGCGACGCCATGATGAAGAGGTGCGGCAAAGAGGCTCGCGCCCTTGCCGAGCTTCGCAAGGTGCCGCAGGAGGTGCTGGACTTCGGCAGCGCAGCGATGCACAACCTGCCAGACATCGCGCTGGGCGGCGCGGCGCTGCCACCGGCGCCCTTCCTGGCGCAGCTCCGCTGACCGACGCTGAGATTAGGCTTCGCCTTCGCCGCATTTTGCGGCGCGCTTTAGGTTCAGCAGGAGTTCCTCCCAGCCAGGTCCCCTTGGAGCTTTATGCGGGAAAAGGCGGGCTGTCCAAGGCCATGAGGGCCCAGGGCTGCGCCTCGGTTTCTGTCGACATTTTGGAACAGCCTTGGTTTGATTTGAACCGCTGCGTGGTCCAAGCGACGCTTCTCGGGTGGATCACCAGTAATGTGGTTTCAGCTGTCTGGATGGGGGCCCCTTGCTGCACCTGGCCCCAAGCCCGCCACGGTCCACCGGGTTCCAGTTGGTGCCGTTTGCGCAATGCCGAGCACATTTAGGGCCTCCCGAATCTGGATTCCAGGGCCTCCGAAGCGTGCAAGAGGGGTAACGAGCAGTTGCGTTTTTGTCTTCGGGTTGTTCGGAACTGCCTCCGTGTCGGCACTCCTGTGGCGCTGGAGAACCCAGGGTCCAGCTGGATATGGAAGGCTCCCACGCTCGAGCGCCTGGCCCGTCGACCGACTAGCCAGGCCTGCACTGTGGACTATTGTGGTTTCGGGGCGCGGTGGCGCAAAAGGACCAGGGTGCAAGTTTGGGCCCCGAATTTTTCCATCCAGTTGCCTACTCTCTGCTATGGCCGAGGCGGGATATGCAGTCACACGCCCAAGCCTCACATTGTCTTGACTGGGGTTGATCAGAGCTCAGGCAAACTTTGGACCCGCGCTGCTGAGCCTTACCCTCCTCGTTTTTGTTCCTGCTTTGCCCGAGCTTTGAAACACAATGTCGATTCAAACCGTTTAGTGCGATTGCGTCAGATTATATCTTAAGGCGGCAAATGCCAGAAACCCGTTTGGGGTGGCTAGGGGTCTTTTCTCTCTCCTCCTCGTTCGTGTGTGTTGTGTTGTGGTGGTGCTGTGGTGTGTGTGTGTGCCTCTCGCTCGTCCCTCCTCCTTCGTTCGTCTCTGACCGAGCTCTGCCCAGGTGCTGCCCTGTCGAGTTGGATCTGCCTGGCCCGAGACACACAACATGTCCCCTGGCCAGGGATAGCGTCACGATGGGTTGTTCTTGAACAGTAATCGTAGAGCGATTGGGGGCCGCGCGGTTGCGTGCACCCGCCACGGCTCAAGCCTTTTCTGTGCCCGCCCGCTGCCTTCCTGTGTTGGGGGTCTTCTCTCTCTCTCCTCCTCGTTCGTGTGGGTTGTGTTGTGGTGGTGCTGTGGTGTGTGTGTGTGTGTGTGCCTCTCGCTCGTCCCTCCTCCTTCGTTCGTCTCTGACCGAGCTCTGCCCAGGTGCTGCCCTGTCGAGTTGGATCTGCCTGGCCCGACGCACACAAAATGTCCCCTGGCCAGGGATAGCGTCACGATGGTGATGATGATGATGATGATGATGATGATGATGATGATGATGATGATGATGATGATGGTGATGGTGATGATGATGATGCTGATGATGCTGATGATGATGATAATGGTGATGGTGATGAGGATGATGATGGCGATGGTGATGGTGATGGTAACGTTGATGCTTACGGCGGTAATGATGGGGGTGGTGATGACGAAGAGAAGCATGATGATGATGATGCCGGTGATGATGCTGATACTGCTGTTGCTGATGCTGCTGCGGCTGATGATGATGATGATGATGATGGTGATGATGATGATGATGATGATGATGATGAGTATTATGATGATGATGCTGATGATGATGCTGATGATGATGATGATGATGATGATGATGATGATGATGATGATGATGATGATGCTGATGCTGATGCTGATGCTGATGCTGATGCTGATGCTGATGCTGATGCTGATGCTGATGCTGATGATGCTGCTGTTCGTCAGGAGCAGGCAGCGCAATAGGGGGAGGCGGGGGAGGAGGAGGAAGAGGAGGAGGAGGAGGCAGAGGAGGAGGATTAGCTCTGAGACGGTACTTTTCCCAAGGGTGGCAGGTCCCGGGGTGAATGGGGATTGTATGGATCAGGAGGAGGAGGAGGAGGAGGACGAGGAGGAGGAGGAGGAGGAGGAGGAGGTTGAGTTATAGGAAGAGTTGTAGGAGGAGGAAGAGGCGGAACATCAGGAGGATGGGGAGGATTTGGAGGAGACGGAGGAGGAAGAGGAGGAGGAGGATGAGGAGGACGAGGACGAGGACGAGGACGAGGACGAGGACGAGGACGAGGACGAGGACGAGCAGGAGCAGGAACAGGAACAGGAGCAGGAGCAGGAGCACGAGCACGAGCAGGAGCAGGAGGAAGAGCAGCGGTAGGAGCTGCCCCATGTACCGTCCTCGCCACCCCTGGCAGAGTCGCCGCTCCCAGGCCCGCTTCAAACAGAGCGGGCACGGAGGGTGGCTCGGGCACGTGGTGGCGGAAGTGGCACGTGCGCTGTGGCGCACCCGCCTCCGCCCGAGTCACGCCCTCCGGGCTGAATTCAACAGGAGGCCAGCCCGAGTTTGCTCGGCAGCACGGCTTGGCTGCGGGACGGCCCCGTTGCCGGGTCCGCCATGGCCGCGGGCATGGCGAGGAGAGAAAGAGGAGCGGAGCGGTAGGAGGACGAGGAGGAAGGGGAGGAGAAGGAGGAGGGGGGAGGAGAAGGAGGAGAAGGAGGAAGAGGAAGAGGAAGAAGAAGAAGAAGAGTAAGCGGAAGAAGAAGAGGAAGAGGAAGAGGATGATGAGGAGGAGGAGGACAAGGAAGATGGAGATAATGAGAAAGAGGAAGAGGAGGAGGAGGAGGAGGAGGAGGAGGAGCAGCGGCGGGTGTTAGGGCCCGCCTCCGCCCTCCCCGCGTCCGTGTGCGGGCCCCCCCGAGGCCAGCGCGAAGGCCGTGGCTGCGGCCCCCAAGTTCCAGCCGTCCCCGGGCGACTGGCGAGCCCCGCCCCTCTTGTTCAGCACGATTCCAGGCCTCCCAGATGGGGTCCGAGATCCTGAGATCCTGGCGTCGTATTTTTTCACGCAAGGCGATAATGCCTTGTCCCAGGGGCCATCGCACATCGATCGGGTCCTGAAAGTGCAGCAGAAAGATTGGGTCTAGGGCTCCGGTCGTGCTTTTGCGCGATGTCGCAATTTTTCGCAACGTCGGATCTCGGAGGATCGCGGAGCATCGCCGACGCATCGGCGACTCGGCTCGACGTGGAGCCAGGTTTCCTCCACGCCGACGGCACCGATGCGTCGCCGATGCATCGCATATGCACCTGAGCATACAACAGGAGAGAAGGAGGATGGATGATGGAGATAGAGGAGAAGAAGGATGGAGGATAGAACCTGAGCGTGGAGGACAATGAGGAAGATATAACCTGAGCTTGGAGGAGAAGGATGGAGGATAAAACAAGAGGAGAAGACGGAGGAGGAGGAGGAGGAGGAGGAGGAGGAGGAGGAGGGGGATGAGGGCACGTGTTTCCCAGCCACCCCGTGTTTGGTCTTCGCCTTCCTATCGGATAGGTCAGGTGCCGTCGCCTCCCACCTTATTCCTTCGCCCGCATCCCGGCGCCTCTCCTCCTGGTGGCGCCATCACTCCTGCCCGGTCCCTCGTGCACCTCCGAGCGCGCGTATCGCTCACGAGAAGGGTGTTGGAGATGCGCCTCCCATACTCCTCCTCTCGCCCTTTGCCTCCCCGCCCGCCCTCCCCGTTCGCAGGGTCGCCGCGGCCAGGAAAGAACATTCGCTCCTTCTGCAGAGTCCCGCAGGGTAGCACGATCAGTGAGGACCAGGCGACCTATTCGGATGGTGCCAAGGATGTCCATTCCTCGGCGGCGAGCGAGGGGGGAAATGAGAAGGGCGGGCCTTCTCAGAAGCCTCGGAAGTCCCCCGGCATTATGCGAAGTTGTCTGAGTTTTCTCCGAAGACAGAAAAAACTTCTCGGAAGGCGCGAGGGCTTCTGAGAAGTCCCGCCGCCTTATGCGAAGGCCTTCTCCCTCTCACTTCTCCCCTCGCTCGCCGCCAAGTTCCCCAAGGTGTCCCTCGCATTTCGGGGAGGTCCAGATGGCCTCGAGAGCACCCCTCACGAGGCTCAGGAGGCCTGGGGGCTCCAGAATGTTGCGTTAAGCTTAAGTCGGGCGTGTCCCTCTACAGGAGGAGTATTCTAAGATAGTTGAACATACTCTGGGGGCGTTTTTTTCATTTTTTTTTTTTTTTTTTTTTTTTGCATTTTTTGTTTTTTGGGGGGTATTTTTATTGTTCGTCCAAAATCCACCTGTGTGGGGACATGCCCGACCTTACGATAAGCTGGGGAGCATGTGCTATGTTTGTCAGTACGCCTATTTCGCGTTCACACATTTCGCTTCGTGAGCACGGCTCACGATGCCTACGTGTTGGTGTCAATCGTGCCACCACTGCGGGCAGAGCGCTCTTCTTACCGATGTCTAGGAGCAAAAACACGCACACAGCAAAGACGCTGAAATAAAGACCACTCCGGATTGGGGAGGGTCTGTGGTCTTCGGTCCGTTCCGTCGATCTAGGTCGGAGAACCGTTCGTGTCCGAGCCTTGCCGTCGCGAAAAATGCTTCTCGTTCCTTACTCCGCGCTCCTGACTGTAGCACAACGATTGCAATGCTCGTACCCCTGGAGGGTCTGGGGCCTCGCGGAAGAGGGCGCGCGGGAACCACGCCGGCTCACACCGAGACGCGTAAGAGTGACCCTTCGCCGGAGTTACCTTTGGTGCGGGCCCATTGGGCTCCCCCGATTGCTGAACGCGATGCGATACAGTGCGGGCGCGGCCGCACGAAGCCCAGCTTTGAAACCCGCAGGCGCGAGATGCAAGTGGGGGGGCCAGAGCACCATGAACGCAACAGCTCCTTCGACGGCTACGGAGAGGCACCTCTCAGCGCGCGGAGCGAAGAAACCCAGGGTACCCTGACGAAAAGCGTTCAGTTTCTTGATGCACGTCCCCACTTTAGCAGCATCTTGTGCGCTTGTGTTTGGCTCCCCCGCGGCCCCCAAAAGCCGCGCACCAAAGGTCACTCTTCCCCCAATGTCACTCTTGTGTGTAGCCGATGCCTTGATTGTTTCAGTACGGGGTCCCCAGAAGCCCCGACCCTTTACCCTGGGCCAGCGTTCCATCCCAAGTCGCTCTTTGACCGCCCCGGGTCTTGCAAGGCCCCCCAGAGGCGGAAACCTCCCAACAAAAATCCCGTCGTTTTTTTCGTTCGGGAGCTCATTTTGGTCGGGACGTCCCGAGCGGAGTGAACCCCCACAGCCCGTCAGAAGTCGTGGGGGTTTGGGGTAGGGTTCACATGTGTGGCCACCTATTTTCACGACTCGTGCCCCAAGCCGCCTCGGTTGCATCCCGCCGTCGCTCGCACGCTGCTTGATCCCTCGCGGCCGCCGATCAAGCAGTTCTTTCCACGACGCGAGCATGGCCAGGTCGCGGAGAAGCGCGCGCGGGAAACACGCCGGCTCCCAACGGTACTGCTCGGCGTGCGGTGACCTGCAGTTCGCGCGGAACATGCAGTGCCGGAGGGGTGGTTGGGGTGCCTTGCGGGCAGGGCGTAACAGGCGTGGAGATGGATCGGGGAAACGTAAGTCTCGAGTAAGCCGGAACTCAGGTTTGCCGATGTTTGTTGACGAGCGCGTCTTGGATTTTGACGGTCCAGTTTTCGTGGGATGTTTGCAGGGGGAGTTCGCATCAAATTTCAGTTTGGGTCTCGTTATTTTTATGGTGGCCCCCGTCAGGCCAACCCGAGTCCCCAGTACCCGAGTCTGACGTCTCCCCGAATGGAGATGCTGATGGTGATGGAAAGACTGATACAGATGATGATATTGACGACGACCGTGGTGAAATTGATGATGGTGGTGGTGGTGATGATGGTAATTATGGTGGTGGTGATGATGGGGGTGGTGATGTTCTGTTGATAGGGATGATAATGGTGGTGAGGATGATGATGGTCGTGGCACTGTCGAAGCAACTGAGAGTGGTGATGATGGCGGTGGTGGTGATTATGACGACGACGATGGTGATGGTGGTGATGATGACGATGTTGAATGTGATGCTGATGGTCATGGTGATGATGATGATTATGATGATGAGTATGAGAAGGAGGAGGATGCTGTGAAATCGGACGGTTATGAGGATGGCGGTGCTGGTGATGATCAGAACGCTGCTGGTGATGTTGATCATGATGTTGATGCTGATGTTGATGTTGATAATGGTGTCGGTGATGACGATGATGGTGATTAGGATGACGACGATCCAGTTGATGATGATGATGACGACGACATCAACGACGACGATGATGACAATAATACTGATGATGCTGATGAATACGATAATGACGTTGATGCTGATGATGATAGCGACGACGATGCTGCAGATTATATTGAATATGGTGATGTTGATGGTGTTGACGATGATGATGATGATGATGATGATGATGATGATGATGATGATGATGATGATGATCATGATGATGATGATGATGATGATGATGATAATGATGATTATGGTGATGATGATGTTGGTGATGACGACGACAGCAACGACGACAACGACGACGATGATGATGAGGGTGATAATGGTTATGATGAGCGTGATGATGATGAGTATGGCGGTGATGATGATGATGATGATGATGATGCTAAGGTTGATGATGATGCTGATGATGATGATGATGATGACCAGGGAGTTGGCAATGATGGTGATGATGATGACGACGGTGACGATGATGTATATGATAATGAAACTGCTGATGATGACGGCCATTATGATGACGATGATGATGTTGGCGCTGATGACCATGACGATGATGGTGATGATGAAATGATGATGAGATGATGATGATGATGATGATGATGATGATGATGATGAGGCTGATGTTGATGATGATGATGATGGTGGTGGTGGTGGTGATGATGATGATGATGATGATGATGATGATGATGATGATGCTGATGGTGATGGTGATGGTGGTGGTGGTGATGATGAGGAGGAGGAGGAGACGGAGGAGGAGGAGGAGGAGGAGGAGGAGGAGGAGGTTGATGATTCACATCTTGCTGCGTGCTGCAATTTCCTTCATCCTGCCAGCGCAGCACTTAGTGCGACGGCGCTTTGAACACCGCCCAGAAGGCCGTATCATGTGACAACTCTCATTTTTATTCAAGAGTCTTACGCCATTCCGCTAACCCCCAGAAAAGGAATAACTTCTACGGACGGGGTCTTTGGGGACGTTTTGGGGCGCATGCTGGGAGCCTCTTCGGGCCGCTTGGGAGTTTCTTGGGCGCCTGCTGGTGACCTGGGAGGTCGTCTTGGGGCGGAGGGCTCGGAATGTCAGTTCGAATTGTCTCTCTTGGGCCCCTCTTGTGGCTCTGTTGGGGCGCTCTTAGGTCATCTTGGGCGCCTCTTGGGCCGTCTTGGGACCCTCTTCGGCCGTCTTGTTGCCCTCTTGGGAGTGTCTTGGGCCGTGTTGGAGCGATCTTGGGGGCCTCTTGGGCCGTGCGGGGGGCTATTGTGACAAAGCGGCGAATCTGCTCGAAATAAACGTTTTCTGTTTTTGGATGTTGACGAGGCCCTCTCAGGGGTGGTCTTGGATTCCTCCTTGGGCGTGGCCTCTAGGGCAGTCTTGAGGCCATCTTTGTCGTCCCTGACGGTTGCTCGGCGTGTTGGAGCCCAGCTTGGGCCAGTTTAGATGACATTTGGGGCATCCTTTGGAGCCTACATGAAGCGTAGTGTGTAGATTTGGAGGCTCCAGAGGCCGGGGGGTGCGTTGGCGAGCTCCTCCCCCCGCCCACCCACCCCCCTGGCCCCACCCTCTTCCAATCAGATTTCAGACTCCAGGGGAGGGGGAACGGGGGAGGGGGAGCAGCCAATCTTCTCACACGCAACTGCACCCCCGGCAAGCGGGGGTCGGCGGACACTGGGGCTACCTTGGCCGTCGTGTTGGCTGTCTTGGGCCCCTGTGGGGCCCTCACGGAGTCTTCTTGGGACCCTCTTGCCTCGGGTCGTTCTAGGGCTCTCGTGGGCCCTTTTGGTGCCGTCCCGGGCCCCTCACTGCCAGGTGTGAGGCCTCTTTGGGCTATCCTGGGAGCAGCTTGGTGTCGTTCTGGGCCGTCTCGGGGCCCTCCTGGAGCTGTCCTGGGCCGTCTGGGGGGGTGGTCTTCTTGAGGCCCGCAGTGAGCTCTTCTGAGCCGAGGGACACCTGATGGTTTCAAGTGTTTTTCACATGAATTTTGTAAATTCGGTATTCCTGGAGGGCTTCCTGGCTTTCTCGCTGGTCTATTGGAATCATATTGTGGGCCGGTTGGGGGGCTGTTGGGTGTCTCTTCTCTGTGACCTTGGGGCGGTTTTGGAAGCATGGAAAGGCTTGGAGAACCCCTGGGACGCGTCCAGCCGCCCAGGGAGCATCGGGAGGGGAGGTCGATGCATGCGATTTGGTGTGATGATGGAGAAGCGCGGCTTAGAAGACTTACATGGTGATTACCTTTTTCAGACAGCACTTGGTTACCCCGCCTCACCGTGCCAGGCGGCACGATGGCGGATCAAGGTGCCAATGAGGATCACAGTGATGATGACGATGGTCAGGATGATTTGTGATGGTGGTGGGCGATGGTCATGATGGTACACTTCTGGCGATGACGGATGAGGATGATGCTGATGATGATGCTGATGTTGATGCTGATGCTGCTGATGCTGCTGATGATGATGATGATGATGATGATGATGAGGGATGGAGTTGTGGGCGACGACGTTGGACGTAAAAAGAGGCGGCAAGGCCTACCACGGCAAACGTTCTTCGACTCGTTGCTTTGACCAGGCGTGGACGCCGGTATGGTCAGCATCTTCAGGAAGACGTGCAGAGGTATGGCTGCATATATCCAGTTGGCGCTGGGCGTGCAGAGCAGGCGTTCAGCGATCTAGCGTGATGTTCAGCAACGACATCCGTGTTCCTCAAACTTGTTCGATCTCTTGATGGGCATGGTTGTTGAGGAGGTGAGTTCGGTCTTGCCGCGCCACAAGTACGGTACGGCATGTTGTTGGGCCAGACATTAACAGAGAAGATGTTTGACGCATGCGGTATTTGCGGGCGATATGTCGTTGCATTCAAGCTGGGATGTCCCTCAAACGAATGGTGCAATGCTCAGGGACACAGTGAATGAGACTGGTCTGCAGCTTCACCCCACACGGTGCAAGGCGCTGACGGACCGCATGAGCTGTACATGGAGCTGACCGAACGGCTATCATTGCATACCTTGTCTGATAGTATTTGGAAGTCTGGCGAACAATGCTGCCGTTGGAGATGGTGTCGCGCCCCCTTGGAGTTTTAGCGCAGAGTAGCCATGGAGTAGCAGAAGTTGTGGGCAAGAAGCCCATTCGACTCAGTCTAGCTTTGTCGAGAAAGAGGAATGTTGCGCCTATTCTGGCGTTCTGTTGACACCTTCGGGTCGTACCGTGCACGTGCATGGACGCCGAGGGTGGGATCATTCAGATTGTTGAAGTCACGTCAGAGTAAGATGGTCTGGCGCATCTGCGGCTTCAGTGCGAGCGTCTGAACAGCAAGGGTGCCAGTGGGCCCCACGAGACACCACGCGCAGAGTTTGCGTGGACACGCGCGCGGCTATAGAGTCCGCCAGTGGGTCCTGGCGCACTCTGCGAGAACGTTGGCACGATCAGGGCATGAGCTCATGCGGCGACGTCGCGCCGAACGAGGTCAGCCAAGGCGTTCAAGGTTGAGTTTTTCGAAGAAAAAACCACACGAACATAAACTTTTGGCGCTCCGCGCGGATTTCTTGGATCCGCGCTGGGCCCCCTTGCGGCGCCTCTGGCGCCGCGGTCCGGCGCGGATCCAAGAAATCCGCGCGGAGCGCGAAAAACGACGCAGACGCACTGATGGGGCACGGTAACGCTTTAGGGCCCGTCGGAATGCAGGCTTGAACGATCGAGACCGCGATCGATTCAAGGCTGAACGATCCACGCGGCGTCAAAAGTCTGCGCGCGCTGACGCCGCACGAACCCACCATAGCTGAGCGTGGCGCGTGACCACGCGGCGGGGCGCCGGGTGGCCCGCAGCCCGCAGACAGGCCAGATCTTGCTGGCCTGTGAGGCCGTCAAGCAGACCGCGGATGATGTGGGACATGTGTTAGCGCCGTTTCTCGGGACGATCGAAATGGTTACAGTCGGACCGAGGTACAAGATCGAGGTCGGCTCGGGGAGGACAATATTGTGTTCGTTTTGTTTGTTGGATGGTATGGTTCATTCTGGGAGAGGGCACCCTCGAACATACTTCAGTTTGGCTGGCGGAGGGTCTTCTGTCCCAGGTCCGATTGTACGGAAAGAGTGGTTACGAAGACCGAGGGAAGTTCTTGGTCATTCTGAACAGGGTTCGCTGTCGGCGAGACTGCGACCGTTGTCCATTTGAGACAGGAGGCTGCCTGCCCATCCGCGGCCGTTGTCGGTTTTGGGTGGCATCTGTTGCTGGGGATCGTACCCAGTTTCTCCGTACCCATTTGAAACAAAAATCTTGGTGGACCGCGACCTGCGGAATTAGACGTCCTTCTCGCGTGACTGACAACTGCGATTGGGTACGCCTGCAAACTTTAAGTCGGGCCTGTCTCTCTACAGGAAAATCCAAATAGTCCTAAAATCGTATAGGGACGAGTTTATGATTATTTTTGACAAGTTTGAGGCACTTTGTTGACCATGTGCTATTTGTCGTGCGGGATTTTGCTGTAGGAGGACAGGCCCGACGTGAGGCAAGTTTTCTGAACGGCTTGCTTTTGCAATGTCATCGTTTTCCTCAGGGTTCCAGGCCTGCGCGCCTACCACCGGGTCTGCGCGAAGCAGCGCAGTCAGTAGATTTTGTTCGGGATTTTGAGCGATTCGGGCGCCATCAATTCGTAGCATACCCGCAGGCCCTTTTGGTCGAGCTGCGTTGGAGGAAAAAGAGCTCCCCATATACGGTTTCCCCACACATCCGCGTAACCTCCGCCATGGTAGCGGTGAGCGTGGTTCTGCGGTGAACTGCGCGGATCAGATCCACGGGAAGACTGAGGACATGCGTTGCCCATGGCAGCGGCGCCCAGCGAGCAGCTGGTGGATTGCAGAGGCGACATCAAGCTGCCAGAGTTCAGTGGCAGAGATGAGGACTGGCCCAGCTGGTCCAAGGCCCACGCGTTTTTCGCGCTGATGGGCCTGGATGACAACGTCGAGGCCCAGCCAGCGCTCGCGGTGGACAACTTAAACTTCAGCATGGGCGAGCGCGCGGCAGCGACGAGCAAACTGCTGCATGCCATGCTGACCGCCAAGACCCAGCGCAAGGCGCTGGCGATGGTGACGCTCGCGGGCAGGCACGAGGGTTTCGTCGCCTGGTGGGCGATCAAGAACGAGTGCGAACCTGGGGTCGGCAACAGATTCGCGGCCATGCTCAGCGGCCTGCTCAAGCCCAGGTGGGACGACCAGAAGCCGTTCGCTGACCAGCTCGTTGACTGGGACAACGACGTGGCGGGGTGCGTCATGCAGGCGGGGAATGGTTTCGGCGATGAGTTCCGCATCGCCGCGCTGCTCGCCCATAGCCCCGAGCCGTGCAAGACCGTGCTACGCAGCTCTCCGACGGCCGCCAAGGTCTCGCACATGGCGCTGAGGACCCACCTGAGAGAGTGGATGGCGTCGGGACAGGCCTTCGCAGCTAGTGGCACGGTGGATCAAGGCGTGGCGCCGATGGAGATCGGAGCGATCTCGGGCCATGCCCTGCCGCGACAGCCCTGGCCCAAGCGCCAGGGCAACAAGTCAGGAGGCGGCAGGGGTGATCAGATGAGCGGCAAGGGCGACAAGGGCGGAAAAGGCAGCAAGAAGGGAATTGCTAATGACGAGCTCAAGGGCAGCTATCCCGATGAGTTCGAGGGGACCTGCAACAGGTGCCAGAAGCAGGGGTGCAAGGCGAAGGACTGCTGGCACAGGGCGGCTGGCAAGCCACGGGCGCCGTCAGCAGTGCCCCCGAAGGCAGCCGCAGTCCAGCGCGCTCCCGGGGGCGCTGAGGGCCGGAGGGCCGTTGGCGCGGTGGCTGCAGGACCCGACGGCGACGAGGTCGGTTGGGTCTTTGGAGTCAGGGGCCCGGTCGGAGGCTGCCGCAGGGAGGAGCGCAGAGGGCTCATCCTCGCAGACAGTGGCAGCGACGGGCACCTCTGCGGCCAGGCGTTCGGAGCACAGCATCCGACGGTTCAGGAGGGCCCACCTGCGCCCGAGCTCGCCGCGGCGGGCGGCCAGAGGCTCGGCACCGAGGGGCCCCGCAGGATCCCGATGGTCGTCGGCGGCGAGAAGGTTCGCCAGCCATGCTTGGGGAACCTCAGAGTGAGCAGCGACCTCGCCACTCAGGACGCGGCGCCCAGCCTCGGGAAGCTGGCGCGCAATCAGTTTAGGTTTGTCCTAAAGGAGAGCGACCCGCGCGCCGTGAACCTCAAGGCGGGCGAGCGGGCGGACGTGGGGCCAGTTGGCGACGCGTTCCACTTCGCTGCGCAGATCCACGACGCGATGGACGAGGCCAAGCTCGCAGCCTGCCCCGCCAGGGTCGCCGCAGCTGGCGCCACAGGAGCTCCGTGGGGGACAGTGCGAGGGGGGGGCCCTCCGCCGCACCCAGAAGCTAGAGGGTCGCGTGACCCAGCGCCGCCAGAGGCAGGCGCCGCGCCACCACGGGCGGCGGCGGTGCCACCGCAGGCGAGGGCGGCGCCACCACAGGCGCAGGAGGCGGCGGCGCCCGCGCAGGGCCAGGAGGCACCTGCGGCGGCGCAGCCGTCGGGACGGTCGTACCTCGATGGGCTTGGACCAAGCTCGAGGATCGACGCCATGCAGAAGCGCCTCAAGGAGATCTACGCCCCGTACTACGAGGCAGCTCTCCGGGCAGCAGACGCCTTCCAGGCGCCCTTCGACTGGATGGGCTGCGCAGCAGAACCACGGCCCAAGCTGCATAACCACTGGGGCAAGACGGCCTCCGCGGTCGACAGGGAGAAGCTGCTGCGGACGCTCGACGAGGGCCGCCGCCTTCGCTCGCGGGGGAACGGGGGCGCGGGCGCCGGCAGCTGACTCCTCCCGCGCCACCCAAAGAACCCCCGCCAGCCCGACCCGCATTTCTGCGGCAACCTGAAGCGGCGCCTCTGCTTCCCTCTCTGCCCGCCTGGCTCACGACGCCAGCGCCGCCGCCAGGGTGGCCGCCTGTGCAGCGAGGTCCTGGACCCGCACGGCTGGCGCGCAGTCGAGTGCGAGGTGGGTGAGCCCCGCAACAAACGCCACAACAGCTGCCGCGACTGGCACTGCGAAGCGCGCCGAGCTCACCAGTTTCGCCGCGCCCATCGGCCCATGGAACAATCCGTTCCCGCCTGGCATCGCCGTGACCTCCACGCGGGAGTGCTCCAGCAAGCGGATCTGGACCCCCCCACCAACGACCCAGCCACCGCACGTCACGTCTACGTCGCGACTGGGGCATCACCTGCGTGCACTCAACCTACGCTCCACGCAGGGGTGCCCGGGCCGACGAGGATGGTTTGGCGGCCGCCCTGGCGGTGGACAAGAAGCGGGATCGGAACCCCCCGCACGGGGGCGAGTTGGTCCCCCTAGTCTTCGAGACGGGGGGCCGGCCCAGCGACGAGGCAGCCAGCTTTGTCCGCAGCTGCGGAGTCGGCCTCGGCGACGGCGACCGCTCCAAGCTGCTGGGCGGCCTTTGGCGGCAGATTGGCAGAACCCTCCAAAGGGGTAGTGCTGAGATGCTGCTGAGCGCGCTCGGGCGCTAGGCCGGCGGCCCCTTGGCACGGCCGCCGCCAGCTGAACCGCCACCGGCGCGGCAACCACCACGACCGCCACCAGCGCCGCGACCACAACCGCCACCAGCACGCTAACCAACGCCGCCACCACCAGCACCATGACGACGACCCTGAGCACGACAACCGCCACGATCGCCAGCACCACGACCACGACCAACGCCAGCACGACAACCACCGCGGACACCGCCAGCTAGCACCGCGACCACGACCACCACCAGCACGACAACGCCGCGACCACGACCACCGACACCACCGACCCGACCGCCCCCGCCCTTGGCCCCACCTCTCCTTTCCTCTCCCCGCCCATGCCTGGCCGCCCCTGCTGCCGCTCGCGCCTTGCGTTTCTGCTGCTGCTTCCCCCCCAAGCCCCTTGCGCGCTGGCTAACCGGCACAGAGGGCACGGGCAGCCTTCGGCCCGCGTCGCATCCCGGGGCCTGCCTCAAGACGAGGCTGGCCCGCGGCGCTTTGGACCATGGACGGTCCCCTTCTGAACGCCCCCCAGAGAGCCAGCGGGGGCGCCATCCCCACGACTGGCAGAGGAAGGGAGGGCGGGCGGGAGAGAGGGAGGGAGGCAGGAGGAGGAGGAGGAGGAGGAGGAGGAGGTGGAAAGGAGGGGGCTGAGGAAAAGGCGGAAGCGAACGAGGGGGAGGAGGAGAACAAGGCAGATATGACCGAGGAGGAGGAGAAGGAGGTGGAGGAGCAGCAGGAGGAGGAGGAGGAGGAGGTGCAGGAACAGGAGCAGGCGTACTTGGAGGAGAGCGACGGAGACGATGACGACGACGCGCCCTGCACGGGTCGCGGGCGAGGAAGTGCGGGACCCCGAACATGATGGGGGCGGCTCAGATGATGATGGGCCTTGCTGGCTGCGGCGGGGGCGGCGGAGCGTTTGTGGCCAAGCCCGCGATCATGGCGCCGGCGAAGGCGTCCCGCGGGCCTCGGTGTTTGTTGTGTTGCGCGGGGAGGGGGGGCGGGGGCTCAACCTTGCTGGGAGGGGGCGAGGGGGGCCGGAAGGGCAGGAGGGGGGGAGGCAGAACCTGGAGGAGGCCCGCGAGGATGGGGCTGCGCAGCGAGGGGCGAGGGTGCAGGGAGGGCGGACTGACGGACGGGAGGGTGCAGGAGCAGGCGGAGGAGGGCCCCCCCTCTTCCTCTTCTTTTCCTTCCCCCGGCCGCCCTTGCCAGGCCGTGCCTGCATGCCTTTCTCCAAGCATACCTTAGTTAATTATCTTACGATTTTTATGGCTAGGGGCCAGGAACCCAACGGCCCGGGGGTCCCCCTTGGTGACGGGGGTGGGGACCCACTCGGGTGTCCCCGGGCCTTTTTGCCGGGAGGGAGGAGGTAGAGGAGAAGGAGGAGGATCAGTGTAAACCCAAGAAACGTCAACGATGTTGGAATAAACCCTCCATCCAAGATCCCTCTTCATAGGCCTTTACAACGGTTCACGCCCACTGATGAAACTGCTTCGTTGGAAGACACCCGTTTGAAGACCCTGAACCATGCCAAAATATTGTTCTCGGGATTCCAACGCCACGTATCAACCTCATTGTTGCGTCTTGACGATGCTGAATCATGCTAGAACGCCATTCCTAGGATTTCAACACAGAGAACCCATGTAACGTGAACCCTTCCAAAACATCATTACTGATACGTTGATGATGGGAATCAGTGAAATTCTTGAACTGTGTAAACTAATATGCGCGACGCTATGGCGAGAGCCACCTTTTGAAAAGGAACCGCCCTCAATCCGTGAAACTACTGCAAATGTTTAAAGGAATGGAGGGGGAGGGGGATCAGAGGGGGAGCAGAGGGGGAGCAGAGGGGGAGCAGAGGGGGAGCAGAGGGGGGAGGGGGGGGGTGGAGGAGGGAGGAGGGGGAGGCAGGGGAGGCAGGCGATGAGGGGGAAGAGGGAGAGAGGAGGGGGAGCAGAGGGAGGAGGGGGGGAAGAGGGGGAGGAGGGGGGGGGAGCGGGGGGAGGGCAAGCTAGGTGCGCACGCGTCATATTAACTTCCTACCGTCCCTCCCATCGAAAAACCATGGAGTAGATGTCTTTTTATTCGCACAATCGGATGTCGCAACATGGCGTAGCATTACATGGCAAAGCATGGTGTTGAAGATCAACGCGTAGCGTGACATAGCATGACGTGGCGACGCCCCTATTTGGGGGGGGCTTCTGCGGCTCAAGAAGTCAACTAATCGACGTCGAATCTGTAATCACTTCAGACTTTTTTTGCGGGCGGCCACTTTCTAGATGTCGGGGCCTATTTGGAAGGACCGAAAACTATGCCGTGGCATGGCATTGGAATTAATGGTGCCAGCGCTGCAGTGGGAGCTCGATTCGGAACGAGCCGAGCGGTAGCCTGAAAATGAGGCCAGCGCTTCAGCGAGAGCAGCGTTTTGAACCAAACACAAGGGTGGAAACGCGGAAATGAGAACGCGTAGCCTGACATAGCATGGCGTGACGACGCCCCAAAGTGGGGGGATGCTTCTGCGGCCCAAAAAGTCAACGAACCGACACCGTATGTGTACGTAATCAGTTCCGATGGTTTTTTCGGGGGGGCATTTTTTAGATTTTGGGGCCTGTTTGGAAGGACCCGAAACTATGCCGTGGCATGGCGCCGGAAATAATGACGCCAGCGCTGCAGTGGGAGCACGATTCGTAACGAGCGGAACCGCGGAACTGAGGCCAGCGCTGCAGCGGGAGCACGATTCGGAATGAGCGGTAGCCCGAAAATGAGGCCAGCGTTTCAGCGATCATTTTGAACACAAGCCAAGCGAAAACCCGTGTCTTGCGAATCCTGTGTAGAAACCTGTACGCAGAGTGGGGCCGGACATCTCCTGGACGCCACCAGGGGAGAGAGGAGAATTGTATTCATATTGCAAGTGTGGAGAAGAGGGAGGGGGAGGGGGGCGGTAGGAGGGAAGGAAAGGAGAAGGAGGGAGAGGAGGAGGAGGAGGGGGAATAGGATGAGCAGGAGGAAGAGGAAGAAGAGGAAGAAGGAGGAGGAGAGACATCATACTAATATGACTGATCATATGAAGCATCAGATGGATAATTCCATCACTAAACATATTAATATGAAACTGAGAATACTAATGCGAATATTCATCATAATAATAACAATACTACTATTAATACCACTACGAACAGAGTGGTACTCAAGAATGACCAGGAGAAGACGAACACAGCAAACTAAGATTGACAACGCGAATAATACGACTGATACTACTAATACGAACAATAATGCGAATACGTATAATACGAGTGAGAATATCAAGACGATGAGCAGGGGGAGGAGGAGCAAGGGGAGGAGGAGGAAGAAGAGGGGAAGGAGGACGATGAGGAGGAGGAGGCGGAGGAGGAGGAAGAGAAGGGGAAGGAGGACGATGAGGAGGAGGAATAGGAGGAGAGGAGGAGGAGGAATAGGAGGGAGGAGGAGGAGGGAGGAGGAGGAGGAGGAGGGGGAGGGGGAGGGGAAGGAGGGGGAGGGGGAAGGAGGGGAGGAAGGAGGGAGGAGAGATGAATGAGGGGAGGACAGAGGAGGAGGAGGGAGGAGGGAGGAGGAGGGAGGAGGGAGGAGAGGAGGAGGAGGGAGGAGGAGGAGGAGGAGGGGAAGGATGAGGAGGAGGAGGAGGAGGAGGAGGAGGAGGAGGAGGAGGAGGAGGAGGAGGAGGGAGGAGGAGGAGGAGGAGGAGGAGGAGGAGGAGGAGGGTGGAGGAGGAGGAGGAGGAGGAGGAGGTGGAGGAGGCGGGAGGAGGAGGAGGAGAAGGAGGAGGAGGAGGAGAGGGAAGAGGAGGAGGAGGAGGACGAGGAAGTTGGGGACGTGGAGGAGGGGAGGGAGGGGGAGGAGGAGGTGCATGAGGGGGGGAAGTGCTGTGGAGGAGGAGGAGGAGGACGAGGAGGAGGAGGAGCCTGGGGGGTCTTTGTTCTTCCCCCTGTAAGAGGGGGACGCCCCTCGAGAGATAGAGTGTCGCGCTCGGCTGCCTGTCTTTGGGGGAGCGTCTCTGCCAACGCCACTGAGAAGGGCGTGTCTGAGGTTGAATCTGCCAACACACACCCACGGGACCGACAGCTTTTTAAAAGCTGTCGGTCCCGTGGGTGTGTGTTGGTTCAAACATGGAGGGCGAGTGTTTGCTTGCCTGATTTCGCGTGGGTGAAAGAGTGCCCTGGGCAGAAACAAGCTCAGGCGGATGAGCTACATCACTGTGTGTTCGGACCAGGTCATGTTTTGGACCCGCTCGTGATGTAGATGGTGGGGCTGCCTCGACTGAAGGAAAGCTTGGAGGAGGAGATGTGAGTCGAGGAGGGGAAGGAGGGGAAGGAGGGGAGGGGGAGGTGCAGGAGGGGAGAGGGCGGAGGAGGAGGAGGAGGAGGAGGAGGAGGAGGAGGAGGAGGAGGAGGAGCAGCACGAGCAGGAGCAGGAGGAGGTGACGAGGAGGAGGAGTAGGAGGAGGAGAAGGAGGAGGTGTCCGCGTGTCGTCTGCGCAGGGCGGCGTGTTTGGCGGCATGATGAACGTGGGCGGAAAGGGCGCTTCGGCCGGCGGGTTCCAGATGCAGGGGATGCCCGGCGACTGGAACTGTCCCGCGTGCGGCGACCTGCAGTTCGCCAGGATACGGAGGGAGCCGTGAAAAAGCTGAGCACTTTCGATCCTCAGTCACCGCTCCCACACATGCTCGCGTCCTGAAGAAATCACGACGGGAGGTTTTAGATCGTTTTCAGCCTCCTTGGCCCTCGCTTGGCCCCGGGACCGTCAAAAAGTTATTCAGGACGAAGACAGGCTTGGGGGAAAGGATCGGGAGTTCGGGGGACCCCGTATTGGACAAATCAGGCCATCGCATATCTGGGATCGCTGGGATTCTGGAGTCTCAATTGTTTCGCGTTGGGCGTCTTCGCCAGGGGTCGGGCCCCAGGACCATCATATATCGATCCGGCCCGGACACTGCCGCAGGAAGGTGGGGTCCAAAGCAAAAGTTTTCGATGTTGCAATTTGTTCGCAAGGCCGGATCTCGGATATATCGCGGAATTTCGTCGGCGCCGATTTCGGTCATGGCCCATTCCGCGCGCGGCAACCAAGAAATCCGCGCGGACCTCCGAAAGTGTACGTTTCTGCAGTTTGTTGCGCATCTATTTTCTGCCAGCCGTCGCCGATTCGCGAGGATGATCCACGACTTGACGGTGACCGAGATGTCACGAGGGAAAATAGGCACACCACACGCATGATCGCTGGTTCCCATGAAAATATAAGAACATACGGGAACTATGGAGACAGAAAAATGCAGGATGCATTGGAAAATATGGGGAATCCTGGAAGTTGGGTAGATTCATTCGTATCTCCCTGGGCCCCTGATGGACGGTGGCCAAGATCACCGCTCGGCGCTCGGGTGGTATCACTGGAGGGGTCACCAGTCCCTCCTGGAGGTCGAGGTTCCAGGATCTGAGCTCGAGGATGTTCTCGGACGGTTGGGGTCGTTTTGTGGGAGGCTCTGGATGAGGCGCGAGCGACGAGCGAAATGGGTACGGAAAGAATGGGCTCGACGACCGACACACAGTTTTTGTCAATTTTGAAGCAGGACTCGATGTCTGCGTCGCCGCGGACGTTGTCCATTTGGGACAGAAGGCCGCCTGCCCATCAGCGGCTGCCGTCGGCTTTGGACAGCATTTGAAGTTGGGCATCGTACTCACTTTCTCCATTTCCAGTTCTGACGCGGGTTTTTGTCTTGGGGGCCCCGCTCCCCGAACAAGTGGCGTTTCCTCGAGGAAGTGGCGGCTCCCCCAGTGGCGACCCCCCCGTGGCGCTGCCCCACAGGAACACGGCGTGCCGGAAGTGCGGCACGCTCAATCCGACGGGAGGAGCGGGCAGCTCAGTGGACATCAGCGGGGCGGGCTGCGATTGATTCGGAGGTTGATAGACCTCCTCCCCTGACACGTCGATTAGCGAATTGGCCGTTTTCGATTCGCGAGAGAGCGTCGCGGCCGTCAGTTTTGCGGGTCCAGGTCCGTCGGTTTCGGTCTTAGGTCGTTCTCACTAAAGGTTGGTCTACTAAAGGGAGATTTGTCCACCGCCGATTGATGCTTTTCCGATCCGATTCTGAATTATTAGATTTGCAGTGGCGCTGGTGGGAGCTGAGCATGACGCTTCGGCCCGCAGAGGACCTGCAGCGCGACGGAAGGCGGCCCCACGATGGGGCGAAGAGAGCTACGGCTGGCTCAAGGTTGCCCCACAGCTGCCCCGACTTTGCCCCAGTTCAAGATAGCACCAGTATGGCCTCGGGATGGCCCAGGATGGTCCAAGATATCCTGAGAGACTCGGAGACAGCCTCGGATGACCGACGGCCCAGGTCGTAGAACACACAGATGTCTTTCTTGTTGCTGTTGTTAGCCTTCTCGCCTCTGTTCCCAAGAGATCCCTCATAATGCCTTAAGGAGGGCGTAAGTGGGCCTCAGAGGGCCTTAAGGAGGGCATTGAGAGGGCCTTAAGGAGGGCCTTAAGTGGCCTTAAGGAGGGCCTTGCTGTTGTTAGCCTTTTCAGTCGCCTCTGTTCCCAAGAGAGCCCTCAGAGATACGTCACAGGAGGGCCTCAAGCGGGCTTCCAGAGAGCCCCAAGGGGGCCCAAGAGCGAGCCAAGGGCGCGGGCAGGCATTCATATGGCCCAGAGATGATCCCAAGACGGACCAGGATGGAAACTCGTAAGGCATGCTCCAGATGCTGACATCATTCCGCTGGCCCCCCGGAAGAGAGAATGTGCCGCTTCCGATCTCGTATGCACTGTATGCCGTGTCCCGCCGTGTTGTTTGCGTGTAGTTGTGTCTGGTTTGGGTGTGTCCCCCCTCTTCCTCCGCGTCCGTAGCATTCTGCCCGGGCGTCTGCTATCTACTCTGTGGAGAGGGCATATAAATAACATAAGTTAGTGCGTGCGAGAGAGATCAGAGGGAGAGAGAAAGAGAGAGAGAGAGAGACAGAGAGAAGAAACAGTAATACAAAATGAAGAAACACATGATGAAGAGGGGGAGAGGGGTAGGGAGAAAGAGAAGGCGAACGAGAGCGAGACATCAAAATAGAGACAACAGAAAGAGAGAGGGAGAGAGAGGAAGAGAGAGGACGAGAGAGGGAGAGAAAGAGGGAGAGCGAGATGGAGAGCGGGCGTGTGGCATGCGTAGAGTGCCCGCAAACATTGAACATTCCGGGAAGCTCACCGACTGCTTTCGCCTCTCCCCGTGCCGCAGCTGTCTCTGGCCTGCTCCCTCCGCGCCTGCTGCGGGACCACCCGGGGGGCCCCGGGCCCCGCGGAGGAGAGCTCCCCGCAGAGGGACTCGGGCGGGGGGAGGGGGGCCCGCGGCTCGAGAGAGAGAGAGAGAGAACGAACGCTCCCGCCGCCGCGGGTCTGCACGCGTCCGGTGCCCCCCGTTGGACCGCCCGTCAGGGCCCCGGAGACCAGGACACAGATGACCCAGGACGCAGAACACCAAGGAAACGGCACCCTGCAAAGTCACAGTTCTCAGCACCCTTGCATTTTTTGTTTGCTGCACTGCGGGATTCGGGTTTGTGTCTGACTGCAGGCTTTGAGGGCCTGTGTCCGGGTTAATTCGGGAAATGTTGCAGTGCAGTATTTTGTTCGTGCCGCCGTCTGGAAGAATAGGTTTCGAGGGATGTTGTGTGCCGGGTCTAGCGTGTCTGGGTTTACGGGGCCCTGAGCCCGGGGCTGGGCCGAGGTGTTTTGGCCGAGTTCGCGCTGGGGGGTAAACCATCGAGATTGAATATCAGGCAGTGGCGAAGCGTCCTGGCTTGCCCATAGGCCCACCAGAGAATGTTCTAAGCACTTTTTGTGGTGTGCACGAGCTGATCTTACGTAGAACAGTTCTGGCTGGGACGGTCTTGGTTTAACACATCGGGCTTATGTTCTAAGAACATTGCTTCGTTATTAGGACATGCTGGATTCCGTGGGCCTATAGGAAGGAATATCGGGACCGTCGGTCCCTGCTCAAGCATCGGTGACACACATCGCCGATACATCGGCGAAAGGACCCCGACATCGAATCTGGACCGTCCTGGGCGGGGCGGGCTATCGGGCACCCATCGGCGATGATTGGTCGACGGGGGACGGGTGCATCCCCACCTGAGCCTGTTTGTGCGGCGCGCACACGGTGGTAGCTGCTCAGAACCACCTCTGCTTCTGAGAAGGTGCGGGCCTGACCTGTAGGTGCAAAGCATTGAAAGCCTGCAGCCTTCTAAGAGGCAGCCTCTTCCCAAGAAGCCTTCCCTCTTCCCCCACACCCCCTGTGCGCGCCGCCAACGGGATCCCCTTGGCTCCCCGGGGAGGCTGATCGGCTGATCGGGCATGCCGTCGGGTCGTGGCGTGCCGATGAAAATACAGGGCGCAGATCTCCGTCCGTCGGAGCTCTTCGCCCGTAGGGGAACGGGTCCTGAGGGAAGCGGGTTCCAGGTCCTGGGTGTGTGTTATCGCCGTTCTCGGGCGCCTGGGGCACTCCACGGGCCTCGGGACTGTCAGAAGGCCGCTCAGGATGAAGAGTTGGTCCTGGGGGAAGGCCCCGGAGTCCAGGACCCGAGTTCCCCAGGACCCGTTCCCTTCATGCCACGCTCCACGGCAGCCGGCCGCCCGCCCTGACCTCCACGGCGTCCCCCCAGCTCCTCTGCAACATCCCCCCCCCCTCCGTGCGCCCTCCCCCGTCCTCCCTCGCTTCCCCGCCCCGGGTCCCGCGGGCGGCGGGCGGCGCACCCTGCCTCCCGAGACGCTGACACCCAGACTACTCAACCGATGACGTCAGGGTAGCCAGCGTGGATCCCAAAAAGGTGCGGTGTTGCGCTGTGGAAGTGGAAGCTATGCGGTGCAAGCTATGTGGCTGGAGCTACGTGTAGTGTAGTCCCTGTGGCTTGAGTCATCAGGTATGGAGGTAGCAATTCTGCTTGGTCTGAGCTACACACCGGGTCGACACGAGATGCAATGGCCGAACCCCGCTCCAAGCGGCGCTCTCGCCTCGGCCCGGGCAGTTCTCCTGCGGGGACTCCTGCGCGTCGTGGCCAGCTTTAGAGCGAGTCGTGGAGGTGTCTCAGGCGAAACTAATTGTTGCACTTCAAGCGGACATGCGAGACAACAGCGGCGAATCGAACATTCGATGCTCGATGTTCGAAGTGGCAAAGATATCTCAGCATGTTTGGCCAGTTTGAGGGGCACGGCCTCCGTCGAATGCACGTGGAATGCACGCTGGGCGTGGATCCGACGAACATTGTGGACCTTTGTCAAGTCCCCGCCCTTCTGTCGCTCTCCCTTCTCCTCTTTTGCGCGTTCCCGCGCGTTGCTCTGGCCCTCCCGTTCTCCTCCCATTCTTCTTAGCTTCTCCATTTCGGTGTTATCTCCCACGTGTTATGTGCGGGGTTCTTGTTGTTGGTGTGATGCCTCCGCCTCCTCCTCCTCCTCCTCTGCCGTCCTGTTTTTCCCAACCATCCTGTGGTGTTGGGTCCTCGTTTTGTCGAGACAGCGCCCCGCGTCTTCCCTCCTCCTTCCTCCCCTCCCTCCTCATCTCACCCGTCATCATCACCATCATCGTCTTCATCATCGCCGTCATCAGCACCATCACCCCTCACCCGTTTCGTGGTCCCAAAGGGAGCTCCACCGAAGGCCCCAGCGCTGCCGGCCGCATGCGTCCCGCACACCCAATTCGGCACGCCCCTCACACGTTTCGTGGCCCCTAGGGAACTCCACGGAATGCCCCAGTGCCGCCGGCCGCTTGCGTCCCGCACACCCATTTTGGCACGCCCCTCACATGTTTCGTGGCCCCATAGGGAGCTCCACCGAAGGCACCAGTGCTGCCGTCCGCATGCGTCCCGCACACCCGAGTCGGCACACCCCTCACACGTTTCGTGGCCCCATAGGGAGCTCCACCGAATGCCCCAGTGCCGCCGGCCGCTTGCGTCCCGCACACCCAATTCGGCACGCCCCTCACGTTTCGTGGCCCCAAAGGGAGCTCCACCGAAGACCCCAGTGCCGCCGGCCGCATGCGTCCCGCAAACCCACTTCGGCACACCCCTCACACGTTCCGTGGCCCCATAGGGACTTCCACCGAAGGCCCCAGTGCCGCCGGCCGCATGCGTCCCGCACACCCAATTCGGCACACCCCTCACACGTTTCGTGGCCCCATAGGGAGCTGGTGGTCCCGACAGCTTCCCTAGGGCCGATTTCTTCGTCGTCGTCGTCGTCGTCCGTCGTCGACGTCGGACCTGCGCGCGTCGCGGGGGCTCCGCGTAGCGCGGCGCCCGCAGCCTTGATTTTTGGAGTGCGCGATCCTCGTGTGGGGCGTGCCGACATGGGCGTCGCGGCGCGCGGGCGCTGCCGTCGGGGCTACCAGGAAAACTCCTTGCGGAGGCTACGCTCAGCGTCACGAGTTCTCAGGGTCAGGCAGGCCCAGACCATTCGCACTCGTAAGCGTTTACACTAGGCGACTCCATGCTCGCAGTCATGCAAATAGAATCCATGGCACGCATGCTCATTCAGAATCAGACTCACTCGCGCTTAGACTCGCCCGCGCTCAAGCTTTCATACTCAGACCTATTGTTTTCGTTCGTGTTGTGTACCCTATCACGCAATTCGGGACCCCCCCTTTATACGATTCGTGACCCGATAGGAAACACCACCGAATAATACATTCACACTTGCGGTATTCACAACTGCGTATGGTTGGGTCCTTCGCCAGGCTAATTTTCCAACGGTTATGCATATCCATACTTAACCACACAGTTAGACTCATTCACACATAGATGCATTCGCACTCATGTTCACTAATACCCAGACGCGCTCGTATTCAGGTTCAGTCACAGTCAGTTGCGCTGGTACCCTGATTCCCTTTTCACGCAAGCCCACTCGTACTCGGACTCGCACGTATTCATATTCACTCATACGCACACGCTCAGGTCCACTTATACAACTAGACCACATGCATAATACACACGTCCTTTATGCGGTTAGAGCCCCGTGTTCATCGCGATGTAGCAAACTTGGCACTTGTTCACCCCAGGGGGGGCCGTTAAATGATATGACATTTGCCCGTTCGCGCCCGCATTGTGGAGATACCTCATGCGGTTTGCCTGCTTGTTTGTTGGCTAGGATTTGTTCCTTACAGAGCCCTTGCTCATCGCGATGAAGCAACCGTGGCGTCTGAACGTTCGAAAGGCATTTGGGGAACTGATACTTTGCCGTTCGCGCCCCCATTGTAAGGATATCTCAGGCAGTGCGCTTGTTCGGTTGGCCATGCGCCTCTTTTCTCTGAGCCCCATGGCCGCCGCGGTGTTGGAAGCGTGGCATGCGAACATCCCAAGGGGGAGCCGCCAGGGGGTTTGAGAGTTGGCATCCGATGACCCCCAGGGGGAGCCGCAAGAGGGTAACACATTTACCAACACTTTGTTCAGATGGTGGGGATGTGTCAGGCGGGTTGCCTATTCTGTTGGCCAGGCTTCTCTGTTTTTCCCAACCATCCTGTGGTGTTGGGTCCTCGTTTTGAAGAGACGGTGCCCCGCGTTCCTCCTCCCGCTGCCCCCTCCCCCCTCCTCCCATTATCATCACCATCCTCATCATGTTCATCATCATGAGTATCGTCATCATCGTCATCATCCACATCGTGGTTGTCGGTCATCATCATCACCATCATCATCATCATCATCATCATCATCATCATCATCATCATCGGCACACCCCTCACACGCTTCGTGGCCCCATAGGGAGCTCCACCGAAGGCCCAAATGGCTGCGTCCGCATGCCGCCGCCACCCAATTTTGGCACACCCCTCACACGTTTCGTGGCCCCATAGGGAGCTCCACCGAAGGCCCAAATGGCTGCGTCCGCATGCCGCCGCCACCCAATTTTGGCACACCCCTCACACGTTTCGTGGCCCCATAGGGAGCTCCATCTAAGGCCCAAGTGGCTGCGTCCGCATGCCGCCGCCACCCCATTTTTGGCACACCCCTTACACGCTTCGTGGCCCCATGGGGAGCTCCACCGAAGGCCCAAATGGCTGCGTCCGCATGCCGCCGCCGCCCAATTTTGGCACACCCCTCACACGTTTCGTGGCCCCATAGGGAGCTCCATCTAAGGCCCAAATGGCTGCGTCCGCATGCCGCCGCCACCCCATATTTGGCACACCCCTTACACGTTTCGTGGCCCCATGGGGAGCTCCACCGAAGGCCCAAATGGCTGCGTCCGCATGCCGCCGCCACCCAATTTTGGTACACCCCTCACACGTTTCGTGGCCCCATAGGGAGCTCCATCTAAGGCCCAATGGCTGCGTTCGCATGCCGCCGCCACCCCATTTTGGCACACCCCTCACACGTTGCGTGGCCCCACAGGGAGCTCCACCGAAGGCCCAAATGGCTGCGTTCGCATGCCGCCGCCACCCCATTTCGGCACACCCCTCACACGTTTCGTGGCCCCATAGGGAGCTCCACCGAAGGCCCCCGTGGCAGACCTCGCATGCCGCCCGCCACGACGACAGCCTCACGGGGGACCTCACGGGCCCGCTGGTGTTCATCGAGCCCCGCACGTCGGAGCCGTTCACCTCCCGCACCTCCAAGGTCACCCGGACGGGCTTCCCGCTTTCACACGGCAGGGTCATCACCACGGTGGCGTGCCAGGGGCGCACCATGCGGGAAGGCGGCGGGGCGGGGGAACGGCGCCACCGGGCAGTCTACGGCCGAACCCTTCGAACGCGAGCGGTCCGCAGCCGGGCCTTCTCGGTCCCGTGGACCCTCGCCCTGGGCCGTCGGCTGTCTTGCGCGCCGCCCCCTCGACCGACGCCGCCCAGGCGTGATCCTGGACTGCGGCCGCCACGAGGTCGGGAACGGCAAGAAGGAGGACGACGATTGGTGGCTGGAGCTCTACGCGCTGCTCTCGCGCGCCACGCGCCACGAGGATCTCCTGCTCATGCGTGCGCAGCTCATCGAGTTCTTCCTGGCAGGGCCGCGGGAGGGCTTTCGGAGGCAGCTGGGGCAGTTTGCTGCGCGCGCGAAGCGGCGCAGGAGGGAGGCGACGGCCCTCGCCAGAGAGCTGGGCTTCAGCGAGTTCATCCGCGAGGCCTGACCTGGGGGGCGGCCCCGCGCGAGCCAGCGGCGCGCGCTGGTTGTCGCTGACGCTTGGATGACCCCAGCTCGTCGTCGGGATTTCTCGCCAGAGGATGACCGGCGCCTGTCGGGGGATTTCACCCAGATCGCGCCACTTTCGCACGCCTCGCGACGCAGTGCGGGGGCGCTATCCGTTGACTCAGAGTCGCAGTGGACAACCCCCGCGCGTCGATGGGATTCCTTCGGGATGACCAGACCGCGTCGGCGAGGACTTCCCAGGCACTTTCGCGCGGCGCCGCCTGCGCGCTGCATTCTGCGCGGCTCGCTGTCGGTCTGGAGGCAAAAACGTCCCCCCTCGTCTCTCGCTCCTCCTGCTTCCCATCGCTTCTTGACCGCGCGCTTCCCCGTCTCGTTTCTGCCGCTGCTGACCTGCCTTCGACATCTACACGGTGTCTCCGTCACCTCTTCCTGCGTGCCCAGTAACAGGTCTCATGATGCGATGATGATACTGATGTGTTGGCTCGCCCCAGTGAGCTCTCCTCCTCCGCCCGCCACCTCCTGCCCGCGCTGCCCTGTGCCTCGTCCATGCAGTGGCGCGGTGCCTATGAGAAGAGGGGCCTAGTTTGCGTGCCCCCTCCTTCGTCTCATATCCGTGCGGTACTCGCAGCTGCATATGGTTGGGTCCTTCGCCAGGCGAATTGGAGCCCCGCGGGAAGCCGCCAGGAAGTAAGACATGCGCCCGTTCGCGCCCAGATTTTTGACGGGATGTGTCTTTTCGGTTGACCTGGCATGCTTTTTCCAACCATCCTGTGGTGTTGGGTCCTCGTTTTGAAGAGAGCGCCCCGCGTGGCCCCTCCTCCTTCCCCCCCCCCCCCCTCCTCCTCTCACCCGGCATCATTACCATCATCGTCATCACCATCGCCGTCATCAGCGCCATCACCCCTCACACGTTCCGTGGCCCCATGGGGAGCTCCACCGAAGGCCCCAGCGCCACCGGCCGCATGCGTCCCGCACACCCATGTCGGCACACTCCTCACACGTTCCGTGGCCCCATAAGGGGGCTGCACCGAAGGCCCCAGTGCCGCCGCCCGCATGCGTCCCGCACACCCAATTCGGCACACCTCTCACACGTTTCGTGGCCCCATAGGGAACTGGTGATCCCGACAGCTTCCCTAGGGCCGATTTTTTCTTTGTCGTCGTCCGTCGTCGACGTCCGACCTGCGCGTAGCGCGGCGCCCGCAGCCTTGAACTTTGGAGTGCGCGGGCAAAGAGGAGGGAAAAAAAGGGGACGAAGCGGGCGCGATCCTCGTGTGGGGCATGCCGACATGGGCATCGCGGTGCGCGGGCGCTGCCGTCGGGGCTACCAGGAAAACTCCTTGCGGAGGCTACGCTCAGCGTCGCGAGTTCTCAGGGTCAGGCAGGCCCAGACCATTCGCACTCGTAAGCGTTTACACTAGGCGACTCCATGCTCGCAATCATGCAAATAGAATCAATCGCGCGCATATCCATTCAGAGTCAGAGTCAGTCGCGCTTCGACTCGCCCGCGCTCAAGCTTGCATGCTCACACCTATCGTTTTCGTTCGTGTTGTGTACCGTATGTCACAACTCGGTACACGCCTCATACGGTTCGTGGCCCCACCGGAAACGCCACAGAAGAATCTATATTCACAACTGCTGTATTCACAACTGCGTATGGTTGGGTCCTTCGCCAGGCAACTGTTCTTGCCATGCCCACCGCGATGTAGCAGGCATGGCATCAAGACCCCGAGGGGGGAGCCGCCGAACCGTGGAACTTGTGACTTCTCGTGCCCAGATTGTGGGAATGCGTCAGGCGGGTTGCTTATTATGTTGACTAGGCTTCTCTCTGTCAAGAGTACCGTGCCTATCCCGAGGAAGCAGGCGTGGCGTTTGACGTCCCCCACGTGGGGGCCGCCACGGGGTATGACATTTGCCTGTTCGTGCCCAGATTGTCGGATATGTCAATTTAGTTGACCAGACACCGTTCTTTTTTACATCGCCATGCGACCATCGCGATGTAGCGCGCGTAGCATCTGATTATATGACATGTGTCCGTTCGTGCCCAGATTGCGGGGATGTGTCAGGCGGTTCGCCTGTGTGGTTGGCCAGACTTCTTTGTTTTGATAGCTACGTGCTCGTCGCGATGTAGCAGGCGTGTCACTTGAACACCCCAAGGGTGAGCGGCCAGGGTAAATTATAGTTGCCCAGTCGCGCTCCGATCGTGTATACGTGCTCGCCTGCCAGAGCACAGTGCCCATCGTGATGCGGCAAGCATGGCAGTTGAACTTCCCAGGTGGGCACCGCCAAGGGGATGATATTTTCCAGTTCGCGCCCAGATTGCGCGTGTGCCTCAGGTCATTTGCGTGTTGTGTTGGCCAGGCTTGTTCTTTGCCAGAACCCCATGCTCATCGCGATGCAGCAGGCGTGGCACGTGAGCACCCCCAAGGGAAAGCCGCCAAGGGGTATGACATTGGCCCGTTCGCGCTCAGATTGTGGGGAGGCCCCAGGCCGTTTGCTTATCATATTGACCATGTATGGTTCGTTCTGTCTTTACTACGCGTTCTCTGTCCCTCTCTCTGTCTCTCTCTCTCTCTCTCTCTCTTTCTCTCTCTCTCTCTCTTTCCCTCTCTCTCTCTATTTCTCTCTCGTTCTCTCTGTCTCTCTCTCTCTCTCTCTCTCTCTCTCCCTCCCTCTCTCTCCCAGAACCCCATGCTCATCGCGGGGCATAGCGCTCGTGGCATCGAAGCAGTTCACGGGGAGCCGCCAGGGGGTATGTCATTTGCCCGTTCGCGTTTGGTTTGTGGGGTGTGTCACGCGGTTCGCTTGTTTGGTTGACTGGATTTTTTTGTCAAGCCCCATCCCCATCGCGATGTAGCAGGCCTTGCAGTTGATCACCCCAAGGGGGAGCCCCCAGGGGATATGACATGTATCCGTTCGCGCCCAGGTTGCGCGGATGTTTCTGGCTGTTCGGTTGGCCAGGCCGCTCTGTATCTCTCGTTCGCTCTATCTCGTTTTCCCAACCATCCTGTGGTGTTGGGTCCTCGTTTTGAAGAGACAGCGCCCCGCGTCCCACCACCTTCCTCCTTCCTCCTCCTCTCATCCTCCTCTTTCCTCCCCCATCATTGCTTTTGCTATCCGCATGTCTCAGCTCACCTCATCATCATCATCATCATCATCATCATCATCATCATCATCATCAGCATCAGCATCAGCATCAGCATCAGCATCAGCATCAGCATCAGCATGATGATGAGGATCATCAGCATCAGCATCATCATCATCATCATCATCATCATCATCATCATCATCATCATCATCATCATCATCATCATCATCATCACCATCACCATCACCATCACCATCACCACCACCATCATCGTCATCATCGGCATCGCCATGGCTGATTCGTTTCGTGGACCCGTAGGGAGCTCCACCGAAGGCCCCAGTGGGGGGGGCGCATGCGCCCCCCACGCTCAGGGCAGCGCTTCGTGGGCCCATAGGGAGCTCCACCGAAGGCCCCAGTGGGGGGGGGGACGCATGCGCCCCCCACGCCCAGCACAGCGTTTTGTGGCCCCCTAGGGAGCTCCACCCCCACGGGGGGGACGCATGCGTCCCCCACGCTCGGGGCAGCGTTTCGTGGCCCCATAGGGAGCTCCACCGAAGGTCCCGTTGAATGGGGGGGGGCGCATGCGCACAGCGTTTTTGTGGCCCATAGGGAGCTCCACCGAAGGCCCCAGTGGGGGCCGCATGCGCCCCACGCCCAGCACAGCGTTTTGTGGCCCCATAGGGAGCTCCACCGAAACCGAAAGCCCCAGTGGGGGGTGCCGCATGCGCCCCCCACGCCCAGCACAGCGTTTCGTGGCCCCATAGGGAGCTCCACCGCCCCGTCCGCATGCGTCCCACGCCCAGGACCGCAGTACACCGTTTCGTGGCCCCATAGGGAGCTCCACCGAAGGTTCCAGGTCAACCGTCCGCATGCGTCCCACCCACCCAGTACAGCGTTTCGTGGCCCTCCTCTCCCTCCTCCCTGCGTTTCACCCACCCAGTACACCGCTTCGTGGCCCCATAGGGAGCTCCACCGAAGGTTCCAGGTCAACCGTCCGCATACACCCCCCCACCCAGTACAGCGTTTCGTGGCCCTCCTCCCCCTCCTCCTTGCGTGCCACCCACCCAGTACAGCGTTCCGGGACCCCATAGGGAGCTCCACCGAAGGTTCCAGGTCTACCGTCCGCATGCGTCCCCCCACCCAGTAGCGCGTTTTGCCATCCTCCCCCTCCTCCCCTGCGCTTCGTGACCCCATAGGGAGCTCCACCGAAGGTTCCAGGTCTACCGTCCGCATGCGTCCCCCCACCCAGTACAGCGTTTCGTTGCCATCCTCCCCCTCCTCCCTGCGTTTTACCCACCCAGTATAGCGCTTCGTGGCCCCATAGGGAACTCCACCGAAGGTCCCCGCCCGCATGCGCCGGCCACCGCCCAGCACAGCCCTTGCTCCTTGCGGTTCGCCCACCCAGTACAGCGCTTCGTGGCCCCATGGGGAGCTCCACCGAAGGTTCCAGGTCTACCGTCCGCATGCGTCAGCCACCACCCAGCACAGCCCTTGCTCCCTGCGTCTCGCCACCCAGTACAGCGTTTCGTGGCCCCATACGGGGTTCCAGCGAAGGTCCCAGTGGCATCGCCCGCATGCGTCCGCCACCACCCAGCAGGGCGGTTTGTCTGTTTGGTGGCCCAGGTTTCTCTCTTGTCAGAGCGTCAGGATTTATTGCGCTGTAGCAGACGTGGCCTGAGAGGCATTACACTCGCCAGTTCGCGCCCAGATTACTGGGACCTGTCAGGCGAATTATTGGTTTTGTCACCCCAGACCCTTCTCTTTCAGAGCCCCAGGTTTATCACGATGTAGGA